>WOFM01000575.1:217651-340114 GCA_011428145.1 Ericerus pela | reverse complement strand
TATTGTGATTTGTGTGTCTTCTGAAACGAAATAAATATTTTATAAATTCTATACCAGTGCAAACGCTCATCATTTTTATTTAATGATGTATTGGTGGTTCACTAAATAGTTCATTTGAATTAAACAATTCAATGAACTAAGTGACAAACACCTAAACTCTCCCAAGAACTAGTTTGTGACCAACTTGAATTTTTAAAATGATAAGATGAATTGGAGGAAAAGAAGAGTCTAAATCTCACTCAGGACTCTGGCTTTACAGTATATGATTGGTTGATTTTACATATTTTTTCGTTCATATAGTAATTTAAATTGCAACATTTTTGTGTTTGGCCTGGCATTCTCCTGAAATTTGTGTGTCTGATGCGGAGGTCAGTGGTTCAAATCCTAATGGCAGAGTATTTTTTTTCTTTTTTTTTCTTTTTTTGTTCATGCGTTTATTATACTTCATTAAAGATTACAAGAAAATTCATTTTTTTACCCTGAAATAATAATTTTTGATATCCTGGTTTCAGTCTTGCGAAGACTGATAGAACATCCACACCAAATATGACATCAGAACATATATTAATAAACATACAGCACTTATTTAAAAATCATATTTTCTTCTTAAAAATACATTAGCTCTGTTTGATAGGACTACACTAACTCATACCAACCTACATCAGGAGGGTGATTCCACAAGTGTAAGAATGTTATATGACTTTGGGTCGAGTTTTACTTAAATATTTGTGGAATATCCCTAATAGTGTGGGTTGGTGTAAGTTATTGTAATCTTATCAAATAGAGCTATTGTATACAATTTGTTTGCTGACAAGCCAGGGGATTGACGCAACATCTCAACACTCCATTAGGATGAATGCTCAATATAATGAAAGCAACAAGTTGAGTATCTAGGTTGTATATAGTGTAGATATCTATGCTAAATATCAAAGTTCTATACAAATACAAAAGGAGGGATTTCCCACAGCAATGAATTTTATTTTTCTAAAGGAGAATGCTATGTTTATGTTACTTCATGCATATTAATTTATTAGTATCACAAAAAGTAGAATGAGATTAACATAATCGATGAGTTTCAGTTCTTTATTTACCTATATTTTGAAATTTCATGTAAATTTTATTTCAGTTTATTAATTCTGAGACTGAACTTAATTAATAAAATTCACTCTAGACATTATCAATTAGCTGCAATAAACTACCTCCCTCAGCATAAAATTATATGCTAGGTTCTTAGTAACAATGCTATTTTATAAAAAATGCAATTCAATCTTAATTTAATAAATTATGCTAACTACATCTTCAGTCTACATGTGGCCTTATAGAAACTAGAAGGGGTACGAATGTACTAGGGTATTCTCCAGTCTTTTTTAGAATTACAGAAGGTATTTAAAAGCTGAAAATATTTTTACTTTTTCATTGAAGTGATAACTGATAGGTATGTTTCAAAGAAGACAATTTTCTTCATTCTTACAAAAGAGAAAAATTAAGGAAATAAAAATGTTTTATAAATATGACAAACAATGAAATTAATCTCTAATGTATCTCATTCTATTCTGTTATACATATAATATTCAGATCAGCGGCGGATTTAAGTCTCTCAATGCCCCAAGCTGTACAAAATTTGCCGCCCCAAGAAAACATTTTTGCCCCCTCCCCTCCTGGAGAAATGTAAGGTATTGTTGTGTTTAGGTATCATTTTTTTTAATTCAAAAATTTGCCGCCCAAAGTTGCAGCTTCGTCAGCCTCTGAGCAAATCCATCGCTGATTCAGATCACATTCAGACATCGTCATGATAACAATAATATGTTTTGTGAAGTGATAACCCAGATTTTCAAGAACATCTTGTGGAAGGAAGTTTTTCCCAGCAGTTTTCATGTTATGACGTTATATTTGAAGTTCCATCTATTTTTTTGTTGAACACATGAAATTATAATAATAATTTTCAAATCGGTTAGTTGCACAGTGGATAAGGATGTATGCTAGCATGCTGTGGGTTGTAGGTTCAAGTCCTATGTATTCTTTTGAATTTTTTTACTTTTTTTTTTTTTTTTTCTATCGCTTTTCAGTCTTGTTATGAACTTAAAAAAAAATACAAACAGTAAGTTTTTGTTTTATGAAGGACACACAGAGATTAATCTTTAAAAGACGAATAACTGTTCTCTTGCAAATCCTCTCAATAATTTTTAATTCCTTCAAATTTTTTCACAATTGGAATGATTATCTGTGCGTCCTCCACAGAACAAAACTTACTTGTTTTGTATTTAAAACAAAAAAAAAAGAAATGGGTACGCTTTGTGCGCACCAGCTTCACCACATGGCTAAAAAGCGATATAAAAAAACAAAAATAAATAAAATAAAAATTCAAAGGAATACATAGGATTTGAACGCACAACCCACAGCGTGCTAGCATCCATCCGTATCTATTGTATCATGAACCAATTTGAAAATTATTGTTATAATTTCATGTATTCAACAATAAATAAACAATCTTTGATGCTCTCATTCCAACTAAACTCAAACATGATGTCATAACATGTAAACCTGCTGGAAAAACTTCCTTTGCATGATGCTTGTCAGATTTTCAGTCAAAAATAGTGACGTTATATATTGGGAAAAATAAATTCATTACTGCAGGGAAGCTTTCCTAATACAAGACCAAGAACTGAGGGAAAAATATGGACTTCAAATTAATTCTATGATTTTCTACACAACATTGTGATTGATTATCCTCATAATTCTTCGCATTAGTTTCCATTGAATTTCCATAAATCAAAGGTATTGAACGCAATAATGCCAGAACAGTTGATTGTGGAGAGCTGAAATTTTGAGGAGACTGAAATATTTTATCTGAAGATTCTGTGAAAATTAGGCTGAAATCATACATTTCTTCCTTGGAAATTCAAGCGAAACAAATGGAATGAATTATGTAGGGTCATCAATCACAATGTTGCAGCAACAAAATTTGTCCCTTATTTTATAGTTTTAAATATTTACTGATAAGACACTAAGTTGGTCGACTATTATTTCTATATAACTCTGCTAAATACTCATGAAAAACATTGAAAAGTGGAGACATAAAGAAATAGAAAAGCGAGAAGTTTGAAAATTTAGGAAATGAAAGCAAAAGTGAAAAATGAAAATGTTGGAAAAGGGAAAAGCAATAAGCAGATGTTTTATTTTTCAAGGTCAGAAGCAAAACTGAAAAGTAGAAGCTTATTGAATCACTTTCCACATTTGTTGAAAAGATAGAAATATAGGAATTTTTGGTCCTAATTGTCTTAAAACAAGAGATAGCTACTTGTTCGAAATAAATGAAATTATAGAGGAAGCTTCAAGGAATAAAATAAGTCAAAGAACAAGAAATTTGAGTCCATAGTTGAAAAAATGGGTATGCTCAAGGAACCATTTTTCTAGTAATTCTAGTTAAATTTCTAGATGTTACATCAACACTTCCCTGGCATTAACAAATATTTCTGGTAAAATAACAGTACCCTCTGGAGGTACTGTTAAATTAATAGAAATTTTGATAATTTTAAAATAGAAGAACTGCAGAATCTACTCAATACTTTTCTGTAATTTTTTTTTTCAGAAATTTACCAGAATTACCAGAAAAATGGCTACTCAACAACCTAATAATTTAATTTGATGTTATGAGTATGTTTGACCCTGAAGTCAACTAGTAATACTTCTTAACAATACAAATTTAAGGCATTATTTCATGTTATTTTTCAATTCTCTCAATTTCTAAAGGCTCAAATTTCTAGATTTTTGGCACATTTTATTCATTGAACCCTTCTCTAAAATTTCATATAGATTACAAATAAGTAGTTATCACTTGTTTTAAGGTAATTATGACTAAAAATTCACAATGTCTTTCATGTGTTTTAGTCATCCAATAAGATATTACTTTCTGTTGTGACATCACACAACATTGCCTTATAAAGATCAACTTTTTTTTTTTAATTAATGTTAAAGATTTCTATAAGTAATTGTGATAACTGATAACATTGTTGATATTAAGTTGTTTCACGAGCTTGTAATTCACACTATGCTTTTTGTTTTAAACTGGAAAGGGTTTTCATCAAGCTGACCTACCTAATAGCAAAAGTTGAAAATTTGAACTGTACTTTCATTTTTAGAATTTTATTCAAAAAAATTAAATTATAAGTACAGCTCTTTATCTCACCAGCACATAAATTAATTCCCGTGTAAATCTCCCATAAGGAATGATAAGGAATAAGTTTTTGAAAATTTTATAAAATAAGAAAACTTTTTTTTTTTATGAAAACGAAACTGGAATCAGAAATGGAAACTGAACGAAAGATTTTAGTAAAAACAGAAAATATAATGTAAATGGAAATGGAAACCAAAATGATGGAAACTGAAACAAAAAATAACTAAAAACTAATAAAATTGGTGTCCACATTTACATTCAAAGAAATTTCACGTATATAAATAGGTACTGAAATTAATGAATGGGGGTAAAACAAAACCACAAAAATAAAACAGAAAAGGCGTGCGAGGGTCCCCCTCACATATTTAATGGGTAAACATTCAGCTGAACAGGATAAATATGTATCTAGGTTGTATGTGTGCCTGCCATGTAACGCACCGCCAGCTCACATGGATGTCTGCTTGTGAGTGTGGTGTGGGGTGTGTGTGTTATGTGAAAAACAGAATTTGAAACTGGACAGGTGCGTGGTGCAGTTTTTTTATGCAATCTCAACTTTTACGTATCTAATATTTTTTTACACCCGGGAGGAAGCGGACTAGAGAGCAAGAATGTTTACACATTAAAAACACTTAGCGTAATAAATTAGGTGAAATTTCTGTCTTTTTATTCAAAAAGTAAATTTCAAAAACAAAGTCAAAATCATTTTCCATTTCCTTATTAGATTTAATGAAAATTGAAACAATTAATCTAAATGAGGTACAAGATATATTCATTTTCAGAATTCAAAAAAAATTTTGATGATTAATTTCTACAGATACTTCAAATAATTTAATTACAAGAAAATGGCAAAACTTTTTCGATAGACAAACTTTTTTCCCTTTTCATCTACGAACCAAACCAACATAATCCACAACCTTCCATTTAGTAGGAAATGAGAAAATAAATTATAAAAATATATATTTTTTAAGTAGCTTTTTTATACACTATTTTCTCTTATTTTTTTCTTTTTCTCATGAAAATAAAAAAACCAACGTGAACGTTCCAGATGAAAGAAGGAACTAAATTACCAAGTAACATTTCGAGGAAAGCTGATGACAAAAATATTTATAAGAACGTATTTGAACCAGAAGCAGATAATTTTAAGGCTTCTTAGGGCTATTTTTCAACCAGAGGTTGAAAACGAGTTCAAGAGTTAGTTCTTATACACTCTAAGCACAAGCAGGACTGTGAGCTAAGAACTTTTAATGTGCTTTTGATACCTGAATCCCAGCCAATAGCTCCTTTAGCACTAAGAGTAACTTCGTATCAGTTGGTTCGGATTTGTGATCATTACGAAATATAACGGAAACAATAATTATATAGAACAATATAAACGTGTTCTTGAAGAGTTCTATAAAGAAAAAAACAACAACAACGAACATTCTTATAAGTAGCTAGGAGGTAAGTACATAGTTATTGTAAAAAATGAATCCGGAGCGAAAACTCATAACATATAATGGCAAAGAACGACAAATTTGAGGTAGAAATGAAGGCTTTCGCAATTTATCACAGCCCAAGCAGTTGGGCCTTACTGAATATATTTTAAGCAGGTAATCCTATCATACAAGAACTACATCTTCGAAATTCTAATGAACCAGTTCATACAAATAAATAGATAAACACCACGTTGGATGAAAGTGAATTAGCGGCACGTCGAAAAATAGAAGCATGAGCAATTACGGGTTCGAGAACAATGAAACCGAGTAGGTGTAATAGATTTTACTAATGAAATAGACGATGAAGGTAAAAGATGCCAAGGTTACGAAAATAGGCGAGCACACAATAATCTTAATGTTGGTGGCGGCTGGCGGACATCATTTGACCAATTTAAAAGGATTTCGGGTTCCTTTTTACAGAGTCTTGAGGGGTGATGACTCGATGCTCGAAATTTAACACAAGAGCGCAAGTATACTTGACAAGGATACAACAAAATTATTACGAAGAAGTACAAGTTTTTGAAGCAGAACGAGGGTCTAACAAATTCTCGCAAACGTTAGCTCCCCAGTAGAAAAGACTGACAAAATTATTCATCAAAATTAACGATTTCATACCATGCAATCAGTGATCTTCTAAGCACATAATCCCATCAAAGAAAAAGAGCAGCAATTATTGATATGTTCAGTACAAAACTACGAAACAAAAATTGCTCATATCAAACACCAAATCACAGTAGTACATAAATTCACATGTAAAGATACTGCACATTACATAAAAAAATGAAAAATTTTAAATTGTTAAATGAAATTAATGAAATTAAACATATATAGTAGTCTGACCGGTTTTCTTCAATGATTATTATTATTAATTATTTTATTACTTTGAGTACCCCTTCCATGATAACAAGAGATTCTCCGTAGGTATGTTTTACTTGCCAAAAATAACGGCACCGGGGTGACACTGAGGGAAGCTATTCCGTTACTTTCGGATCAATTCCACTCTTCAATCGGTGCGTTCATGTTGTGGAATAGCACCTCTTGGTGTCGACTTCTGAGGTTGACACCCCGTGATAAATAAAACAAACAGTAACACTTCCAGGATATATATATATATATATGATGGAGACGACACGGAACAGTTTTTGTTGTTCTACACTCCACCTGCACATACTTACTAACACTTAGCGCAACTACTCTCGCTAACGCGTACTAACAATATTCAGGTTGTGCGAACAAACACGACTTTTTTCATTCGTTAACCCGAGAATGCTGAAACTCATTTCCCACTCAAACTTTGAACTCGTAATGGAGGGAGATCGTTCATCTTCCTCAAACTTGTAAATTGTACTTAGATCATTGCATTACAGTATCTCTCACTAACTTGTTTCTTTCCTTGGATTTCAATATCACTTCAGTTTTGTTGTTTTACACTCCACCTGCACTCGCTTACTAACACTTAGCACAACCACTTTCGATAACATAAACTAACACTATTCAGGTTGTGCGAACAAACACGACTTTTTTCATTTGTTCACCCGAGAACGCTGAAACTCATTTCCCACTCAAACTGTAATCTCGTAATGGAGGGAGATTGTTCATCTTCCTCAAACTTGTAATTTGTATCTTCAATCATTGCATTAAAGTATCTCTAACTAACTTGTTCCTTTCCTTGGATTTCAACCTCACTTTATGGTAGGCAGAGCTGCGATTCCTGAATAGTTAGTACAGAGTGATACTTAATCTTTCAATTTAATTTTTTTGCTATAGTATCTAAAAGTTTAAGGAACTACAAGCTTTTACTTTCGTTAAAAGTTAATGTTTTACGAAGTATATTTTAATTCAAGAGTTGTTAACTCAAGTGAATTTTTTTTCGTTTAATTTTTTGAAAAGTTCATCGAAAATTATTCGAGGTTTATTTGAATCACATTGGCGCCAAATTAATTTAACGCCATTTTGATCATCTTCTGAAAAATACTGGATCGTCTTTTTGTGGTAAGGTGAAATCAAAGGATTAAGGCCATGGGATTGCAGATTACTTTGGACCTGGATCGTCTGTTACTGCAAGGTGAAACATAAAAAAAAAAAGTTCAAAAAATCAGAGATCGCTGTTACTTCGAACGCAATCATCGTGAATTTCAAACACCATCATCTATCAAAAATCTTCATCGAAATTTCGTCGATTGAGTGCTACTGATTTAACTGTTTCGTATGCTGCCAAGATTGAAATTTTCTGAAGACAACCTGAGATTGATCCAAGTGCTGACTCACTGGAAAACGCCGATTACCCACGAACTCAACTGGGAGATATTCAATGGAATTCCGCAGATTACGGGTAATGTAATTTTCGATACTTTCAAATTATATATTTCATTTACTATTGCGGAAAACGATGGGATATATTCAGTGATTTTGTGGGATATTGAGCGAAATTAGGAATATAAATTTTTTCACTTTAAGAATTTTTTTTTCTCCTTCAATTTCCAAAACGCTTAATTTCAAGAACCCCCTTTAGTTCGGTAAAAATAAAGTAAAATTTCACAGGACGATTAAGCTTAAAAATAAGTTCAAATAAAGCAGGTTACGAATGATAAGGTTTTGGAAACAAATTGCTAATTGCACATCAAACTGTGAAGGAACAATAAAAATTAAAGAAAAAGATTATAAAAAATTATTAAATATTTTTGAAAACGAAAAAATATCAGAAGTGAGAATTAATTTAATCGAATTCCCATTCTGGAAAACATTTTCGGGAGAAATAGTTTTAGAAACCTTCTCAGTAAATGTTAGTGGAATAATTCATTATAAAAGAGGTATCGAAGTCGCAAAATTCATAGAAATTTCAAAAAATATTTTCAGTATTCAAGCTTTGGACTCGATAGAAGCTTTCAGAATTTTTCTTGAAAATTTTGAGAGAGAAAATCCTCTTTAAAAATACGTAAAATTATGAAAATTAAATAATATAATATAATATTAACAAGTAAAATACTTTCATATTTGAACAAATTTCATATTTCCACAATTTATTGTCACGAAAGAAAAAATCCTTTGTCATATTGGGCAAGTTTAATTGTGAAATTTCATGTCACAAAATTCCTTTGTTAAAAATACTAATGCATAAACTTAAAAACTTATTACAGATAGCATTCAAGAATAACTTTCAATAGATCCTTTGTTATAAATAATCACAAGGATTCAAATTTAAAAAAGATTTCTTCAAGTTTATTTCTGAAATATATTCTCAATTAGAATATTTTTTACTTTTCTCTTATTTTCTTTTTTCATATTTTAAAACACAAAAATACATACAAATAATATTACGAAAAATTAATAATTTAAATAAAAATAAAAATTTTTTTCCTTTCTCAAAAATAAAATAAATTTTTTTGCAATTAATTTTTTTTTGAAAATTAATTTTATTTCTTTTCAAAATTGAGTTGTTGGAATTAAGTACATTACTAAGTACTCCAGAAAGCATGAATACGGCAAGTGACAGAACCACTACCCCATCCCCTCAAGGAGGATCAGGATCTGGGAGTACACGCCCTCATGTACATTGTGTCATGCCAGCTGATGAAACCTATGTCTGATGCAGGGTCCAGGTGGAAAAATGTTTGATGGTTGGTATTACTTGGGCTGGAAACATATGATAATAGCTTTAATAAGGGGTTCGGGATATTGGGATGTTTTTGGACCACACCCTGAGCTAAAAATTTATATTGAAAATATGGATAATCTACAATACAGACCATCTTCGAATTCTGCTAAAGCATACTTTAAAAAACAAGAATGTGCAAAAGCATTCATTATGGAACAAATGACATATAATGTATCAAAACAAATTAGGGAATGTAAAACAGTGGATCAAATTTTTGAAAAATTGGATATAACTTACGGTTCTAAAACAAAAATAGTCACAAATATGGCAAAATCAAAATGGACTGCTTTTCGATTTACACCAGGTGGATAATATAAGAGGTTTTTTAAATAAATGGGACATATTAGTACAAGAAGTTCGTGATGCAGGGAAGGAGGTATCTGAAGAAGAGGAATTAGAAAACTTTCAATTGGCATTAGGATACGAACAAACCATTGCAAAAATGCAATTTGATAACCTCCCTGAAAATAGAAAAAATCTAGAAGTATTTAAACAAATATTAAAAGAAGACGGTGATCAAAAAATGAGAGATAAACAAATTAAATTACAATACCAATTGTCTAACAAAAAATTTGATAATAATGGGAATAAATTTAAAAATAATAATACGAATTATAATAATAATAAAGACAATAGATGGAATAGAAATAATAATTATAGACGAAATAATAATAATAATAATTATAGAAACAATAATCCAAGAAATGAAAATAATAATCATAATAATCAAAATAATTATAATAAAAACCAAAATAATAACAGAAATAATGATCAGTCACCTAGAAAAAAAAATAAAGAAGAAAGATGTTTCATAGGTAACCAAACGGGACATTATAAAAATAAATGCCCTGATTATAAACCAGAAAATAAAGAACAGAATAAAGAAAAACCAAAAAATAAAGATAAAAAAGAAGAAGAAAGACCAATAAAATTATTATATATGGTCAAAAAATTCAACAATAATGAAGATTGGCTCTTAAACAAATTAATTAAAGATAACACAAAAAATGAAAATTATATACACCTAAAAAAAAAAATGTTACTTGATGGGGGGGGGGCGGAAGTCCATCTCACATCAAATATAGAAAAGTTAATTAATGTAACAAAATTTAAAATTACAGTAAAATTACAGTGTGCACTTAAAGACACGTATTTGTATGCTACACATATGGGAAACATGAGAATATTAGTAGAAAATGAAAACAAAATTCAAACAGCAATTGAGTTATTGGAAGTCCATTATGTACCAGATCTGTCATTGGATATTATGTCTGGAATTAAAGTGACAGAATCTGGAATTCTACATATGGACCAGGGAAAAGAAAAAATACAATCGTACTTTATAGAAACAGGAGACATTTTATTTACATCTTATAAAATCGATGGTGTCTTTCAAGTAAATTATGATTACATAAATATACCAAAAAAATGTATGCCCGTCACTCAAAATCAAGATGACGATGAATGAGATTCCTTTTCTGTCGAATTAGAATTAGAAGAAGAGGAAGAAGAACCCAATGATAATAATTATAATTTAGAAGAAAATAATGAAAATAATAATATTACAACAGAAAATAATAATAATGAGGATAATAGTAATAATAATAAAAAAAAAAATAATAATAATATTTCAGATAATTCGTTAGAAATAATCCAAAATAATACAAATAATCATAAAAAATGATTTGGCATAGACGATTAGGTCATTTAAACGGAAAATACATGAGATATTTACATAAAGTTACAGTTGGAATTCCAAAAACAATTAATTTTAAAGATGATGATTTCATCAATTGTGAAATCTGTAAAATAGCTAATAGCTACGTCTAGGTCATAATAATGTTAGAAATAAACCCCAAAGGAGACTGGAAATTATATCATCTGATATCATGGGACCATTCACACCCACAATAGCCAATCAAAAATATATATTAACATTCATTGACAACTATAGCAAATACACCTTCGTGATACCAATATCAAATAAAAGTCAAGTATTTACCGAATTCAAAAATATTTTTCAATCGATGAAAAACAAATTCCCTGAAACACCCATAAGTCAAATAAGATGTGATAATGCAAAGGAATACACGGATCAAAATTGGTTAAATTTTGTGAAGAAATGGAGTACAAATTGAAAATGTAGTTCCTTACTCGCCGGAATTAAATGGAATTTCTGAACGTCAAAATCAAACTTTGATGAAAAGAGTAAGAAGTTTACTAATTGATGGTTATCTGGATATTAAATATTGGGCACATGCAATAGCTACAGCTGCATATTTAATAAACAGATCACCAACAAGAGTAAATTCAGAGTACAAAACTCCATACAAAATTTTTTTTGGTAAAAAACCCAATTTGGATAATTTAAAAATTTTTGGATCATTAGTTTACAGGCATATTCCATTAGAAGTTCGGCAACAGAGTGCAACTAAATCTAAAAATAAAAATGAACAAAGAATAGACCCAAAATTTGCACCAAGGGGAGAAAAGGGTATACTCATGGGATATACCACTACAGGATATTGCATTAGAGACCCCTTTTCAAATAAATTCAATATATCTTGTAATGCCTAGTTTGACGAAAATAAAAATATATCAAATTTAAAAAATTGTGAACAAGAACTGGTACTTAAACCAGCAAATTTTGTAAAAAATTTAGTCAACATAAATACTTTTAACATTACAAAAACTATAGATAATAGGTGGATCGAAGACTGTATACCAACATGCTATAAGGATGTTAAAAATAATCCATTTAGAAGGGAATGGATGAAAGCTATTGAAGATGAGTTTATTTTAAAAGGGGAAGAAATACAAATATTCAAAGTTAATAATATGTCAAGTCAGGAATCACTGAATACAATAATCTCGCTTTTTGTAATATAGTACATGAAAAATATAATGTTCGAGAAAAGAAAAATCACATGTTCAAACAAAATTAATAATATACTATATTCTTTAGGCCAAAAAATAGTTGTTGAAACAAAATTTATTTTCGTGTAGGTATTCATTATCATCTCTGCAAATTCAGCTTTTGAATGAACAGAGATTTGAATACAAATCATCGACATGATTTCACACGTTTAGTTGATATTAGTTTATCACATTTCGGAACATCTTTATTCAACAAGTACTAAACAAAATTGAACAAAATTTTTCTCAAACAACATGAAAGATCGAAAAATATCCGAATCGAAATCCGTTAACGTAATATAATATGTCGATAAATAGTTTCGAAGATACATAGAAATATATGTTGTAATCTAGTCATTATTCATTATTAATTTAATTTTATATAATTTGTTTTATTTATTTTTGTTTGGGAAATGAACATAAATGTGTAATAATATTGTAATTCAAAATTTTCGTTCTCGCGATAAATCATGTTTGCTCGTTTTGTTGGCCTGTGGGGGGTGTTGTTCTACACTCCACCTGCACTGCTTACTAACACTTAGCGCAACTACTTTCAATAACATAAACTAACACTATTCATGTTGTGCAAACAAACTCAACTTTTTTCATTCGTTCACCCGAGAATGCTGAAACTCATTTCCCACTCAAACTGTAATCTCGTAATGGAGGGAGATTGTTCATCTTCCTCAAACTTGTAATTTTTATCTTCAATCATTGCATTAAAGTATCTCTAACTAACTTGTTCCTTTCCTTGGATTTCAACCTCACTTCAAGTTTTAACATGAGTTGAGTGTCCAGACTATATATGCCGCATACTGTTATTTGAGGTACCCTTGACTGAACACCTCAACCAATCAGAATCGAAAATCACTGTAAAAGTGAGGTACTTTGTACACCAATGTTTATAAACAAATGCACGTTGTCACATTTTCCTCCAATCAGATATTTAGTTGGAAGTACACGTGTTTGTAGAAGCCCTTTCAATAGGCAGGACACCGAAACTAGGGCTTACCGAAACTGCCCATTTTTCATCTCCATCATATATATATCCTCGAAGCCTTATCACGAACAGACTCAACGTGCAAGAGTGAAGAGCACAAGAGAGAGAACAAAACCAGACATCGAACAAATTACCGTAGATGAATAATAGTTGAAACTTGAAGTTGACAATTTGTAATTTGTTAAAAAACTGCAAGCAAATAATGTGCGAGCGAGCTTGGTCGAAGAATTTCATTTCAGAAACCAAGTATATATACTTATTTATCTATGCAAATTGCAAAAACTGCAGAATAACAAGAATATTAGGATTAGAGCTTGAGATTTGAGATTACAGTTCAAGCTAATTAGATTACTAATTAGATTAACCCATCATACTCAGTCAGAACTGGTCGGTTCTATGTTTGATAATCTTTTTTTCTGTAAGTATAGTATACAAAAAAATCAGTTTTACCCGTCTGTTGTCTACGTTGACCAAAAGGTATTGTCTTCGTGAATTCCTTCGGATTTCATTTTTTTCGTCGATTATGGTGAGTGGCCTTCACTCATTCTTTTGCTTACTAAACTTTTAACAATCTATCTCATCAGTTTGATCAATTACAGTCTGTTACGCTCCATACCGATATCGGTGATCTTAAAATAGAACTTCACTGTGAGCTTTGCCCGAAAACTTGTGAGGTGAGTGTTTTTGTACATCATTTACTAACGTTATATTCTTCATTCGTCAATCAGTTATAATTTTTGAGTATTAACTTGGTTTTATAGAATTTTTTAGCACTTTGTGCTTCTGATTACTATAATGGTTGCCTGTTTCATCGGAACATCAAAGGATTCATTGTTCAAACTGGTGATCCAACAAACACAGGTAAAGGTGGCTCATCCATTTGGAATAAAAAATTTGCCGATGAATTCAAAGAAAAATTAACCGTGAGTAAGGGTATAGTTCACTCTTAATCTTATTGACGTTTAACTTGCAGTTTTCACCGTCTTCAGCTGATGGTAAGTTATATTAAAATTATACTTAATTCTTGGTCTGTTTACAGCATTCAGAACGAGGAGTTATATCAATGGCAAATAATGGACCGAATACAAATGGAAGTCAATTTTTCATCACTTATGCTGCTCATGCCCATTTAGATTTGAAGTACACAATTTTTGGAAAGTAAGTCGGAAAATTATATTTTTTTAATTTCTTTGAACCGGTTTTGTCGATTTATCTTCGTGTTAGTATTATGTGGTTTTGGGTCTACTAATTAAATAATTAGTCTTTGTTTTCTTTGCCAGTATGTCTAAATATTAATGAACTTACAGACTTATTGACGGATCTGAAGTTCTTGATGAATTAGAAAAATTGCCTGTGAATCCAAAAACGTTCAAACCCCTTAATGATATTCGAATAAATCGAGTTACGATTCATGCTAATCCACTTGCTGCGTGAAAGTAAGTGTTTAGAATTTGGAATATTACTTATGTTTCAACCTGTTGTCGGTTTGAAATCAGAAAAAATAATTTCTTGAAGAATTAGTTTACTTTCAATTAGGAATATATAGCTGTCACATTTTTGAAGAGAACTCTATTAAAGCTCTTTTCTTTACTTATTAATAGAATGATCCGTTTTTCAATCTTCCCTTCGAAGACTTACTTCTATGAAAATGCTTTAATTTGAAATTTAGCTATTCTCTGTTTGAAAAGAGAATCGCAAACAACCATTTCCAATAGACGATGGATGTGGAAATCGTGGGGTGAGGAGACGGTACGGATTCACACTGGATGTTGGTTAAAATTTTTAATTTTTTCTATCAAATTTAATTCAATCTCGATACATTTATTTGAGGCCGTCTGTTTGCGCCTTCAAAAATTCTTGCGTCTCTCCTTTGGAACAGAGTATAGTTACACTTTTACTCAAAGAAGAGTAATGGACAAATATTTTCTTGATTATTAATGATTTAATGAAAATCTGACATGCAGAATAAAATTATTCCTCCTCCAACGTCGAGGCGAATAAATTTATGAAATTGCTTTTTTCTTTGTGTATGTTTCTGAAATTTAGTCGACGAAAAAAACTGTTTTATATTTTGATAATAATTATTGTAATTTTTTTGTTATTTTGATGGAAAATAAAACTGCAATGAAATGCGAATAATCCATCGTCAAAGTGAATTGCCTTTAACAGAAAATTTTATGCATAAAATTCAGTTTCTATTGATGGTAAGCCCACAGCAGCGGGGAATTATGAATTAAGAGACGATTGGCGTTTGCGGGGTTATGTATGACTATGTGGACAAACAAACGAAATAAAAACATGGTAAATATGTATAGTAGTCTTCAAATTTTCTTCATAATTCTGTTTAAACAACATTTGGCTTTTCATCGGACACACCAAAATAAATAGGAAACTAAGGCATAAAATGAGACCAAGAACAATAATTTTGAGCCCTCAGAAGCCGAGATAATAAAAAAATAAGAAGAAATTGTCACAATTTCACTGTTTTTGGTGTTTGTTCTCATAGTTGAGCTCTTTTTCTGAGACGCCATTGTACTGATACGTCAAAAGTAAAATCCTCCATATAGATGAAAATTGATGAAAATCTCGAAAGAATTCTCTACTTGAGTACTAATGTTTTGTGAAACTTTAGTAAAATGCGTAAAAATTATGAATTCAACATATTACCTATGAAATTGTTTTCAGATTCCCGTGATTGAGAAATTCATTTGGAAATATTTCTTTATGTTCGTGATACAGCGTCATTTGCTATCCGACCTCAGCTGTTACTTAAATATTAAATTGTATTCTGCTTTATAGCTGAGCCAAAAGACCCGTGAAAATAACAGAGTAAATCAAACAAGGAAATTTTATTTAAATTTTTGTTTGTATAATATACTTTGTTGACCTGTTCTAAACAGACAATATGAAGATTTGACCAAGCTTCGCGTGTGTTTCAGTCCTAATAAATTGCGTGCAATCGATCGTAAGAGGAGGTCCACATCCTGCCGACTTTCCCTTCCGACCCCCTCCCCTTGCAACAATACAATTTTCACCAAGAAAAATACATTATTTTTTATATTCCTATATAAAAAGTCGATATTTTGGGAAAAAACTTATAATTTGTTTTGAATTTTTTCATTTGGGCATAATAGGAACTCGCAAAAATTAAATCCCTTTATTTGGCATAGTGTGCAATAAATACGTAGTACTCTATAGTTATCCAAAATGTTAAATAAACTTTAATAGTGTCCAGGATTTAAGTCTGATAGAAATCGCCTCGGATATTTATTAATTTTGCATCAGATCCTTCAACGTGATAAAAAATGAATGGCCCACTAGCTTAACCCACGTAGGAATTTCACATTACATTTTCTCCCCTCATTTTCGTATGTGAATTTGTTTTATTTGAAGTCTGACAAATGCTGATCATTTTCTTCGAAACCTACACACTTGGAGCGAAATTTGCTGTCCACGAGCAGTAGCTATCAGTTCAGCATTGTCAACCACTGATATTAAAACAGCTATACATGAGCCATAAAAAAGCTATATTACCTTTCCGTAATGAATTGAAAAACACGCAATTTCATGGAATATGATTTTCCATCTTCATTCTTCTGTTGCCCAAAATTCCTTATCAAAGTCAAAAGTAAAGGTAAAATTCTTCAAAATTCTAGCCTGTAAAAGCACTTTTTGTTACCTGTACCATTAGTCACTGCTACTCCAACTTAAAACCCCAAAGTTAAAACTTCCTACTAATAAAAATTGAAAGACCCCACTACTAGCTGAAAGCCATTCGTTTTGACATATGGCCCTGCATAGCCGGTACATGTTTTCTAAAATGCAAAAGACGAATGTTCCCAGCTTTAGTCATGCAATTAGAAATGCGGTATCCGTTAAACAACAGTCCAAGCTAATAATGCATGTATCATTTCCAAGTTTTTATAATTGTAGAATCCTTTTTGTAGCCTTTTTGCTCATAATAGCGTAGCGCTAGCCTCAAAAACATGCTGTATGACTCTCATTGACTCATAACATGCAAAATGCTCGAAGTTACTGGTCCTTTATTCGCAAATTCTCTATCTATTAAGAAAAGTTGAAAGTTATTGTGGAATACCTTGTTGTGAGAGATATTCACATGTAGAAGGTAATCTACAGCTTTGCATGTTCTGCCACTTCATACATTGTAAGTATGGGAGAGCCAAATCCAAGGCAAACAATGGTGACTTTGTAGCCTTTTTCAAGTTTATATAGCGGATTTGGCACACGCACATAAACATGCATATGTACATATACAAATGTATATGTGTTATAGAAAGTACGTCATTTCTTATTCATTGCTATGGAAATTGATGAGAAATGACAGAATACGTTCGTGTACCAGTCCGAGACATCGCCGAGATGTTCATCTATTATATTATCATTGGCCGAACGTTGTATCTTACTTGCCTGTATGGGCAAGTGGGCAAGTAAGATTATACAAACAAACAAAGTGTAAGTATGATTTTGGATATAATGCACTTGATAAGAAATGATGTCGGGCGTACGAGATATATATAGTCCCCACAGATATCAATGCGGAGAGATTATTTCCCCTTTTATTTTCTCCACAAAAACAAGTTAACACTCGACTATAATTTCTTCCTAAAGTTCTACGTGAACAGAAGAAAATGCTTTATGAAAATTAAGTATATTTGAATGGTAATACAAAATTTTCATTCCAGTTAAATGCTTATAGGTATGAATGAATACTTATTACGTACGGTACGTATTTTATAAACGTTGACAATGGTTCTACGACAGACTTGGAGAAAAAAATTAATTGCAAAAAAAAGAAGAAAAACATAAAATAAATAAAAATTGATTTAAAAAAAAATAAATAAAAATAATATAAGCACTCTCTCATATGGTTAAAAAAAAAAAAAAATGAAAAAATGGCAATTCGAGTAAAAAGCAAACTAAAATAGAATTTAATATCGACAGCAGTTTATAATTGGCAGAAATTACTTATGGTAACGTAATACTGATGTAATGAAAATCATAAAAATATTTTTAAAAAAGAAAAGAAGAAAGGATATAAAATGAACAAGCAATTATTCCCTAAGACGAAGTAATTAGAAAACCTTTGGTACACATCGAATAATATAGCAGCATTAAAATTTCTGAAAAATAAGACAGAAAAAACAATTAGTTTTCGAAAATTGAAAGACGTAAAATTAAAAATCAAAGCGGGAGGCGAGAGGAAAACTTACGATAACATGTTCGTAACGTTTTGTCGATTTAGAAAATTCCTTCAATGAAACTAGTCTCCATATGCTGAATTAGTGTACGAATAAACGCCATCTCTTTTCGCGCGTTGTCGAATATAACTCGAGGATCCTGAGACGTACAACGAAGACAATTAGGAGCCATCACCATAGCCAAATTACTCGAGTCCATTTTTGTGACTTGAACAATTTCTTGTTTGGAGAACATCTACAACAGCGAGTAAACAGCGCACATATTTTTGGTTAAAAAATACATTGGGACGTATGTAATACATGATGAAGGTCCAATGCCTATACAAATCGTACCTCCATTTATAAAAATATTGTATGAATAATGTCATAATACTACGATAGAAAAGTTTTCAACTTCGATTTATCTTGAAATCGTATGTCACTCTTCAAGTTTGTAAAGATTATAGTAGCTTAATTCCTTCCATTCTCTTGCGAGAGCAAAAATTTTCATTTAAAAAAATGGTGGAGGAGGAAACAAATATGACAAGTGCAGAGTAAACACGCATTTCATAGCTTCGCTAATCGATACTACATAAGCCAATTTCGAGATAAAAATTCTTCGTCGATAAAATTTAAGCATTTTCAAAAAACAAACGAAAGAAGTCATGAAGATCAAAGAGTTGAATTCACTAACAAGAACCTGACCGACCTAACATCGATTTTTCCACCACATGCTACCAATTACTGTTTCAAAATCTGCATTACACTTGCGATATGAACTCATCAACTGATTTTCAAATTAAATGCGCTCAAGAGATTTCCGCAGTACAATAACGACTCCAATAAAAAAAAATACATCATATTAAGAAAATATCATCCAGATTGCACGTATAATCCCATAATTTCTCCAAAACAGATGCATAAAAGAAAAGATTTTCAGTGCCTCGTCCACTTTATACTGACGAAGTATCACAGACTGCTGAATAATCAAATATTTCCTTCTCTTCAGACGCACAAAATGAAAGATATGCTTTGTCCACAGTAATCAAGAAATAGCCAGAGCAAACGAAATGAGAATTTGGCACCAGACCATCGTTAAACGAATTTTTTTTTTTTAAACGCACCTGTAAGAAATTGATTAAGTAAGCTAAAACTAGTCGGTTGATTTCTGGAAGTTGTTCGATGAGGGATAACACTTTATGCGGATCATCGTGATATGTAACGCATTGCTCGTACATACAGTCAGGAATTAAAGGCTCGTACAGCTCTCTGTACCATAACTTAAGTAGCGACGCCGGAGTATGAGCATCGGTGATTTCATCGGGTACCTCCCAACGATCGAGTTGCGTTTTCAGCAACATAACTTCATCCATATCAGCGGGTACGCTGAAACAACGTCCAACCAAAACGTCAATCAAAGATCAATTTGAGACGGGCGCGAAAAGCTACGATTAATGCAACGCCCAAATACCTACCGAAAGATGCCTTCAGTCTGAGTGCCCTGAAGGCGTAATATTTGTTCGGATAAAGTGGTTTGCAGCCACGGTAATTTGTAGTGCGGAAATCGTTCTTTTTGCAAATTCATAATCTCTTCTAAAGTGCTTCCGAACATGCTGGGACGGAATATCTGAATCTGAAACAACGAAAATTGAAGTAGGTACAACGCGTAAATAGAACGACTTAATACACACTAACGATAAGGCTACATACTCGAACTTGATCGATTTCGTCTAAAGTTGGCTTTTTCGGCGCTTTTTTCCCATTCACACCACCCCGTTCCAATCGTTTACAGGCTACCGTCGCATAATGGCTCACTTGAACGTGAATAGGCCACTTACCAACTTCGGGAAAGTCAAACGATGGATCACGGTGTCTGTAAAATTAAAGTTTGGCGCTTAGAAATGTCGTTAATATACGACGACAAAATTTTCCGTCAGAGTATTTGTTGTTCAAACCTGTTCATGTAACTGTCCAAATAAACTTGGAATTTAGGCGATGGAGGAAAAAATGCCAAACATATAGCGAGCAACTCCCAACCGCGTCGTAATCCGTCCCTGTAATGCAGTTAAAAATAATAACGTACAAACGAACTCTGTCCGATGAATTTATCATCTACTATATAAAATTCAAAAACATCCGGATTTATTTTTCACACTTCCCATTGAACTAGACGGCTGAAAATTGGTATATTTTTTTCAAATTTCTGAAAATGTAAAAAGGGTAGCAGATATGGACCAAACACACTTTTTGAAGTAGCATTTTTTGGCTGTTAATTGGATGGGCGACAGTCAGGAATTTTTTTTTATGTTTTCTAACCAAATACGTTCTTATTGATAAAATTTCTCGGAAATTTTATTGATTGGTGCTAATATTCTGATAAACATGGATTTTCAATCTCCCCAATTGCGATTAACAATATTAGTCATAATTTTTTCACAGCCCGACGAAGATAAGGTTATCGACTGATAATTCACAATTTTCGATTAATAAAACCACATAATTAATTCTGTGGTTTATTCTCGACGTTGGACAACACTTAAGAGTGGTAAAAATTACAAAAATCAAAAATTTGATAAATATTTGGTCGATTAAATTTTTATTATATTTTCATTGTGATTATTTCGTCACGATAAATGGTGTCTACGATTAAAATGCTACGACCACAAGTTTCTGTTCATGCTGGTGGAGTACAGGACATTAAATACCTGATGGGCTCGGGGGCGTAATGAGGTTTGGAGCGCCCAGTAGCAAACATAACCTTCGCACCCCCTCACCATTCTAATAGACCACTATTTCAACATAATGGTAATTTGCTGGAATTTTGAGAGGGAGGGATAATTTTTAGCCGGATTCAAGAGACCTCTCATATCTCGAAGAATGACGTTGATTTTTTCATCTTATTCAATTTATTTTCTAATTTATTTTTTTCCCTCAAAGATTTTGCATCCATCACAACCATAGTCGCTACGCTGCTGATTGGGGTTATATTATAGGTACCCCATATGTACAAGATATGCTGGAAAATATAGAATGGTTTTCCATTACGTTTACACAGTCTTCGAATTAGACTGAATACGAACATCACTATCGGTCACCTCCAGCCTCTAGGAAATTCTGGAACTACTTCTTCCACCTTACCTATTAAAAAGTGTCAAACATTTTACAATATTTTTTGAAATTTTTTCGTTTAACGGTGGATCCCGGAAAAAATTTTATAAAAAACGAATTTTTAAGATAACATTTTTTTTTCTTCTTTTTTTGCTTTAGTTTCATGCGAAATAAACATTATTTCGTTGCGGAAGGGCGGCTGCAGTATTGATATATTTTAAAATTGCAGTAGTGAGTAAAAAAAAACTTATAAAAAATGAAAATATTCCTCAAGTTACAGGGGAACATAAGTGACTTCGTCTCGCTCGCTTCAATAACAATTACTCACTTTACAGGATGTTCGGTAGTTTGGCGACAAATCTGAATGTACAATTCGTCTCGCAAAGGTGGTTTACTATATGCCAAACTGCATATTTCCAGAGCAACGCTGTTTGAAGTCATGTTAATTTTTGCTTTACGATCACCCATGTAAATTTGCAGCAACTTGAACATTTCACATGCATCTTTCTTCAAAGATTTATCAGGGAGGACTAGCATCGGTTTTCGAATAGGATCCTGAAAGGATTACACATTTAAATGAAAAATGAGCACACGCTACACGAACAACCTAAAATATGACGTAGAAAATATTTTTTCTCACTTTTGACCACGAAAGCATTGCACCAACGGAGGACTTTTTCCGAAAAATACCTTTCTTATGAATATTCAAGTTATCCTGAGCGTACTTTTCGATATCGCTGTCCGACGGTAATTTCTTTTCTTTGTTCAAATGAGAACGCGTCACCTAAAAATGACAAAAAAAATAATAACTGATCTTCCTGAAACGAAGATGCTAGAGAAAAAAATGCCCGAAAATGTTCCAGCATAAGAAATTACGAAAAAATATTTTAGAAGGCAGACATTTCAAAACTCATTAAATCACACAATTGGATAACATTGGTATATGTTATTTGAGAATCATATCTGATAAAAAGTAGCGATGTTCTACATATGTTCAAATTCTGACTAGGTAAAAATTATTTCTTCTCTCACGTCAGATAATTATATTATGCTAACAGGTTAGGGGACTAAATTATGGTGTACTGTGGAGTTGGTTATATCAGAATACTGACTACAGGGACCAAGAAGAAATTAATTCATGCTCCAAAAAAAGTGCCTGAAGTTTATACAGCAAGTGTACATATTAACAGGAAGCATATCCGTGCACACATTCGAATGTGAAAAATTAATTTTCAAAAAAAAAAAAAAAGTTAACGCACACTAAAAACATCGTATTCCTTGCAGCTAAATCTAACAAACAGGTTGTTTGGCGAGCACCTTAAAATCAGAGGCCTTACATTTTTTAGCTTCATCTAACGATAGTCACATAAAAATTTGCAATGAAATAACAAAACTTCATAATTTTGTGCTTTTCAACATTCTGAAGTTAGCTTCAATATTATTCTCATCTGCTGGATACAACTAAATATCCAACGAACAGAAACAACGGAAGGGGGCTTGTGGTTTTGTCGTGGTGGTGGTGGTGCAGGCTCTACCAAAATGGTGAAAAACTGAACATTTTCAATTATACATTGCACAAAAAATAGCATCAACCGCAGATTTTTCTCTACAGGATTTCAAAATCTCAGAAAAAAAAAAAATAATCCAAAATTAATCAGAGAAATTTATTTTTATTATTTACAGAACTTCGATTAGATCATCCACTGCCAAATTTATTCATACGTCCAAAATATTTTCGGCAGAAAAAATCGCAAGAAGCTGACTAAATTAAATCCCCTTAAGTGCATATTCTTGGGTTCTTCGAAATACGTTCACACTTTCTGACATTTCACAACTAAAATTCAACAGGTAAATGCAAACATCTTCGTATCATTTGATGAAATATTGACATTTTTGATTAATTTATCGATTTCATTTCTTATTCACGTTCACACGAAGCAGTGCAATCACTCAACCATGACTTAACCTTACTGCAAAATTTTCAAAAGTACAAGGTTATTTTTTTCCATCAGATGACATCATTTTGATCTCCAAAAATTACAACTAAAGATAATATATCATGGAAATTTTTCATTCAATTTTTCTTGTAGCAGTCTACGACAAAAAAACTGTATAAACACATAAATTATATTTTTCAGTGACGATGATTACACAATAGCCCTGCACAAATTTCTTGCAATTTTGCTACCGTACACACGCAATTTGTTACTGAAAATGCCCCACAGGCTAATGAAATCTGTTTGAAGGCTGCTTTACCCTTTTTTTTTCTCAGTCGGAATATAAATAAGGTATGTGACCTTATATCAATATTATTCCACATCGAATTTCTGATTCAATGAATTTTTGAATGTTTGCCTTCAACCG
Source organism: Ericerus pela (assembly GCA_011428145.1). Taxonomy (NCBI): domain Eukaryota; kingdom Metazoa; phylum Arthropoda; class Insecta; order Hemiptera; family Coccidae; genus Ericerus; species Ericerus pela. Next base: position 316,224 of record WOFM01000575.1, on the reverse strand, counting down.
TTATTCAAGAAGAGTATAAGACTGACAGATGAAAATACAATTCAAAAAAGAGAAAAAACGAACAGTGAATTGGAAAAAAATTATATACAATTTGGAAAAATATATTAGGGGAAACATAACATGCAAAAGGCACAATATTTCGGCGTGGGAGTACTTACATCTTCTCGATACGTAATGGCGTGATCGGATCTGCGAGTGAAATCCTTTCGGAAGAAATACGTATTTTGCGGATTCTGACTAGTAATATTGACTAGACGCTAAAGCATAAGCAATCAATGTACAATAAATGAATTTGACAAGCAATAAAATGTGCCTTATTGCAAAATTCTCTCGCAACTAACATACGAAAAAACACATACATGATAAAAATCTACACTACACAGAATCTGTACGTATTCTATTGTGAATTACTCTTTCAACAGACTACAAAATTCAAACACGATCATAATTCTGCGTTCATAAATATAAAATGCATTACTGCGAAATTGTACAAAACATTAACGGTTTAAAGTACAACATGCTTTTGAAAAAGTTGTAAAAAGACAAAAAAAAACAAAAAGGTTAGTGAGAGACCATCGAACTCGGATAACATTTATAAGGGAGGAAATATTTTAACGAACGCTTTCTCCAATATTTTCAGAATGACTGGAGACAGTTCTCCTTCAATATTTTTGTGATATTTTACACGAATACATTCTCTCACATGTTTCTCCTAACACAAAACGACGTTCATTTACATATTTTTGCATCAATATTGCACTTCTTTACAGAACACTGGCACCAAAAAGGGTAGCATCAAAGCAATCTTAATCAAAATCTTACAAAATAAGTTTAAGACGAGTCAGTCAAAGCAGACAATTATACAAGTTCTGGCGCTGCCAATTACACATAAAGTATAGCTCAGATATCAGATATTAATAGCAGTTCATGTTAGACACCAAGCAATAATCTTCGAAGAGATAATTAACTTAAATTATTCCGTTAAATAGAGATTTTTTAATCAATTTTTTGAATATAAATTCAATTTTTTTTCAACGGTTAGTTGAGTCACGAATAACAAGCTATTATAGAAGAATTTTCCTACAGAATACAGCTTTTCCATATTACAAAGTTTGCTCGACCATTTTAGTTAAAAGAATAAATTCTAACTTTTCACTGTTTTTTCTTAACGGGCTTCGACTTCGTAGCCAGTTTAGCCGTTGACTATATAGTACTGGACCGGTAAAGAAAAATTATTTCTGGTCAGACATGCCGGAGCTAAAAAAAGCAACCAGAGCATACCTTTTGGTACTTTGCTTTGGATTTATGCACGCTTTCCTTGTGAATTTATGGGATCTATTTATCAGATGTATTCCAAATTGGTGAACTCAAGCAAAACGTCGAAAATTCGCAGAAGGTACGCTACGGTTGCCAACTTTTTTGCCGGCATGTCTTGACATTAAAAAGTACTGGTCTCATAGAGCTTTACTGGTCCAGTACTATATAGTCAAAGAGTTTAGCCGAAAACTAAAGGACATATTTTGATGTCGAAATGAGGAGCGAAGTAAAGAGGAAAATAGTAGGGAACTAGTGGCCGACAGTCAATCAAACATTAATTATTCAATCAACAACTGGAGCATCAATAAAACCGAATCAAATACACCGCCATTTTGGGCCGAGAATGTGACGGCGGCGGATCCAAAATTCGTAACCTTTAGACTGCAAAAACGAGCACCTGATCATTATGCCACGCAGACTCCTTTCAAATAATTTACAAAACATTCACGAAATAAGAGAAAAAATTCATTTCTATTCTTATACGTCCAATACATATAAGTAACAAAATACATGATAGTATTGATTCAACAAGCAATATATGTTATTCAACATTACTGGCTGACAAACCAAAATTGGAAAATCGATTTTGTCTAAAATCAAATGCAATCAGAAACTGAGTTCTATTTTCATGCAAGAAACCTTAAAATTTCATTATTTTTTCAAGCCTTCGCTACAAAAAAAATAGTCACACTTAGAAAAGAGTCCAGTGAAAATAGAACCATTTTCAACCGTCAAAACCAACTAGTATTACAGAAAATTTTGAAACTTCGAACAAACACATAAAACAGTGCCAGTCTTATCGACACAGCGCATGAGCGAGCACTTCCTTTCATCTCTTTAATTATTTTATTTGAATCCTGAAAAATTCTACTCAAATGTAGTAACTACGCAGAAAGCTCTTTGAAACTTTTCCTTACAGCAAAATTACATCTACTCCAGCTTGAAAGGGGAAAAAAAAATCATAAAACGCTTGATTTTACCTCAGATCGTTCCAATATTGGTGAGTAAAGAGCCGGTATTTGTGGGGGTAAGTCCTTTCGCCGTTTCAACGATGTATGCTGAGTTTCAATCAGCGTTGGTGGATTAGGTGAAATGTTACGACCACCTAAAATTATTAGTTATAATCAAAATAAAAAAGTAGCACAATATGCTCATCACGAATTGCTATAAATTGATTGCATTTTCGAAAAGCTCACCAGCATAAACAGAAGAGACTAGATTATTAGGATGATGAATAGAAGATGCTTGATTCAATCCAAGAGTACCACCTCCAGGAATAACATTATAGTAGTGTCCGGAGCCAGCGGTCGAAGGTGAATCGATACCATCCACGACGTAGTCACTCATTCTCGCATCTAATACCACAAAAACACATTGAAAACAGAAATTTATGTCACGAATTGAATATTTCAACTCAAAATTACTGATGATAATGTCGTTCGATATTTATCAATACACAAACCTGTAGTATACTTTTTAAGTCTGGAACTTGAACGAAATTCAGCTTGCAAGAAGGGAGCGTTATCATCATGCAAATATTCTTGAGAGCTGGAGTCCTCGTCGTCCAAGTTTGACATACCTTCATCATCCGCAAATTCGTCGCTGTCGTATTCTACTCGTAACTGTTCCCTGTCTTCCGATTGCAAATCCCAATCACCTTCTTCCGTTACACTGTCACTCACTTTGTAACAACCTACAGAAAAAAGTTAGTTCTTCTAACATAAATCTGAGACGAAACTGAAAAATAACAAATCGAGCACGTACCTAAAGATTTTGCTTGTTCGACCATATATTGTTGCAAAGCTAAAATATCAGTATGGCTTTGAGCGTACGGATGGTATTCAATATTGCTGTATAGCGGTATGTCGCCCTCAGAATTTGGAGTAGCACTCTTTTTTTCAGCCACTGGTATGCTGTTGTTACTTCCGGTATAATGTTTAGGATTGGACGTCGTTGAATGATTAGAGATAGACCGAGAAGGAAGAGTTGCTAGATGGAAAAAAACACACTGATGACTTACGAAGCGAATTATAAAAGCAAGTAATTCTGAAGATGCAACAAATCAGGAAGATAACACCATACTTCATGTCAACAAAATCGTAGCATTTGAACTTTGAACTAACCAGCGTAACTGATTATTACAATGTAAGAAAATTTGATCGAACAATCATACAAATTATACGCATCAATACTATTCTTATTAGGTATCAATTATCATACCCGTAGTATTACATTCGACTAATTAAACATAATTATGTGATTTAGAATATCACTACATTTTTTAAGCAGGATTTTAAAATTTTGGAAGTTGTGGGCTCCATGAAGAGTGAACGGGGTATCCCATGCTACATGCAGAATAACAGAGGACACTAGTTAGCTGGTATTTCATTTTGAAGTTCAGAGGTGTATGAGCGGGAAGGGGGTACGTGGGTACAAGGTATAATTTGTACTCCCCCAAAATACCGTTAATAAACCAAATCAACGCATAGGTACATGATTATTGAGTAGGTAATTGTAACGAATATGTTTGTCACATAAAAATATAGACGTACACATTCGGCTACACGAAAAAACGTATTTTATTCTGTGCATTTGTTCCCTTTAAAAATGTACAGATACCTGATGAAAGTACCGTTACTTCCTGCCAGCACACACAACACGTTTTCTAACGGGATATTCGGTGACCTCTATGTACTGGTCCCTCAAATATACTCGAATAAATAAATCCCTTTAATCATCAAATCCCTACTTCATATCTAATACCATGAAAGTGTATATATACTCACGATTACAATAGAAAATTATTATTGTAAATTATTGTATAGGATTGTGCTGTACTTTCTTCTTTCAGTCTTAGAACTATTCACTTATCAAGCAGTCTTAAACTATCTTGAACATTTTACTGTACTGTTGTATGTACAAATTATTATTTTAATAGAATGTTCGATTTTACTTTGTGTTTGAATTTTATTTAAAGTCTCTCTTGATGTTAAGGTCCACAATAATTGTGGATAGTAAATAAATTAATTGAATTTAATTCTCGAGTATTAATAACATTCCTTCAAATATTGTTGTACTTGAAGGAAGTGTAATCATCCCCAAAAGAGGTTTTGTTCCAGTACTTTCAAACCTCTTTTGGCCGTTACAATAATATGTTCCAAAATTTTATATGCGACCATAAGAAAAAGAAATTATTTTTAACCGACTAGGTACCAAAAAAAGAGGTTATTAATACATGGCTTCTACTTTTTTGTATATTTGTCAGAGCCATAACTTTCTACCCTCAGTATCGATTTCGATGAACTTTTTTCTTAAATAATAAATAATAGTGATCTCAGGGTAATAAGGCATTATTTTTATTAGAATCCAAAAGAGGAGTTACTTATCTTCAAATAAGTGTTAATTCCAAAGCCAAATTGACTACACCAAAGCAGATAAACAAAAAAGCATTGAATAAAAAATAAAACAAATTTCAAAAAAAAAAATTGCGGGAAGGGGAAAAGTAACCCTTAAAATTTCTCCGGCAAAATTTAATGGAATTATTAAAGTCAGCGTAAATTTAAAAGTTTTGTAATAAAATTATATGGAATTGGTATACAAGTCTACATAACAGAGGAAAGAAGCGCCCATGTGCTGACTTCAATAATTCAAGTAGATTTAGCCGGAGAAATTATAAAAGTTATTTTTCACTTTTTAGGACTTCTTTTCCTTCTTTTTTTTTAGTTTGATTTTTTATCATCTTTACAAGAGAACTTTTCAACAGAATCTGCTCACTGAGTCAGGTTAGAAAATTTGATATTTTTGGAGGGGAACAGTTCTTTAAGTTCCACTGTGGAAAACTGAACAGCCTCTTTAAAGAACTAGAGCCACATTTTTCCAAAGTCAATGTTCATTTTCACCCACTTTTAGCAGTTTTTTCTTCTCCTTTTTATAAAACATCGAAGTAAATAATTATTTTTAATTGCCTAAGTACATCACCCATACTGAAAAAATCTGGACATTCCACTGTCAGGTTTTATCCACAGAGGGATTAAAGTTTTCAGAAAACAAGAATTGATTTTTGGGAGTAAAAATACGTTTCTCTTGATAAAAAAATAAAAAAAGTTTCCGTTATGGGGGTTGAAATAAGAAAATACTTTCACTGCATACCAATTTGATATTTTCAATTTCTTACGAGAGAATTAGTGATGCATTTAAAAGGAGCACTTGTAGCTAAGCCCCACCAAAACAATTAAAAATATGTATTATAAAACCGCTATAATAACTAAGTATATCTATTTTTATTTAAGAAAAAAATAAATAGGACTCTTCCACAAGTTTTATCCTGGTTTCGCTATAGATCACTTTTAAAAAAATTAATAATGGTGGAGGGGGGTTGTAATTATTAGTACCATTACCCTAGTAACGCCGCGCCGCAAAGAAGTTTCACATTTCTTTGTTTCTCGAATTTTCAGCTTGTATCTACCCAAACAAAAATCATCCTAGGCAGCTTGAAGTTAATGTCTAACATGAGAATACTGTTAACTTTTATTGAAGCCTTCACAAAGAATATTTTGAAATGAGAGGGATCAATCTTATAACCGCATAAACATATTTAAAAGGTGAAATTTTCCATTTTCAAAAAATGCAATCTTTCCGTTTTCGTCAATAAGTTGAAGAATTGTAATACGGTTCTTCATAAAGTTAATTAAAGGCTACCCACTGATTTAGTGTTCAGTATACATAAGATACTCTAAACAGTGATTTTCCATTTTCAAGTGCCGATTAACTCATACATTTTCTACTCAAAATCCGTTACAGAAAACTAAGAGTATTCAAAAATAATAGTTGTAGAGAGTGTTCCAGCAATTCAGGGCAACAGAAATTTACACCGTATGAGATTCGACTCATTCACCAAGAGACGTGACATTTTAAACGAGTAAATGAAATGTAAAAAATTTAGATTCATCGCAAACTGTGACACGAAGGCTGGCATCATTTTTAAAGCTACCGTTTAATTTAATTTCACTGAATCAAACAGTGGTTTCCAAACTTCCTTAGTAACTGAGCTACTTTAAATTTAGAAGCACGTCGTGAGGTACAGTTTGCCAAAACATTGTATTAAACAGAGAAAAAGTTTTTTGAACAAGATTAGATAGACTAAGATTTAGGGCTATCATACGATGAAGCTAAAAACCGATAAACTGGAGGCGAAATTTTGAATGTAATAAAAATTATGGTGCTACATCATACCACATCCTTCCACGACCAACTGATAGTGACCACGCGATTTAACAGTAGCTGGCGAGCCACGATGTGGCATATACTAGACTAAGATATGATCCAAACATTATTTATTTTGGTGAAGTTTGTCAAAAACTTACCGATTTCTTGATCATTGTCAACAGATAAATTTGTAGATTTTGACTGGAATAATTTACGAGGCGGAGTCGCAGCTGTAGGAGGACTACTTGAAGCACTAACTTCCGAACTGTCATCGACATCGTCATCAAAAAGGTCTTTGTTGCTAGAAAATTTAGTTTCCGATCTGAACAAATGTTATTAATAGACCAACGATAAAAAATGACGCGACACAAACGTCCATTAAAAAAAAAACATACTTTGATTTCAAAAGAGGTAGCTGATGCTTTGTGAAAGAAGCTAGCGTGGACGAATTCGAAGACGATGACCTGGACGTAACCGATGATGTTGTTTGGATACCGGACGGAGGGGGTGGAGGGTTAATGAAATTCACGTAATCCGGCGTGCTCGCTTTTACACTACTCGCACCACTGCTAACTGTGGGCGAACTGGTTTCAGAATGATATTTCCGCCGTCCAGTCTAGATTACAGACATAAGTTAATATATCTGGTTTTTAGCAATCTAATAGTATAAAACACAACTCACTTGAGGAGTGGTTTCGATCGATTTCTTTTGCATAGAGAGAACGTTAGGAGAAAAGTATTTCTCGTGCATCGAATCCTCTTCTTCATTGTCAGTAGTTGCCGAAGGAGACGAATGAACACCAACTACGGTAGCTGGAGAACGTTGTTGTGCGAAACTTTGACTGCGAGTAACTTGATTATTATTGCCCGGATTCAGACTGCTGGACATGATAACAGGTTTACTTCGAGTGCAACTACTTCTGCTTTCATATCCTAAACTATATCCTCCACCGACACCTGAAAATTTATTTTGCAATATAATAAATTTCTAATAAATTTTTCGTTGGAAAATACCACAAACTTACAAGATTCAAATTTAAAAAATTAAATTAAATAAAAGTCTGGAGTACTTACTGATATCGATATCAAAACTTTTTTGTTTGTTGAGTTGTTGTCCTGCATTAGACAAACTTCTTTGCACAGGAAGAACTATGGGCTTAGTAGCACCTGAAGACGGTACACTGTTAACTTCAGCTAAAGGTACTTTCTTGGAAGCGTTGTTCAAGAATCCAGAAGAAGCGAGCGAACCATCAGACTGTTGAGTACTACTCGAATGTAATGATACAGAATTGGAATCGCTAGATCGACCGGAATCCTAAAAAACAAATTATATACAATTGCGTATCAAAAGAAAATTAATCAAAAATAAAAGATAAATCGAGCAAAAACAAATAAAGCAATAAACATTAAAAATGTAATTTTTTAAATATGAAAAAAGTTACACGAAATGAGTGGACATTTACAAGCGACATGAGCTCAAAGAATAGTGACCAAACAACCAGAGAACTGAATTTTCTCAATGTAAATCTAGATACATTATTTTCGGAAGTGAACACTCAATAGACTTGTATATAGGACGCACACAACACGGTCACGAGAAAAATTCATTTCATGAGAAGAAACCAAGAAAAAACATTAGAATAATTCTCCTTATTTGTGGTTGGGTAAAATGATGTTCAAATATTTTTAAACGTCAGGTTTAAATTTATTCATTTTTACAAAATTTTCTGTATAAATAACAGACAATGCTTTAAACATGAAAATAAAGAAAAATATATCTCATAAGCAAATAACTCAGTTAAGTAAATGAAGTTTACGGTGAAATTCGGAAAACCAAAGAAAGAAGACAACACGAAATTCGTCGATCCACAATAATTAGTTCCATAAAGCTAATATACAACAGAAAATCTGCCACTGGTAAATTTACAAATTTACACACAAAATAAATCTGTCTGGAACAGAACTCACTCTGAACAGATTAAAATTCAGAAATTGGACTAAAATTTTATGAAACGATACTTTTCATTTTTCTGCATGTTAAACAAGGGAATTTACAAGACAGAATATTCGGAATACTTATCTTTTGATTTTTCTCCAAAAAATTTTTGCTTATTTTACTCAATGAACATAAACTGTGCTTTGTATCAACAAATAATTAATTAAAGATTCTCGAAATATCAAGAACAAGAACTAACACTAAATATTTATTAAAATATTTTGAGAATGCGTGACATAATTGGTATACTTTTAGGATAACGTGTTTTGCAGCGTCATTTCCATTATGTATTTTCAAAAATATTCCACGAAATACGTAATACTCCAACAAAAAAACGTCCAAACCAAAGTCTGTTTGGTAAGAATACTGAATCAAAATTTATAGTCAACTTACTTGAGAATTAATATTCCTAGTATGCCAAGGGTTTTGATTAACTTTTTTTGATACGTTTCCTTGATTCGTTTCTTGTTGATTTGATCTAAGTGAAGAAAGAATAAATTAAAAATTCACTAACAATACGATGACTAGAAATAGCAAAAAATAAATTCGAACCTATGATGATGATGATGGTGATGGTGATGATGATGATGGCCCCTTCTTGGCGACAACGGCGACGTCTGCGTTTCACAATTGACCAACGCTTGACGTGAAATCGACGGTTTCAATAAAATATTTGCATTCTCGTTGCCATCCTAAACGAAAATAAAAGTACCTGGTGGTATTAAAAAGTTTTAAGGAAAAAGAAAAAAATTTGATAAATTAATCAATTTAATGCTATAGAAACGTGTGAAAGAGTTGACACGAAGTTAAAACTGAATGATAAAAAAATCATTATGTATTCTAGTGAAGTACTCTATGTCTGACATCAATTCTAAATATTTGACCTCACCAATGTTCTAATAGGGCGAGTAGATGTTACTATAGCAGTCTGTATACGATTGTTAGTTCTACCAGGTGTTTGTGTGGCTACGGATTCTTTATTTTTCTTTTCGATTATGGAATCGTTTACAGGTTCTGTATTCTGCTTTAAAGTCTGAAACGAAAAGAGTGCACATAAAAATGACTATTTAAATAAGAACAATGAGAGGCAAATAACTAACCTGTAGTTTGGCTAGTGGAATAATGTCAGAATTGTGCGGTCTGTGCCATACTGTTTTCTGCGAAGTAGCATTGTAGTAATAAAATCGGTTAGTGTTTTCATCAAATAATTCCCACCACTGATTATTATCGGTCTTTTTCCTTTAAAACGAAACCAAAAAAAAGGATGATTTCACAACCGATTAAATAAATATTTCTAAAATGAAACTGTGTTATTTCTTGAATTACGTACACAGTGACACCGACAGGTGGATCCCATACACATTCTCCAGTGGTCAAATTAGCATACATATGTTCTTTAGTTTTGGGTTCGATGATTTCCACCCATTCAACCCTGAAACATAAACCAGTATGACAAACGATGTGAATACGAAACGACTAATTAAATTAATGATGACTCAACACCATCATAATTTTACGCTATCCTGGGACATCGTAGATTAATTATCATAAGGAGAAAAAAGAGACTACAAGTTACGTGAACAAAACCTGATATGTATTTTAATTCACGAATCTAGGTAAAATTGTAGCACAATAATACTGGAAAAATAGTTTTTTCGGCTCTACTCCAACGAGATACGTTGATGAAGGCATATTACATCTGATGGACAAATGAGTACTTGCCTTTCGGAAGTCATGATGTTTTCTTTTTTACGAAAAATGCAAAAAATCCATTAATTGTTAGAATGAGGGTAGAGTTTCGCACTTTGTAGCACAGAATTGAATAACAGACGAGCACATCATTGTGAAATTAAACGATGGAATTACGAGAATGCTATGAGAATCTCGCAGAAAACCTCATAACTACTCTCCACGAAACGAAAAGAATATCCAAAAACACCAAAATTTGCTACTGAAAAATAAAAATTAACTAAGCACGGACCACGGCTCATCGTATCACTCTAGCTGCCATTGTTGTCATTACAATAACACCAATCTCAGCAATGGTACGGTTTCATTCGTTTCGTTCACTTTCGCTTTCGATGCGTCAAAGAACTTGGCAGTTGAATACATCGGATTTGCACGGTCGGCAGACGCCAACTTCGTCGCTGCTCACACTGTTATCTAGTGATGTTGAGATCGAAAAATTTTTATATCGATATGTGTGTGCATAAACTTAATTCTATCGAATTTTCCCTCGAATCATCTCTAGCGATACGTATATTATATCGATAGATCGATAGAAATTGAAAAGTTTCGAAAATACCAAACTGATAAGTTGGTTTCTTTTGATGAGTGGTTGGGGACGAGGACAAATCTATCCCGTTAATTTTTTTTTTTAAATTTAACGATACAATACATTCAATAACAGATTTAACTCTCTCTTCATCTCCTGTCATATTCTTTAGCCTTGAGTGATCATGAAAATTGAATACACTTTTTTAGTTTTCAACATTTTCCAGATAAAACACTTTCAACGACCGATTTGTGAAATGGAGAATTGAACCTAATAAGAATTATTCGGAACATCATGTGAGTAGTTAGCAAAAAAAAAAAAAAAAAAAGTAAAGGTTGCATATTTTTTGCTCAAAAACTTCAAAACTTTAAAGTTTTAAGAAAATTCATCATTTTTGTTTTTGAAAATCTGAAGGACTGTCGAGAAAACAAATAATCTCGAAAACTATATGCCTGAAAATTTTTTCATTAATCTTTAGATGAAATATGTAAATCACACTTATTTATGGGATAAATAAGAAATATTTATTTTACTGTCGTAGCAAATTCTTCTTCTGGAAATTGAGCTAAAAAAAAAAATACAATGCTAGATACCTGCCTTTATGTTATTGATCAATTTACTCCTCTCCAAAAAAATTTTAAAACCTATTTATTCAGGATTTTCACCATTTAGTGGGTCAAATTTCATTGCGAGATACTTCGGTACATATGGTAGGTACTCAAATAAACAAAAAATCTCATATGAACCGGTCTTCGCAAATTAAAATTGAAAATTATTCCTGCAGTAGGTAGTGGAGTGGAAGTATGCTAATGACAGTCATGTTTAACAAATAGCACATTTAATCTTTTCTATTATATTTTCTGAAATGAACAGATGAATACAGGCGTAGACTGTAGCTGTAGATGAATAGTTAAAAAATTTTCTACAGGTTGATTTGCTTGTCTGAAATGGACTTCGAAACTGAACTTCGCTCGGCCATTAATATTTCACTTTTGATTCGTGAACCCACTTCATAGGTATAACATATTTTTATGTTTGTCCACTTTGCATTGATGAGTTCATGAAAAATCTTGAGAGTTTGCGCTCAAAAAACTCTGAATAAGGAATGAGGTGAAAAGAAAGAGATTTGTTTCCAATGAACGAACAATATAGCCAACGAACAAAATTTATGAACCAAAAAATGTTTTGAAAAAATTGTTATGAGTATGCCATAGGCGGCTTTAGCGGGGGTGCTGGGATAGGGCTTCGTCCCTCAGAAGAGACATTTAGCCTCCCAGATCCTTTTAAAAAATGAAAAATTGTATTCAAGGGGCAGAAATACCTAAATAATTCTTTGCAAGAAAACCCTGAAAAACCATAATTTTTTGTGGGGAAGGACCCTCACTTTACCATAATTTTGGAGGAGGAGGGACGAGGTTACTTTAAGCTACGCCTACATAATAAACAAAGGTTTTTCTGAAAATAAATGCAATGATGGTTCAATTGCAGCGCCAGACCTGATGTGTTGCATTATTCATAATTAAAAGTAATACGTGAGGTTACTTGGTACTAATTTTACTTTTTTGGGGGTGGTCATGAGGGGTTAAACCGCCAAAACCTCTCTCGTGCGGCCGGCCATGGACGAAAGTGCAACTATAAAATCAAATCCCCTTCCATGCCTCCCGTAAAATTTCATGAATTGTAAGAAGTGATTTTATCCCCTTCCAAGAAGAAATCCTAAAACCGGGCCTAGTATACTGAGGGATCTTTGGTCACCGGATCCCAACCATCGGGTATCAACCATCGCCTCAAGCTACTTCGACATCAAATATCTTCCATAGGATAGAGTTTAAAATGTCCAAGTCGTCGGAATAAATAACTTAAGTGAATGAATAATATCAAAATTTCCAAAGTGACATTCGATGAAAATTTAAACTTTTTATTGAATAATTATGAGTTTAAATTTATCACAAAAAATGTGTTTTTCGGGATTTTTGAATGGCGGTAAGAAAACTTACCTTTGCTCGTTCACTAAAATATCGTAGGTGAATTGTTTCTGATTATTTCCTTTTGGTTTCTGAAGGGACTGCTGTATTTCGTAAGACTAGAGTTCATGGTTCAACGTTATGATTTGAATTTTCAATTCATTAAAAACATTCGTTTATCAATAAAATTTGTTTATGGGGACACAAAGTCTTCCGAAGAAGTTTCGGTTTCATAAAAAAAAACGGCGTTCGAAAAAAAATAGCATGGGGAAGCCCGCTGATCATGCACAGCCAAACCTTTTTCGATATCGATATTTAATGCTTTAGATGTCGATATAATTTCCACTACGATAATGAACTATCGATATGTATTATAACGATCAATAATTCGATTGCATTGAATTAGAACTTTTGATTAAAAAACTTGTTATGTTCATTTGGTCTTATCAGGTGTTATCTTATATCTTATCTTACTATTTCTCTTGACTCTTTTCATGAGTAATATTTTTTTTGTCTTTCTGTGAGTCAGTGCTCAGTATTCAATGAGTCAATAGTTCAATACCCATTAGAAGTAATACGAAATATTGTTTATCTATGGTCAATACTCGATACTGGATTACCATCGTAAGAAAAAACTAATCAATTTTCAATAGACTACTAACTAAAGAGTTGATATATACGGCTAATGCCCTTCGAAAGCTTGTTTATGCTTTAGTCGGCCTCAGTTCAGGCAAATCGGAGTATACAGGAGACACCAGTAGGTACTACAGCCTCTGAGTGTCTACGAGCCGGAGGAATGCTCTTCAAAAGTAAATATTTGTTTTTTCAACTATTATTTCCTTAGAGAAAATTTTATTTTTTCAAGAATTTATTGGCCTAATCATAACGGCTACTTATATTCAGTTCGACAGTTCCTTTCATTTCCTGTTTGTCCATCTCCGTAGCAGACCATGCAGTTTTTCTACTATTCGATCCTGTGTGCATTTGTCTCTATTTTCATGTTTTTGTACGGATTTTTCATACTGAACTACGATGGCGAGGACTCAGTTGTTCAGAGCTATTCGCCTGTTTCTGAAACGATCCCAAACATGTTAGTGCGGTTTTGATATTTTACATTTGTAAGAAATTTAGCTTATTTTGAAGTTAAAGAATTAAAATTTAAACAATTATATTTCAGCGTTGATAAAGTTGTGATAATGATCATCGATGGCGTTCGGCTTGATTATATTACCGGGAGTGATGTTGAAAGTACCATGCCATACCTCTATTCTTCCACCAAGTCTAATCAAACTTGCATATTTCCATGTCGAGTTCATTTACCAACAGTTACCATGCCGCGTGTGAAAGTGAGTGAATATACAAGCGCCTATAAATGCCCACTAGTTTTTGTATCCATACAATTGTTCAGTGAATTTTATTTCAACAAATGTATCGTTTTTAATCCTAGGAATGGTATTATAATTTATTCATATCTTAACTCCTTAATTGATAATTTCACAATTTTTCTATCGCTTACGTAAATTCTGTTGACAGGCTTTAACCGTCGGAACTGTGCCAAGTTTCGTGGACATAGCCTTAAATTTTGGTAGTCCTCATTTAAACAAAGATAGCGTAATAAAACAGTTGGTTCTAGCAGGAAAGAAGATTGTTTTCTATGGAGATGATACGTGGATCAAACTATTTCCTGATATGTTTTCGCGTTACGAAGGAACCTTTTCATTTTTTGTTTCAGATTTTGTCGAGGTAAATTTATTTATTTATTTTTTCCGCTTATTCGAAATGATTTAAAACATGACTGTTCCTCCAGGTTGATGCTAATGTTACGAGAAATGTAAATGAAGAGGTAAAACGGAATGACTGGGATGTAATGATTTTACATTATTTAGGTCTGGATCACATAGGTCACGTTGAAGGTAGTAGCAGTCTTAAAATTCCTGGCAAATTACGAGAAATGGACGCAATAATTGAATTACTGGATCATTATTTACTGAACTGGGTAACGTAAAAAGTTAGAGAGTTAGAGTATTTATTTTTCATTAGCAGGTTTCGGGGTCTGCGTGGCGTAGTGGTTTGGTTCTTGGCTTTGTAATCGAAATGTTACGAGTTCCAACCGGCCACCTGTATATTTGGTTTAGTTGATGTTCCAGTGAAAAATTGAGAAATTAATGCCAGTTGACCAATGGCCGCCGGATCCCGACTATCTCCTCACCCACGCCAACGTCAAATGTATTTTTTAGACATTGGGTAAAATAGCTAAGTAGCTTGAGTCTAATCTAATAACAAAAAAATTTTATTCGTACGAAATTATTGTGAATGCTTTAGTATTTCTCTGTTTGAGACATGAAAAGTGGAACGGGTTTGCTAGTACTCTTTTCCCTTTTGGAGTAGAATGTTTCGCTGAGGATTATGTTGGTCATATATAAATTTTATTGTCAATCAAGTACCTCCTTTTTTATTTTTCACGAATCATACCATTCCATCGAGAAGAAAACTTTTCCAAATTTTATTGTTGAACTTAATGGTTTTGAAAAGTTTTTAGACTTTTCTGAACATGCATCATTCTGCTCTTTCACCTCTAACTTGATATGAACAGTTCTCTTATTAAAAAAAAAAACTTATTAGTTCATGCCTTTTCCTTTTCGAAAAATGTAAGAACATAGTAGCCCTCTTAATTCTGGAGTACCTAACCACTTACATAATGTTCGACGGTACCAGTAGATTACACATGAAAACGACCTATCTTACTTGATTGTAAAAAATATATTGAAAAAATTATTTTCGTAAAAGTACCAGATTTTGTATTTGTAATCAGCAGTAATGAAAATTCTTCTTAGCTATGTCATCTTGTAAGTAAGTTCGTGGTTCGTAGAATGGATTAAAGTATAAAAATTCATAATTTTTTGTTCGTATCGTATCTATGATTAACCTTTTTGCTTCCCCAGAAAGCTTAGCTGGTTAGAATTTATTTTTTAGAAGCTCCTATCAGTTTCCCTTTAAAATTTCTATTATTTTTGTCTAGAAAATGAAAACTCAAAAAAATTACTTGTTGGTAGTCAGTGGAGATCACGGGATGAAAGATTCCGGTGGGCACGGAGGATCCTCTTTATCAGAAGTCATGGTGCCGTTTGTTACGTTTGGTGTGCCGTGCGTTGTTCATAGGTTTGTTTCTTATTTTGTTAATTCAAATAATTGCAATCATATTTCATGTTTTTTTTTTGTTTTTTTTTCGTTTTGATTAATATTTTATTTTTTGCAGTGAAATATCACAAGTAGATGTAGCTGTTACATTATCAACATTACTTGGATTGCCAATTCCGAGTGGAAACGTTGGAAAATTAATTAAAGGTCTTTTAACACATTTGAGTGAAGCTGAGAGAACGAATGCCTACCAACAGAATTCTAATCAACTGATGAATAAATTTGTGAAAGTTGCGAATGAATTTTCATTGTTCGGTTCGTTCACAACTTTTTGGAAATTTTGTCGGTTAAATTATTATTTTTGGTCCCTCAGTTTTTTAAAATCTCATTTCGGTCTCATTGTTCTATGTGATTTCAATTTTTCAGAAGCTCGTACTTTGATAAAGAAAGCTGAGACTGCTTACGAAGAAAAAGACTACCATAGAGCTGTTGTATTGTATGAAACACTGCTAAATAGAATATGCGAAATTTTGATTCGTTCATTAACGAAGTATGACTCATTAACGTTGTATTGTGCTGTTGTACTTGCTATACAGGTAATGTTGGAGAAATCATTTTTTTATTCATCGTATTTCTGTTCAAAAAATGTATATTCACTCTCAGTCTGTATCTTAATCTATTTTTATGAGAAAATATTTAATTTTTAAAATACTCGTTGCTAAAAATTCACTTTTGTGATAGGTAGGTATGTTATATAGTCTACACGTGTTGTTTTTTAGGCGTTGTATTTGAATTTTATACTTTTAAAAAAAAATTATTTTTGATTTCCCATCAAAAGCTCAAAATGAAGGAATTACCCACAATCTACATAAATTTCATTGAGTTCTTTCGTATGAAGTGTTCTATATTTATATAGTTTGAAGTCTTGAACTAATTCATTACTTTATTTTTTTTTTTTCCAGTCATGTTTTCTAGTTGGTGTTGAATATTGTCCAAAAAGCACCATCATGTATGCTGTATTGTTGACGAGCATTGTTGTTTGCCTGTTGTATGAATTTTGCTACTCTTTTCAGTGTGAAACAATGCTCTGTTCTCAGTTGGGGCTTGCGACAATTTTCTCCTGGATTATCTTATATATGTTATCATTCAATACAATTTTATTGCTGAGGTCAGCTAAATATTTGGTGAGTTAGGCCTATGTCACCCGAACAGTAAATGTTGCGCAGTAAAATACTGTGCGACTCGAACTCTGTTGTATTCTATTGCACTATTTTGACTACCGCAGTGTGAGAAACGAGCCGTAGAATTTCGTACTGCGGTAGTCAAAATGATATAATAGAATACAATAGAGTTCGTATCGCACAGTATTTTACTGCGCAACATTTACTTTTTGTGTGACATAAATTTACCGTCTAAATTGTATTTTCATTTATAAAAAACAATAACTACTTCAACTCTAGTTTTATTACTGAAATTGCATTGGATGTATCTTGTTTAAATCATATGATGATTTTTTTCGTCTGCATTATTATGCTTCATTCTAATTTTAAAGAAAATACGTTTTCAATTAAACTAACTAAATTCTCTTTGAAAAATTTTTTTCTAGCTGGGACAGTGTCAGAAATTTTTCATATTCGTTTCTAAAGATCCTGTTTTATCCTTTTTGGTATTCGGATCAATATCTCAGATATGTAGTTCAGCATCGACTAGTTTCATTGAAGAGGAGCATATGATTTGGTATTTTTTGTGGACGACGTTCTTCATTCTGATCGGACTTCGTTACAGCGCTGAAAAAAGGACGGTCATGATTCTTATTTCGTCTCTAGTTTTGCATAGAGTTCTTCGAAAATTGAATCAAACCGGAGATAAATGGTCGGCATTGCCGGATGTCAATGACTGGTTTAGAATTCCAGAAAATAAAGACTGGTTATCAGCTTACACGATCTTCGGTAAGATTTACCTATGAAATTGTTCTTTTGTCCTTACCTATTTGTTAGCAATTGCTTTGGAAGGATACATTTTGAATCTTTCCCCAATTATTTTCTTCTCGTAATTGAATTTGAGTTATATCGTAATAAGATATTGATTATTTTTGTCCAATGCTTTCAATTTATTTTAAGAACTTGATTTTTTTTTCTGTTTGTTACTTGATAAAGGGAAAAGGATTGAAATTTTGACTAAAGTTTGATCAGAACTTGACTTTTTATTTTTTTTTCTTCGTTTATTATTTTCTGTAACAAAGATTAGAAAATAATCCAAATGAATTTTTAGGCTTAATTTGTACATTTTTCGCGTTGTACGACGTCAGAGCTTTTCCCAGTATCAAACAAAAGTTTTTCGACATTGATTTTCGAGTCGTATTCAAACATGTGGATTTCATTTGCTTGGTACTGGTATTTAATTGTAGAGCCGCGGTGGACGAAGTCATTTTCCCTGAAAAATTGAAATATATTCTCTCTGATCGGTAAGCTTTCCATTCAACAATATTTTATTTTATCGGTAGTTATTCAAAATGTTTTAACGTTTTGTAATTTAGCTTCGTTCACTTTTTGTTTGCTCTCCAAAAAAGCAAAACTTTTATGCCAATCTTCTTTTTTTTTCTTTCGTCTCAGTTGCCTGAATTTAATCTATGTAGAATACCATTAGTGTTATTGAAATCTGTAGTTTTTTTCATGTTCACATTTCAGGGGTGCATTTGAGTTTCAAGCTGTCTTAATATTACAAATCATGTCGATTTTCATAAAAGTTATTTTATTGCGACTGTCTGGAAGCAGTCAAAGCGTTGTCAAAGAAATTTTAGAAATATTTATAAATTTCTTCATGGTGTGGAGCGCGTTATTGTTGAGACCGTACAACATAATATTGATTAGTTCCGTATTCGTGGTAAGTCGGTGGCTGGGAGAAATTTTGAAAAATGAGACAAATAGATCTACCATGATAGTTATTTCACATTTCTGGCTGGCACAAGTTCATTTTTTCTATCAGGTAATCATTTTAATTAAAATCCCTGAATTAACTTATTTTTTAAAAACAATCGACGATTTGAACAATTTTCTAGGGTAATTCCAATAGTTTCTCCACTATTGATGTTACCACAGGATTCATTGGTCAAAGAAATTACAATCCGGTTGTGGCTGGTATTCTTATAATTTTTTCGACGTACGCTTTGCCCATTATAGCGTATGGGTGTATGATTCGACACTACCTTATATATGAGCACAGTTCTGGTGAAACTCGAAGGAGAAAGTAAGAAATTACGTACAAGGTTGTTTTATCATCTTTTTCTTGTATCTTTAAAGCTAACTACTGCGCTGTAAAAAGTATTGAATTTTTCGTAATAAATAATTCATATGAATTTTCACCAATGCAGTTTTTTTTTATAAATTAGTTCCTCACGAGAAATATTTTTACGTCAAATTATATCCGATTTTTCTTATTTTTGTTTCGATTTTATCGAAAATTTCTATTGTAGATAATACCTTTAATTCCTTTTTTTTTCTTTTTTTTTTTTCAGATTCTCCATTCAGTCTCCCGAAAGTGTGCTACTTTGTTTAATAAATTTTCATCTGGCTGTGTTCATGACGATCACCACCGTGCAAAGAAACCACCTTTTTATTTGGTCGGTTTTCTCGCCAAAAATGATTTATTTGTGCGTGTACAACGTTTTGATGTACGCAGTTTTAACGGGCCTTAAAGTTTTTTCGGCTGCCTGAAAAATTTACTCGGTACCTACGAAACAATGTCTGTTCAGTGTGGTATTCTAATTCATTTTCCATTTATTTTTCTGTACCTCTTTCATAGCATTGGTCATTTATTGCAGCTTCGAATTTCTTCGGTTAGAGTGGTATCATTTTAAAAGCGGCGTCGATGGTAGAGCAAATTGATGTTGAGCTGTGTTTAATGTATTGCTGGTGCTGAAGAGGAGTTTGATTAATCGGCTGCGAGTGCCATCCCAATGATTTTGGTTTCGAAAATTCTCGGTACCGTAGAATATATTTTGGGTAGGTGCGAACCTTCCTTCAATAATTTGAAAAACTGGGCGTACGCCATAAAATAATGTGATACTTCAGCATATTCGTATTTCTTTATTTAGAAATTATTTGTCCGCGTTCGAGTCCATGGATCCTTCGATTTCGAACTTCATTGATCTAATATGTTCATCTTTTAGAATGAAAACATTGACAATTTCATTGATGTAACGCTTTTGAGCATCGCAAATATAAAACAATATTGAAAGCCTATTCATTGTTTATATTTTAAATCATTCTACCAATAAACGTTCATTTTTTCGATTGATAAAGGTCATGGGGTATAAATACAAACAAAAAGGAAAATTTTTCCGCTGTAAATTCGAGTGAAAATATTTGTCGAAGGGGGTGGGGGAGATAATTATAATACGAGTTTCTAAATTTAGATTTATTTTATGTTCTCAAGGAAATTTGTCTTGCATCGCTGTTCTCGTGCATGAATTATCTTCCTGATTTTGAAATTTTTACAATTAATGAAGAAATATGTAGTTGTAAAGAAAGTTGTTTCATATTGTCTCGACTCTTGAGGTGAATAAACGTTCGAATATCCTTCACAGTTAGTTATAGCCAGAAACCACCGTACTGCTTGAGCATTAATGTAAATATACCGAACAACGATACCAGTCATCGGTACATTTATTTTGCACATGACGAGTGTAAGTTCGTTTTTTCCCTTTTTTTTATTTCATTTTTGCGTTTGTTTGTTGTCCTCTTGAAACTAGAAGAGTGAAGTATGGCGAAACGTCGAGGCGAATATCGTTATATAGTTTTTGTTGGGTACGGAGTAGCGTCGATGTTTTATTTACGATCATATTTACGTCTACATTTCAGGTCATTCGATTAAAGAAATATCATACAATAGAAAATGTTTTCTGCCCATTATGTTCTCGGTATCTCTGTGAATATTGTGTTGGTGAAATAAGTCTACATAGAAGTAGGCCTGCGTCATTATGTAACATCATTACTTTTTTCGTTTTTGTTTACGCGTGTAGGTACATTAAAATGCGTCATTTTATTGACGTTTGTAAAATTTATCTCTTTTAATGAGAAAATTATTTACGATGATTGTAGCTGTATATCTTTTTCGAAAGTGAGAAATTTCTTCCTAAAACAACGAACATTAATTTTAATCAAGTAAATATTGCCAATTTTATATCATGGCTTTGCATTTCTGTGAAATTTTTGTTATGATTTAATTTAACTTTTTTTTTCAAACTCATTGCTACCTGGAAAAAATGGTTGGCTGTATCAGGATGAATATAGTTACAGAAATTTTAAGTAAAAATACCTCAGATTAGAGATGAGATCGAAGGAATAAAAATATCGAATCTAGCACTGCAGAGGACCGTAGGCCAGCATAAAAATTAAGGGAAAATTTATTTCGAAACTAATTATGTACTAGAATTAAAACGTATCTGAATAACAATAATAGAATACAAAAGTCTGTGCTTCGCTTTGTAATCAAGTTCGATACCCACCGTTGTCATATTCTCAAAACAAAATGGCGGTGTGTTCAATTCGGTCCCACTATAACTCCAGAATGCGATTTAAAAATGCTTGTTGGTAGACCATTGACTATTAAATGCCGACCATACCCCTCATCCATTCCGAAAGCAGTACATGTCTATCCTCCATATGGTGAATAAAATGGCCTCGTAGCGAAAGGTGAAAGCCCATTTACAGGGGTGTTGATAGTCCTTGTGGCGTGAGGGTTAGAAACAGATAAGACGTGTGAGTACGTAGAAATGAAATTCATCAAATGGGCCAAAGTCACTGTATGTTTAGTTTTCGGATCAGAGATTTGATCTATTTTTTTCTTGAACCCAGTAGAGGACAGAGGAAGAAGAGAATTTTAATTAAAAACATTTAAAAGTGGCTTAATGGAGCTGGTAATGGCTGTTTTGTTTGAGGTCGGTTTTCCGAAATACGAGCATCTGCACTCTTAATTATGGCATTGGAAATAATAAAAAAGGTCATAAGTGACCCCTTTTGGTTTAAACAATCGGGCCCATTCCAAAAATTTACTCATTGTAAAATTCAAAAATTATATGTTTTCTTTGGAAACCTGCTGGAAATTACCGATTTACCGAATCCCTCAGCTGGAACGACAGAACAATAATGACGTCGTTATCTTTCGTGGAATAAATCGAAACATTCGGTGAAAAAATCATGTAAATCAAATCGTCAGAAGTGGGAATACCATACACGTAATTAAGCAAAGTTTACGAATCAGCTCGAAATTCTGCACGACTGGTTGCATACTTAGTTGCCGTCAATTTATTACGCTAGGTAGTAGAAAATTAAGTTATTCTATCGTATGTTTTTGTCGAATTCATACGTTTCTGAGAAGAAGAAACATTCTTGTACCATATGTTTGACGATGTTGCCATTCGATAATTTGTATGCCGTATACAGCAACAACGATGCTTTTGAAAGAGATAAGCAATTGTAATGAGGCGAATGAAATGCCATAAAATGACAGAATTTCCATCTTTTTTCTCTTTTCTCTCCACCGTTGGTTTTTTTTTTCTTTTTATTTTCTCCCTTATTTTTCTTTTTCATTTCTCCTTTTCTTTGTCTATTTTTTTTTTATTTTTATTACGCACGCGTGCTTTTCCTATTCGCAAATATTATACCGTTAGTGGCGCGCATTGGGTGTGGACCATATGTTAACAGTTTTTCCTTTCTGTAAAATAGATTTTCACGTTCGTTTTTCAGTTTTAATCTGTTAGCTTTAACAAATTGTCGGTGTTTTGCCACGAAATAAAAAAAAAAAAAAAGAACATCGTATTTCTCGTTCGCGCAGTTAATATAAACAAAAACTTATCTAGATATTCGTTTCGCTAAGATTTATTTGTTTATCTATTTTACTTTTATTTATTTAGCTTACCTATGTATTTTTTTTATGACACTTTAATTTTTTTTCCAGCAGATAAATATGTGAATGAAAAAATTGGTGAGTAATATAGTCCTTTGAAATGGTTATTTTACTCACTTATTTCGTATAGTTTTTCTTTATAGTTGATCTGTTTGAACAATTCGAATCTTTTTGTTTTACTCGTCTTCATTTGTCAACATCTTTTCCACCTATTTTCACATTTCCGAATATCCGAGTCGCAGCTTTTTTTTCGTATTGGTTTTCTTATAATCGTAATATTTGAAGCATATGGTTCTTTACGTGTTGTACATAAAGGATTCAATGTCGGCATCGATGACACTTCAGATATTAATCTTTTAAAATTGAGATTATAAAAGCCCTACTGCTATTATTGGTTCGATTTTTGCGTGAGAAACAGGTGGCTAATTAAGATTGGAAAAGACGTGGGCTTCTACGTCGTCGAACGAACGACAGAAGCGTGACAATATGTTCGCTGCAGTCTTTGTCGGTCTTTGTTGCCTTTTCTTAAGTTATCTCTTCGAGTAAGTAAAAAAATATAGGTGTTTAAGTTTTTTTTTTTTTTTTTTTTTTTTTATTTGGTATTAAATTTTTGCTACGATTTGCACTTCTTGAGTTTCGAAAGAAATTAGAATACGTAGTTGCTACTTAAAGTTTTGGAAATATTTTTTATTCATAAAAATGATGTTATTTGCTTCCATATGTTATTGTTGAACTGATATGAAAAAAATTCGATGGATGGAGCGATTTGATTTTCCAGTTTAATATTTATTTAAATCAATAAGTTTTATTCCTACTGAGAATATTATCGTGGAAAAAAATTGTTTTGATTGGTTGCAAGTTACAAGTACTAGGTAAATTTTGACTTGACAGCATGAATTTTGATACGTTAACGAGTGAATTTTCGTTGAAAATTCGATAGTTTCCAGATGCTGTACTTATAATTATATGCATAATAAATAACATTCATACAGAATAATATAACTGCCTATTCCTTTACGGTTTTGTTTTGTTTTTAAATAATTTTTGAGACGTGTAAGAAGGGGGAACCTATTTAGCCTCCTGCTCACTCATTCTAGTCATTTTTATTATACTTCGGAGGTCTAACAAAATGATTACATCAGCTAAAATCGAATCTAGGATTCACGTTCATATATTTTTCACTCAAATTTCAAGTCTAAAGTGTTTCGATGGTGCTAAGTTTGAGAAAGTATCCTGAGGAGTCGCGGATTGGTAGCTATAAATTTTACGGAGAAATTCTTCTATTTTTCATTTTAATCTATCTTTGACCAATTACGTTATAGACAGGTAGGCCCACTGTTGACAAGTATTGGTACCTGAATACCTATTAATGAAAAATAATTATTATAAGAAAGCTTCTGGAACAACTTTATGAATAAAGGTAAAATCAATGGAAATGGCCCATGGCTGGCATTAATTGTGGTTCCATGAAATGGCTGCACCACACGAGAAAAATTTCAAAAACTCAACTATTTTATTGTAATTTCTTTAAAAAAATTAATTTTTTAAATTTCAGCGTACCTACAAGACTTTTCAATTTTTATATCCCTCTCCTTTATTTTGGATACTCCGGCCGAAAGAACAAATATTTACTTACACATTTGAAAAAAGGTTCTGCACCACATGAAAAGAAGGAAAGATGCCGGTCATGGAGAGATGCTAAAGTGACTAATCTTAGTCCTATTTTCAAAATGAAACTTAAAAAGTGCAACCTAACAAAACAATATTCTCGAATAAACGTCTACAATGTGTGAGAAAAAACTACTTTTTCTGAAATACGAATGAATGTCTGATGTTTTGAAATGGTTAAATTAATTTTTCATTAGAGGAATTAAGGAATTTGCCCATCACATATGTTTTTCTGTAAAATTGTTTTTTCTATCAACTTGAATCTTGACCAATATATTGAGGTAGGTAACTCAAAAAAATAAATATCTCTTCCGAACATCAACCGCGGTGAGTGTGTATTTTCCAAAGTACAAATTTTGTAATGGCTGTCATTTGAAAACCAGTTGACCGATTTCGCTAAAATTCAATACAAAACCAGTCCCTAATAGTCTCCAACTTCCATAAAAACTTCAAGCGAAACTCTTTTAATTTACGGGAGTTATCGTGATGACAATTTGGTGGGTTTGCAAAACTTTGAGAATCGCTCCCTACGTAACTAGCGAATGAATTTCAAAAATTTTAACATGAATGTGTAGCCCATAAAATCTTCTAATACCACCCCAAGTTTCATTTCCATATGTCAAACAGTGGAGGCTGCACAAACTCGCAAAAAGTGCCAAAATGAGATAAAAGTCGAAATATATATATATGTATCCATATATATATATATATATATATATATATGGTGTACAGAAGAATTTGAGCGACCTATCGTGATCTACGACTCAGGATCGGAGCTTTTCCCCAGGCTCTTTCCTGGTTCCACTTTTGCACTGAATGCAACAGTTGTATTATCCTTTGAAAAACACAATAACAGTATTTTGTAATAAATCCGTTAATTTTTAGCTGATATTTTATTGACTGGTTTTATTTTTCGACAGAGAGGGTGGCTGAGGTATACGTATAACTTGTAACTTGATATGATTATCCTATAATTTCCTTCGAAATTTTCTTGCAGTTCTTGAATAATTTTTAATTCAAAAGTAAAATCCCTTTTCAAAAATTTCATAATGATATGGTCTTCCTACAATTTCGTGTGATAATTTTGTACGATTCTCGAATCATTTTCATTCAAAAGTCAAATTTCTGAGTTTAAAATTTTAGAAACAATCACCTGTAGTCCCAAATAGTATTACATAATCAAGTAAGACTATTTCATAAACAATTTCTGTTATTCTTATGGCTTCTTGAGGAAATTTTTGAAAACTATTATTCATACAAGAACTGATTTGATGTCTCCATTTATTTTTCATTGTGAAAGTTTTGTAATTCTTTTGTTCTTTCAAATTTTAATTTTTTTTTTTAACTTATACAAACAGTAATTTTTAGTTCAGGATTTGATTTTATGCTATTTACTTTAAACTTCACATTGGAATTCTTAATTTCATTGTTCGGTTTTTCGATAGGTACGTATTACCCATACTCTTAGTATTTCTTTAACTAAATCACAATTAAGAGTGAATTTGAAATTAAAAGACGTCAACTATGATTTTCATAATTTCTGTCAACTATAAATATAAAATCTCGATGTTTCTCTTGAATTTTATTAATTTCTTAAACATCTCGACTGTCTTTTCCAGGGTTGGACTTGTAGTTACGCATGAAATAAAGGATAAGGTGATAAACGGAATAAGTAGGTAAATTCATTTCAGATTGATTCCAATGAATGTGAATAAAACATTATTTTTGGCACATTTTCCTTATAAAAAGTTACAAAATGGTATTATTCTTGGAATAAGAACTTGGGAAAAAAAAAAAACGAAAATTACCTTTTGCAAGTATTTTGGGTGATTCAACAACTCAACCTATGATGTATATATATGGTCCTGTATGGCATTTTTGAAGCGATTAAATTAAATCTAACTTCTCTAAAATCAATTCTCATGAATTTTCATCATTTAATAATTGAAAAATTATATTTTCATACCTACCCAATCTCAACCACTAAGGAATAACTAGGTACATTTTTAGTTATGATGGTTATGATGAAGCATTGACATTCACGAGTAGGTATCAGAATGGAATTACATTAATGTAAATAAGTTTCAAAAAAATGCATTTATAAATTGAAAAACTTGCTAAAAATTACCTATATGCGTATAGGTAAGGTACTCGTTACCAGAGCTGTTTTTAAGAAATATTACCAACCTTACCAAAAAAAAGGGTTTCGATGATAATTAATTCTTCTTCTCATGGAAAAAAAAGGTATTAAATATTCAAGAGGAAAAGTGCTCTCTGACCTGACCTATGAAATAGAGGTAATTATTTTTCTAATATAGCTCAGTGATGTAATTGCATATAAGTACCTAAATATATTTCACCCCCACCAGGGAACGATTTTTATTTTAGCCTGCCCCTTTTTAAGTGTTTACCCTGTATACTTACGAGATTTGAATTAATGTAGAGATTGTTTCAAAAAAGACCTTAGTCAATTCAAACTAAATAACTATCGTGAGGTAAAAAAAATAACAAAGTAACTGTGGGGACATTACTCGTATGAGGTTTTAGGGGCTTGCACCCCTTGACAACAGTCGCCGTTCAAAGGCTGGCAAATAATTGTCTCTATGACGTTAAAATATATACACACTTGTGCATTTGTATGTTCATACCTGTACTTACTTACAGGTAAGATACATTGCACGGATGCCATTTTTGATCCTAAAATTTCAATTTGTGGTGCGGTCTAACCCAGAGCCTGTAAAGACTTAGGGCAAATTGGACCACGAAAAGAGGCTTGAAAGAATTGAGAACCAGTTATTAATGGATACGATTTCAGCTGCAGACATAATTAAAACTATGTCTGCGCCACTTCCTGCCCTCACCTCACCCACCAAATCGCAGGAGAAAACACCAATGCTGGAACAACCACCCTTGGAGTCTTCCACCCCAGTAAACTTGGAAAAGAGAAGAGGTTTCCAAAACACTTCCTCCTCCTGCCTCTGGCTAAGCCTACAGACCATCAGGGAATTTAAACTCCCCAATGTTCAAAAGGCCTAAGCCAAAAACCCCATCTAGTCCTCCTCCATCTCCACATCATAACCCATATTCTTGTCTGGCAAACACCAACCAATTGCTCAGACGTAGGGGATAGCAGAGCCGAGAGACTTACCAGGCCCAGTTCAACGCCCGTAAGCACTCTTACGAGTGCGTGGGGACTGCAGTAGGCCCAGCTCTTGCTAAGTGGGAGCAAGACCAGAGACAGCAATAAACTTGATGAGTCCCCCTAGGCACACAACTCATCATTTTTGCGGTGCAAAAACTGGGGGAGCAGCTTGAGGACATTACTCTCATAAGGTTTTAGGGGCTTGCACCCTCGACAACAGTCATTGCCCAAAGACTGGCAAATAATCATCTCTATGACGTTAAAACATATACACACTTGTGCGTTTGTATGTTTGTACCTGTACGTACGTACAGGTGATGTTATGGCCCGACACCAAACACGTTGTGTTATTTCTTATCACCTCAACGGAGGCAGGAAATGACGTAACAGATGACATAATCACATACGTATATGTACGTATATGTGTCTGTGTGCATGTGCCCAATTTGGTATATAAGCTCTCAAAAATGGCTACAAAATTGCCAGTGTTTGCCGAGGATTTGCCTATCCCATACTATACAGTATGAAGTGGCAGAACATGAAAACTCTGTAGAAAACCCTCTTGTGTGAATATCTCTCATAACAAGGTATTCCACAGTAACCATATATCTAGGTACATGTCTTAACATAAGGCCGTTATTCAGTCTTTTTTTTTACTCAAAGGTGCCATTTTTAATATAAATCACTGAACTACTTCGGTCTTTGAGGAAATAACTATTAAAAATTGTACTATACATATGGTTGTTTTTTATACAAATTTAATTTTTAATAATTCATGTTGGAGTACGCATCAACTTTAAAATATTTTTTGGGTGGCAGAAATTCACCAGTTCACACTCAGAAATATACAGCCTGTGACCTTTTTAACAATGCTCTCTACGGCTGAATTTAATATAAAATTTTTTAATGTTCTTCCCTAAAAAATATTATGTTTTGCAAACTGGAATTGTATGGTTATTGAAGAAAAATAAATTTAGGGCCTTGGGTGGGCTGGCCCCTTTGGACAGAATTTTGTTTTTGCATACGAACTAACTCAAAAAACGGAATTTTGCGAAACACTGGTAATTAATTCTTGGGCCCAGCCCATGAGGCATTTAGGAGTTCAACACCCTCACAATCTCTCCTCAAAAAAATGTAAAATTAGTACTAAGTAATCTCACGTATTATTTTTAATTATTAATAGTGCAACCATAACAGGTCTGGCGCTGCAATTCAACCATAATTGCATTTATTTTCAGAAAAACCTCGTCTGTGACAGCAACTTTGCCTATGATTGATTGATAAACTCAGAACAATTAGACTAAGTTCCAATCAACATTTAATGATTTCAATAACATTCTAATATAACAAAGTACAGATTATACTAAAAGTTGCAGTAACAGTTGCAGACTCGCCAATTGACCTCCTTAATATTTCATGGTTACAAGAGACTGTGTAATTAAAATACTTGACAGAGATGGTTATTAAAGAAGATGACTGTTTAAAGGTTCTTCATGAAATGAAGTTTACAGTTCATGTACTTATTCTAATTTTATTAACGACAGATTTGCAAGTGGATGAATGCAAAATGATGGTGAGAAATGAATGATGTCATGATTGACCAATGAAATGATTGATTATCCCCCCACTAATTATGCAGCTTGGTCTAGATAAGTCTTCGAGATGATTCGAGAAGATTCTAGAAAATATAGGTATTGTTTTAGGTGATTCATACCTTCGCTATTTTAATTGTAAAGTGTCAACATATTTCTTGGTCAAGTAAAGTTTATGACAAGTGTGTATATGAATGTGCGAGTGAGAGATTTATATTGCATGATGCAACAACATTCCAATGTGGCATCTGGATTCTGTTTACTATGTTTCATCGTCTTATAATTGTAAGGGTAATTGACAATATAAGAATATGAGTGTTAAGGAGTAAAAATATATCTTTATATCGTCGTTTACTATATAAAAAATGTATAAAACTTTTAATTTCAAATTAACTTGTTCAGTTTTCATTTTTGAACTTTTTTAAATAATTTATCTTACGAGGAGAGCTGTGTACATATCTAAAAAGAAAATCTTTAAAAAAAATCCCAAGGTGTGACTTTCAAGGAGTTCATAAAATAAAATAAAAATTTGAATTTACACTTAGGCTTGAAAAAAACAAAAAATAAGTAAAATAAATAAATAAAAATAAATTTTTATAAAAACACTTCTATAAAAATTGAACTAAAATGTAAAAAATACCTTTTTACGAGAAAAATTTACCAATCAATTATACAACATTTTTTAAAATGTCAATTACTTTGAAAACAATCAAAAATTAAATACAATTTTAAACAATGTGTATGTTAGAGTGAATGAGTGTTTGAAATTTGCTGATTTGCAGCCAAAATAAACTGACAATTTCAAAGAAAACGAATTAGTTTATTAAAATTTGAAAATTGAGTAGCAACTGAAATCAAAAATTTCAGGCTAAAATTCTCATACTGACAGATATAAATGATCTACTCTAAACGAGTGAAAGAACACGAATCAATGAGGACTGAATGAGTGACAATACAGTGTACACCGTTCTAGACCAGATAACGAATAGGCATGCAAGAAAATACGGAAAAAAGGTGAATTTAAGAGATAGTGAGAGCGAGAATTCAGTAAAGAGAGGCTATTATAAAATTATGAGATCGTAATTTTACATCCCCACACCCAGTAGAAAATAAAATTAGCAAAAGGTAGAAATATGAAAAAAAATATGACTATAATTTATGGTTTCCTATACCAGGGCGAAAGCCAGGAAACAAAAAAACGAACAATATGCGAAAATTTCTCAAGTAGAAGGATGTAATTTATGTACATGGAAAATATTCGATTCTTTTCTATGAAAACCTGAGTCTACTTCAAAAAGGAGATCTGAAATTTGGCGAGTAATCCGAAATGGTCCAGTTCTTATTTCGTCTAATTTATTACGATTTAAGTTATTACCATGACTGACATAAACTAAATCTCCAACTTTGAATGGTGACTTCTTACAACTTTTGACGAAATGACGTTTATTTACGTTATGGTTACGAATGGAATTTTCAAAAGCAATAATTATATCTTTTTCGAAATCTGAGTTTACGTTAAGATCAAGACCATTAATTATTTCCAAAGATTTTCCATTCATTAAATAATTTGGTGTAAAACGAGTGACCGAATGTACAGAGTTGTTATATTCATCTAAAAATTGTCCGAAAAGTTTGGATTATAAAATTACGAGATCGTAATTTTACAAATATTAAACACCTTTAATTTTTAACTAAAAAGAATAGAGTGGGCCCTATGCAATAAAGTCCCATATGAATTTATCAGATTCAATTTTTTCATCATCAGGCACTATAAGACAGATTTAACCACATAGGTCATCTTTATGAATATTAAACCATTATCTCATTAAGGCTTCAATTATTGTTTTAAAAATCTACCAAAGTATAAAATTTTATTAATGTTGAAATATTTTCTTATCACATTCCAAAACCTTTTACCCATTCACGTTTATTAAGCTACCTATATGATACAATCAGACATTGAAATAACACTATTTAATAATTTTTGACATTTTCCCTCTACTCTAAAATGTAATGTAAAAATTTAATAATTTATCAAACAACTTTGTTTCATAGGGCCCGCAGTTTTCTTTTTGGTCAAAAATAAAAGATATTTAATATTATTTAAAATTGTAGTTAATTTTTGGTTATTTTCAAAGTAATTGACTTTTAAAAAATGTGATATAATTGATTGGTAAATTGTTCTTGTAATGAAATTATTTTTTACATTTAACTACAATTTTTAGGAAAGCATATTTTCATAAAAATTTATTTTTATTTATTTTTTTTATTTTTTTTATTTTTTTTATTTTTTTACTTTTTAGTATTTTTTAAAGTTATTTAATTGATGATTATGTGGTCCAAATTTCAGCTCTCTACAATATCTGAAAGTGGCTTAAATTCATTTTGCAAGATTTTAAAATCATGTTATTTTAAAGAAATGACCCCCATATTTGACACCCCAGCATTTGCAACTTGGATATTGAGGTCCCAATATTATGAGGGAACTGTAACGCCAGAAAAAGAGTGATATTATTGGTGTTTTACCTCTTTTTGAAGTTAACACTTTTACCAAGTATTTATTTGTAGAAAACCACAACTAAATACTTACAAACAATAACTAGTGATGTTAAAAATTTTGATATGTATCGATACGTATTGATACACACAGCTGTATCAAAGTATCGATACATTGCTCGATACTCACACTACGTATCAATATATTTTATACATTCAAAATAAAAAACATAAATAAATAAATAAATAAATAAAAATACAAAAAAGTGTGCCAGACCATCAGCAGACAGAACAGATTATGAAAGTATATTCTTCTTAATATTTAATAATTACCACGGTTGATGGGTTGATACGTGGAATGGTGGAACAGGGAAGAGAGATATTTCTATTTTATCAAGAAAAAAAATTATGGATTTTTGATTTGATACTGTATCGATACGTATCGATACATGTGGTCAAAATATCGATACATATCGATACTCAAAAATGCTTCGATATAACATCACTAACAATAACGATAAACTTGATACCTAACTAAAATATACTCTTATGGTGGACCTTAACTTTCTTTGTTTCGTGAGACTTCTATTAAATTCAACACAGTTACATTTTTATACCTACAATATAATATTTTCATTTACAAGTTAGAAA
Organism: Ericerus pela; assembly: GCA_011428145.1. Classification (NCBI taxonomy): domain Eukaryota; kingdom Metazoa; phylum Arthropoda; class Insecta; order Hemiptera; family Coccidae; genus Ericerus; species Ericerus pela. The sequence goes on along the minus strand of WOFM01000575.1, from coordinate 283,874 downwards.
ATCTTTAACAGAATAATATTGAATATCAAGTATTAGGACTTAAAACTGAACTGAACTGAACTGTATTAGTTTTTATATTCTAATTTTTACACAGTATAGAAAAGAAATGGTAATAGTGGGATTAGTTCACTATGATTGGTTGTTACCTGAAGGAAGGAGAATTAAAATTTTACCTGTTGTGGGCAGATATTTCTAGGAAGTTACACATGTGTGTATTAATGAAGTCAAAGAATACAATTGTCTTTCATTTGGATGAATTATTTTCATCAAATTCTAACGGTACAATTTACTGTTAATTTTGTTTCAAGAAGAAGAAGAAGAAGAGTGAAAAGTGTATAATAATTTGGGGAATTAATGAAATTATTACGACTGTGTAATATATAGTTGTACATTTAAAAAATGTTCGTCTATATTCGTTACAGGAACATTTTATTTTGTCTTTTGAAATGAGTGTCTGGGCCAAATTTCAGCCCTCTACGACATCAGGAAGTGGGTTGAATTCATTTTGCAAGATATTAAAAAATTTATGTAATTTCAAATAAATGATCCGCATATTTGACTAGCCTTAATTTGCGACCTAGATATTGTGGTCCCAATATTGTGACAGAACATTGTATTGTCATCCAAGATGAGTGTGCCCAATTTCATCCCTCTATGACACAGGAAAGTGGCGTAAATTCATTTTGCAAGATATGAAAAATACCTGTATAAACGTACGTACGTGTTAGTAAACTAAAGAAAAGTATGTAAAAAACCCACCCTTAGGAAATCCTGCGGCTGGCCCTGCCGTTCAAAATTATAGTGCTTCTGTTCGTATTTAAATACCTAATAATGTCTACATTTTATGATATAGGTACTTAACAAAGCAGTAATTGTCTAATTCAATTCCTCCAGGATATTAGTTTCCTCCCCCTTTTCAGACTAGTGTATAGATACACTTACGATAGAAAAGATGTCTCAAATTTTTCTACCCTTTAAAAAAAAAAAATGAAAACAACTATTTAGCTACATAGTGTCGGTTCACCACTTTCTCTCAAACATATAAGCTAGTTTTCGTGTCAAGGAACTTAGATTACATCCTGTAGAGACTCCATATTATACCTAGTATACATATATACATATGTTATAATTAGATTCAATTTAGATGAAACATCTCGCCTTACTGTGTAAAGTCGAGTTTATTAGTTTCTAATAAATTGAACATCGCTGACACGCGAAAATTTCCCGAGGGTGGATAAACGCAATAAAGAATCTTATTTCTTTCAATATATTATTTCACACATACACACACACCAAAAAAAAATGAAAAAAAAGAGAGAGTGGACAGGATAGGAGAAGATCATAGAATCATTTTTGCTTATATATATGAGCACCTCCTTTAAAAATAATTGGATTCATATACGTTCTCGAATGAAAGGCCGAGGATAGGATTATTATAGTCCGTCAATTAGTGATTATAATTTACAGGCGCCAAAATTATAAGAAACAGTCGTTATGGTGTCGTGATGGTAACTTTTTTTTTTCATTCTCCCTAGTTTTGCGTACAGACCTAGGCCTGCTAGAATGCGTTATGAGGGTTTAGACAATATATAGTGTACTACAAGTAAATTATATATACCTACTTGAAAATCCCTTGACGATTTAGTGGCAAAAATTCGAGTAGACTCTCCTCTTTCAGGGTTAGTATCGTAAATTATGAAATCATAGCAAAGTCTAGGAACGTGGGATGGAAAAATCGTTTCAGTATATAGGCCTATATGTCGTGTACAAGGTGATTCACATTTCGACTCACCATACGAAAATTATATTTGGTGCGTTGAAATTTTAATCACTTATTAACTCGTTAAGAACGATTCGCAATTCGTTGCTCCACCTGTTCTAAGAAATTAGGGCCTATTCTGATACAAATCTTTTAACAGTACAAGATGAAATGGTTACACCACTAATATTGATACAGAGAAATAACTACCTATGTATTACTGAATGTCTAGAATAATTTTTATGATCTACTTATTTATTGCGTTCATATTGAAGGAGGTATATTCGAATTTTAAATACCTACATGCAGTAATTTTTTTTTTTTTTTCCCCTTCTCATAAGTTTTTTATGTTATGCGACATTTTGTTTTTTCAGTCAATTTGTAGATTATCTAATTTTCGTTTATTTTTCATAACTTTTGTTTTTCATTTTGTAATTAACGGATTTTCATAGAATAGGCCTTAATTTGTTAGAAACGAACTATGAAGGTGGTGCAACGAACTGTAAATCGCTGTCGACATGCAAATGAGTGATTCAGATTTCAACGTATCAAATGTTATTTTTCTACATTGCGTCGAAGTGTGAATCACCCTGTATACGTGTACATGCGGAGGCCCATAAATATATAGCAAATTTTCATATTTCAGCGAAATTTAAAAAATAATTTTCCATAAACTTGGATAAAAATAATTTAGAGATTTAAATAATTCAACGGAACCAGCGAAAATTCCTTGAAACAAATTTTGAATCAGAGGGAAAATTTTACACAGGTATACTTAGCTACCTAGGTATATTTCATTATTTTTCTTCTTTTTTTTCAACTTTATGTCTTATCTCTCTAACAGCTTTGCAGACAGTATGTGCTGTTAAAGACTCTGGGGAAATTTTTGGGTAATTTCTTTAGATCTTTTTGTGGAGACATCATCTGTATGAGGATTTAGGGGTTTGGCCCCCAATAATAGTCTCCGCCGAAAGGTTGACAATATTGTGCATTGCACATTAAACAGAAAATACGTTTGTTAGTAATTACTTACAAAATCATGCAAGTACGTTGCAGTCACCGGACTGTGACTAATCGAGAGTTAACTCCTGCAGTGATGTCACAAGCTAGTTATCAAAGTGTGTGCTATAATTTACAGGTTGTCCTGACAATCTTAAATTATGTCGCAAATGATTACATATGTATTTGTACATATGTGTGCTTGTGTGTGTGCTAAGTGACGGGTACAAAAGGCGCCAGTAAACACTAAACTTCAGCCAGTGTTTTCCAATGTTGGCTTTCCCATACTTAGTACAAGGCTGGTAAGCATGCAAAGCTGTTAAGCATCTTCTAACATATAGTCTCTTCCACAACGTAAGATATTCCATACTTTTTTTGAAGTGAAATTTTTTTATCAATTTTTAACTTTTTAAATCCAATTTGGCTATATGAAGACCATGAATTATGAACATATTCACAAATAAGGTCAATCTTTTCGGTCAATTAGGAGAAAAAAAAAACTATTTGGCATTATTGAAAAAAATTTTTTGACCAAGAACTAATAAATAAATTTTACCAGCATAAACTATTCATAGACAATTTTTCTTTATGCAAGACTAATTTTTATCCAAATTTTAATAAGATCCATTGCGGGGGCAACTGACTAAATCTTATGTAGCTATAGAATTTTTAAAAACATTAATTTTTCAAAATTGGTTTCAAAAATAGGTACCAAGTGAAGTATGAAAATATTATTTAGAATTACTTATTTGGTTCAAGCAGCTAGGTATACCTATCTTAAAGGATATGAGATAGAAAATTTCAGAATACAGATTTAAATTCAACCAAAAAAAAAGAAAAGAAAAAAGATAGGACTGATTAAATATTAAATTTAAAAAAAAATATTTTTCTCACTTTGTACATATAACTGTTATTTAGAAACTATTAAAATTGGTTTTTTCATGAAGCGGAAACACTGTGCAGTAAACTGAAAAGCACAAAGATGGGTGACCAACTCTTCTTACAAATTTGATGAAAATTTATGGAGTATTATTACATTTTGTAAAATAAATTATAAAGCAAGTTAGTAATTGTTTTTTTTTTTTAATTTTATATTACAACATATAACTTGATTTTTTTTTTTTTTTGGGGGGGGGGAATATGTTTTATTCAGCTCTTTGCAGGAGATATGACAAAATTTTGGTGGCTGTACGAACTTACAAAAGGTTGTATTTACCTTAAATTTATTCTGTTGATAGTTTTTTTATTTTGAAGCAAAAATGTTGAATTTTTTTCATTCGATTTTTTAAACTAAATATTTACAAATATTTTAAATTATACGTAAAGGTTATTAAGCTCGGGTTTCTTCCAGGCTAAAATAAAAGTTTTCTGATATTCCTTTTTTTTTCTTATAGGAAAGAGAAGAGCTGTGAATATAAGAATAGAAAGGAGTTGTTTGAAATTATAACAAGTAAGTAAGTTTATTGAAGATTTCAGGGTATGTAGAAAAAATGCGACGAAGAGAGAAGATGAACGCAAGGGAAAAGTGACAGAGGAATCTAATTTTTGTAAAAGAAGAGTATAGAGTATGTTAGGACAATTCCTTTTTTTCTTTTTTGTTGAAGAGTGCAGGTACTTATATTATTTGATATTCATAGGAGAGCTCGATGTTTTTTTTATGAATTGGAGCTTTAGATAGGATTACAGACCGTAGTTTTACTATTGAGATAAAATTATTTTTTCGAGGAAGCTTTCAAGGTCGTAAGTCGTACCAAGAGCATGAGTGGTCAAGATCACCAAAAAAATGATTCGAATCACGAATCGTCTTCAATTTAAAAAAACATGATTCGAATCCGGATTACGAATCACTTTCAAAAGTATGATCTAAATTCAAATCACTGATCAGCTGTGAAAAAAAATAATCCTTCCAGATCTTTTCACGGATCTCAAGGTTGAAAAACATTGAAAAAAATTTTTTTCGTTAATTTCTGAAAAATAAATTAAGTTTTTTTTTCTAAGAGAATTACGAGAAATAGATCCGAATCGATACCCATCCGGATCTTTATCCAGAAAATGATTCGTATTACGAATCACAGATCCACCTAAAAAAAAAGGTTCTAGTCTTGGATCACAAATCATTTTCTGAATAAGGATCCAGAGTACTATCTGCTCGGATATATTTCGTATGATCTATTTGTTTGAAATTGAAAGAAAAAACAATTATGGAAAATAGATAAAATATCCAAAAATTTTCTATTTATTTCTCTGAAATGGATGAAAACATTTTTCTTTAAATTTTTTCAAATCTTGTTAGGATCTGTAAAAGGATCTGGATGGATTCCTTTTTTTTCACAGATAATCCGCGATCCAAATTTGGATCATTCTTTGGAAAATGATTCGTGATCCGGACTCGAATCATTTTTGTTTAGTGATCCTACCCAGTCTTGACGAGAGGGAAGGGAAGGGGAGTCCTTAGAAGTTGAGAAAATGATTTAATTTAATGTTATCGGTGTACTTAACCCTAAAGACAATTAATAATAGGTAAACATTCAAAAACACCAATTTGAAGCACGATTTTATGTTATTCAATTCTCTCGGCTCCTAAGGACTCAAATTTCTTTATCTTCGGCTTATTTTATTCGTTGAAGAGTGCTCTAAAATTTTATTTATGTTGAATAAGTTACTATTACTTGTTTTAAGGTAATTACGACCAAAAATTCGAATATTCACAATACTCTTCACGTGTTTTACCCACCCAGTGAGATTTACTTTCAGTTGTGACGTCACACGACATGGCCTCACATCGATGTCCCAACTAGAAATAAACCATTAGAAAAATTATGCAGTCTAAGGAATGGAGGTGACTGGACACTTATTAAGTATCCTATCACCACCAAATTTCATCCGTAAAACCTGTTATTATTAATTTATTTTACTGGGTTAATGGTAGGAGTAAACCCAAAAAGTGTCAGTTGAATATTGGTTCGTGGTTATTTGTGAAGGTAGAAAAAAAAAAAAGGTTTAAGTAGAATTTAGGAAATGGATTTTTTTCCTGACAGAGTCAAACAAAAGATCATATTGTGCTTTTTGATGAAAAATCGCAATAAATTCGACCACATTCAGTTCGTCTATAATAAATTCTACACCTAACAATTTTTCTAAGCACTGCAGCTGTCTTTTTAGCGGTATTTAAATTAAAAATATTTAAAGTATTGCGGAGTCAGTTATTTCATTATTTATCATAGATTCCACGTTTCTTGATTCAATTTCACCAAATTTTCGCCTTTCCATCCATTTATTTGTCGTCGCTTTCACCGCGATGACGACTCGAAGGCATGTTTTTGAAATTAGTCATTTTAAAAACACCAGCGCCAATCAACAGGGTCAAGAACCGTGAAAAAATCAATTAAATATTCGAATTTTCCATCATGCGGGATGAATTTCAAACGTTTCACCCGTTTGGAAACCTAATTTGTGAAAAAGTTTTCATTTTATGCGGGTGTTTTTTGCCGATGAAATAAAATATACTTTGGTGAACAGATACAACGCCACAAAAATAAATAAATCAACAAAATAAAAACAAAAATATTATTCCCGTCTTCGGTATTTTTCAATCAAATTTTGCCATTAATTAATTTTGCCTCGGCCTTAAAAAAATTTCATATTTTTTGGCAGAGTTAATAGGTTTTTCTTCTTTCCTACTTTCATTATTTTAACGAAGTTTATGTTCCCTTGACGATTGATCCTATGTTATTGTTGTTGTTGTTCGTTTTTTTTTTTTTTTTTTTTTGACATCAGAAAACCTACAACAGTATACGTAATGAATTCTTTCCATGTTTCCAATTTAATTTTGTCCTTTCATCTCGTAACTTTGTGGTATCTCGGTAAGAAATCCACATTTTACATTCAACAGCATCTTCTCTCTCGCTTTCTGCTCGTTCCATTCAGATTTATGATTTTTTTTTCGTGCTTTTGTTTCGGAAATCTTTTCTGCTCGACTATTACTCAGTGATTCTTTCTTCTTACTTTTCATTTCTTCGTTTTTCATTCTGCTTATTTTTTTCCTAAATGGTTTTACTAGATTTTTGACAGGGTTTCCAAATTATAAAAGTGAAACAAAAACTCTTTATGTTTTATTTTTCTCTTTTGTTTTCTTCTTTTTTTTTCTCTAGTTTTAACAAGGTTTCGGATAATTTATTCTTAGTCTTTTCGTTCAAAGTGCGTCCTCCTGGGTTTTAAAAGTTCCTTTCTCTTCTTAAATACTCCAGAAGAAAGATTCTAATTTTACCAGATGCTGGTAAAATTTATGCTTGATTTTCGATAAGAAATTTTTTGAATTTGAAGATAAGAGGCTAAAATTACATTCTAGAGATTATGTTTCCCTCTTCCTGTGTCATTAAAAGGAAAATCATAATTTGGATCTTTAATATTTTTATATTGGAATTTTAAAGGAAAATTTTCATAACCGACGAATGAAGGAAAAGAGCAGCAATCTATTCTTAAGGTTTCATTCATAAAAATCGACGATATTAAAGAAAAACTTATGAGATTTTTAATTTTTTCAAACTTTTTAAGAGCATCGAGGGTTTCAGTTTTTGAAATTTTTGGTTTAAAAAATAAAATTTGCGAAGTTCAAAAAAATATTAAAAAAGTACCCAAAAGAAATGAGGAGCAATGACGCACGGGAACTACCTTTCCTCAAATTAAAAACACTAATATTCTGAAGGGTAACATCACCTCATATATACGTTACTAGTTTCTCGCCCCTTCGCCCGTCTCTTTCACACCCTCTCACTCTATTTCGTTTTGTCCCTCTAAGAAATTTACTAACTACTCCTCTATAATTATATCTCTTTCAATTTTCTCACCCATTAAGGAAACATGAAATTTCAAGGACATATGTAGGCTACTAATATTATGGAGTACAATATAAGTATTTTTGGTGGAAAAAATTCTTAAAAATTTCTTGGGGATGTGGCGCGATCAAAACCCACACCTTTTTCTCCAATGAGATTACGGCCTTCCGAATTGATGTAAAATTTTCCTTGGAACAACACAAATAAGTCGTGAAAATTTCACCTTGATCTGTAATTACCAGTTCTGAAATGATGGACATTTAAATATAGATAGGTATTTACTACATTAGATGCCTTCCTAACTCAGTAGGCCTATGATATAATATGCATTTACCTAAAGGTAAATTACCTATTGTAACAGCCAAAAGAAGATCTTTTGTTATTAGATTTGACCACTTTCAGTGTTACACCATACATGAAATATTAACACAGGGAAAGTATTAATATTTCTATGATATTTTAAAATAATTAATTTATTATCCACGAACTATTGTGGACCTTAACTGTTGAGAGACTATATAAATATTTCAAACACAAAGAATACTTTAAACACTTTTTAATAAAATAGTAATTCGTACACCTTAGTATATTCAATGATATTTCAATATTAATTTAACATTGGGATAAACCCTTAGACAAAGATTGTCCATTAATTTGAACAAACTGAACTGAACAACTGAGCTTTGGTTGTATTGTCACTAGGGTTTATATAACCATTCAGAGTATATAAGTGTACGTGGTGAATAAACTAAGTGAGGTAAGGACTTGTTATAATAGGGATATGCTGACTTGCGATGTAATCGAGGGACAGGCATATTTAGGTCACTGAATATGGAAACAATATTCCAATATTTGTAATATTTAATGTGGGTAATTTTAGCTCGTTTACAGTGAGTTGTGGGATGTTTAGATTATAGTCGAATACCTGTATTTCTGGTATTCGAAACTGTGTTACCAAATATTGTTCGTCGTATTTAATAAGTTAGGTTAAAAATGAGTTTTTAAAAAATACGCTTTTATGATTTGAAGAAGAAAATAACGGGGAAAGAAAAAGTAAAATTTCTCACTTTTTTTTCCCAGACAGAAACAAACAAAAATTGAAAAAATAACTGATAAAAATGGATATAAGTGTATGTGTGCATGTGTCGCAACACGTGAAAGCAGCGCTGAAGTTGGTCATCCGGTGTACTTCAACAAATTGAGTGAGTGAATAAAGGTGTATAAAAATAGACGAAAATATACGTTATACCTATTGATTTTGAATTCTGTAACTTTCTGCTGCCCCATATCTCATGAAAGGGGTGATGTAAAAGCATAAAATATTATGTTTTTGAGGGTGAAGATTTTTGAATTGGTTTTGGGTGGTGAGGGAGGTTAAAATCCACAACTTTGCCTCCGGATGGATACAGATCTTCAGATTAGCTAAAAACCTTCCTTGGGATGATACAAATATGTCCTGAAAATTTCAGCTTGATCTGTTGAACAGATCTAAACTGATGACCATACATACATATTTACATAAATACACAAGTACACTCTCACATACATAATACATACACATACTTATACATACATACATACATATAAACTTTCACATTTATATACATTATATAGATTTGCTAGTGCCATTTTTTAACATAGACTAATATTGTAATTTAACTTTGTGCAGGAAAATTAGTTGAAGCTTTGTGCATCTGCCACAGTGAAATTCCTTCGAATTGTATTACGCAAACGATTCCTTATAATCGTGTCATGAAAGGGAATCCCCGCAAAATGTAATGGTATCTTGACAAGAGACACCCCGTCAAATGAAGTTGCCTGAGAGTCATTCTGTCTTAGTTTTGATGTTTCAGCAACATGTTCTACATCTTTCAACCTCTCAGCCTCCCATTACCCCACCAATTTTCTCGTGGTAAGTACAAAGATATAACTATTTGCTTCATTAACATTTAACAGCTATTATAATATGTCGTACATTTTTCATACTGTGTTTAAAAAAATATTTTTTAATAAAATTTTACGCCCCCTTTTTTTAACCCACAAGGAAAATTTTTTGTCCCTTACTTCAGTGAAATTCAAAAAAATTTGTCTTCATTTTCATTCCACTTTAAAAAGAGGCGAATTTATGAGTATAATTTCCTTAATCTATCCACCCGGAGATTCCCTTACCATAACGTCATTTGTGTTATAATTTTTTTTGTGGTGTAGGTATAACAGTAACTAGAATGATATCTTGTAGAGGGAATTCCCTTCATATGGTGGTAAGGGGAAGCAATTTGAAAATGTTGCTCACTGGGCATGTCTTGTCACATTCCAGGCAATATAAATCCCCCACAGTGAAAACGGGGATTCTGTCATAATGATACCATTGGAGAAGTAACATAATATTATATCTTTAAATTTTTTTTAAATTTCTATTAGTTCATGTTAAACTGTAATAAATAAAACCTACAGCTGTGGTGGATCCAGAGCGTCATTTTGGGAATAGGTGAAATGACAAAAAATTTGTGAAGTCACTTTTTTGTTTGCTCTTTAGCAAATTTTTGGTCTTTATCTGGATTCTATGGCCATATTCTCATTTTTGACGTAAAACGCCTTTCAAAGAGAAGTACCTCATAAAAAAAAGTTACAGAAAAAATGTAACAGCCAAAATTATGACGTCATCAGTCCCTCTAACAGCCAAAGTTTCTAAGTTCAAAATTTTGACGTCATCATCCTTTCCAGCTGCTAAACTTTTCTTGTCCAAAACTATGACGTCATCAAGCCCTCTTCCAGACAAAGTTTTTAATTTTAAAATTATGACGTCATCATCCCTTCTAGCTGATAAAATTTCCACTGCTAAAATTTTCTTAGTCTAAAATTATGACGTCGTCAAACCTTCCAGTTGCTAAAATTTCAAAGTTCAAAATGATGACCTACAGTGTATTGTATTTTTCCTGACGAGCCCCACAATATCCTGAGACTTCCCTCTAAATAAATAAATAAATAAATAAATAAATAGGTACTTACCTAAATAAAATGAATATAAATAAATAGATAAATAGATAAATAAATATATTTATTGCATATTGATTTGAATACATTAAAATATAGGGTGATGGGCATTATCTTAGGGGCAGCTGAAGAGGCTCATGACGTCATAATTTTGTACTTGGAAATTCGAGAACATTGTTAGTGGTTTAAGGGGCATCCTGTTGAGGTTTTAGGTATCTATTCATTGCATACTGATATAGATACATGAAAGATGATTTCCGGAAGCATCGGTAGGGTCACTGACACTATCTCATTTTATATTGTTTTTTTTTCTTAAATTTTTCTTTGTTCCGTTTCCTTTGGCGCTTGTGGGGAAATTTCCCCATTTCCTTCATGAATTCGCCGCTAAATAGGTATCTATTTGTTAAATATTTAACATTCTTCTACAAATCCAGCTAAGTCAGATACGATCATCCTATACTCCTTCTTCCAAATCAAGTAATTGTCGATTAGTTTTCGGACACAGAACTTAGTAAATGAACTTAGTGCTCATGACAAGAAAAGAGACGGAATATCAACAAAACAACAGTCAATTACAATATTCAGATTCTAAAAATAATGTATCTCATTAACGTTGGGTCAAATGCCATACATATTTTCTTTGTAATAATGAGAAAATTTTGCAGAAAAATTTCTCATTGATGAGATTTTTGTTTTAGCTTAAAGTCAAGTATCAGTGTAGAAGTATTAATACGTCACATTCAAAAGGAGTGATACAACCCAAAAAAACCTTCGTTCTTGCAAAAATTATAACTACTTGACCGATTCTCATCAAACTCGATACAAATTTTAATTTAGAACCGACTAGTACCTACCGAATTTCAGTCCTATCGAATTATAATTACGTCTTAGCGTTTATTGGTGGAACCTATTTTGCCCCAACCCCTAACCGATTTTTACCAAATACAATCCCATTCGAAACTATGCCAAACCTACCCACCCGTCAAATTTCAACTCTATTGGACAAAAATTACGTCCTCTATCGAGCTTACCAGATAAATGCCTGATACACATACAAACGAACATACATGGTACATACGAACATATAGGTACCTACATAGGTAGTATATCATATGTATATATTTAAAGATGAAAATTACATGAATTTCTAATTTTTATGACAAAAGTTATGATTTTATATAAAACGAAAAACTATCATTGTCCTAACCCCAACTTCGCTAACTTACACGATCTTAAATATCAGAGGTTTGAAAACCTGCTAAAAATTCAGATACTGGTGAAATACCAACCACTCTAATGTCTCTATTCTCCCGTGAACTATTTTTTATAGAGTGAACATTTTACTAGGAAAAATAGTAACTCTCTTTGCTTGTTTCATACATGAGACTAAAATTTAGGCGTTTCGACCTTGCAAAAAGTTGACAATAAGAAAAAAAACAACTTTTTTTTTTGCCCATTATTAATCTAATTACTTGTAAAACAATTAATTAAACACAAACGATAGAAAAACAAACGCAATGTTTGTCACATGGTGAAATGTGTGGAGTTTGTTGAATTTTCAATTTACCTAATTTAACTTTTTTTTTTTTTGTGACTTTGGAATAGTTGTATATAACTTAGTTTGGTTAAATGTTTCGTAGCACACCTACGAGTAACTCACTTCTAGTTCCGATAGTAAATATTTGAAAAGTTTTCTTCCTTTTTCCTCCTCAATCGCTTTTCTTTTTTCTTATCTTACAGAAAACTTCGGAAATTCTTCTGAAAAATTTTTACAGTTCCTCTATCGGAGAGAAGTATTTCGCTTTTTTCGTTTACTTAATTTTATTTTATATTTAATATTTCAAACTAGGAAGTTGTAAAAGTTATTCGAGTTGAAAGAACTGACCGCAGCTTGGACGCTGTTTTTTTGAATGATGGCAATTTGAAAAATAAGTATCATCTTCCGCAGCTAAAACTTTCATGTAAAACTACCTATCATTTAAATATCTAAAATGCACGGTTTTTAAAAGATCGAAATGCCTGAAAGTTCTTTCGAATGAAAAAGTTCGAGAACAATAGAGGCTGAAAGTATTTTGACGTTTGCAGGTACCTAAGTAGGTAGTTGTGAAAGAAATTTCTCATTTTAACTTTTTTATCGAGGGAACTAAATTGGAAAAAATCAAAAACAATAATCTGAAATATGGGTGATCCCAGGGCTTCGTTGATATTAAATAAATAGAGCTGCTGTTGGTAATAAATAGGAGTTTTTTTTGTTTTTTTCGAATCAGGTTTCTTGCCTATCTCAAAATAGGTAGTTATTTGTGATACGAGTGCGTAAAGTAGGTGATTTTTCTTTGGCTCGTGTTGCAAAAATCGCACGAGTAGCAATCACCTACTACGCACTAGTGTCGCACAAAATTTTTTGCAACACCGCCTCAAAAACAAAATTTATCCAAAGAAATTAATTTTTTTAAATATGGTATCAAAAAAGTACAAAAATAGTAAATTTTTCATTAATTTTCGTTTTTTTGCCCTTACCAAACTGGCAATTTTCAATGCAAAGTGGCTAAAATCTGGTGGATTTTTTTGAAGAGAAACATTTATCCTGGGGTCGCGCGAAGTGATGTTTAAGAAGAGTATAGTCGATTAATTTTTATAACACGCCCAAAAAAAATCCCATTTTTGACAAAAACAATCAAAACAACAGGTCATTTGGTAATTTGAAAACCATCCCGTGAAAAAAATTATATTTAACTTCTTTCAATTTTTATAGCAGCAGATCAATTTTTCACTCCCCTTCACGCTCCCTCTACATTTCTCATAGGCTTTCCTAGTTTGGTAAGAGGCAGATAGGCAGTGTCTGGCTTCAATCATATTATTCATGGATAACTCAAATCTTGATTTAACGGATGAAAGGGCGGTCCGCTCAGAGAGCACCCTCTATATGTAGAATGGCATATCTAGATTAGCTATAGGTCTACCTATATGACGTATATTGGATGCACACCTACAGCCAGAACAAATTAAACAGCAAATGAAAAGAATGTAAATCCTAACGATAAGATAAAAAAATGGCAATTAAACATTGTACACGAGAAACATAAAAACTGCTTTATCTCTTTGGCTATTTACAAAAAATCAAAAAACATATTATTTAAAATAAAAAAAATTAATACCTTTACAAAATTAGACTCTAACGTAGGTATGATAATCTATTCAATAAGGCACAAACTTATGACTTTTTCTTACGACCTTGAAAATATCCCTTATATTTATAGCTTATAGTTTATGAGGTGATTGACTTAAGCTTGTGACTTATGCTTAAGGCTTAAAAAAGTCTATTTGAGCTTAATACAACCTTGGTTCACTTAAATTTTTTTTGTTTTTAACGGTTCACACTTTACCGAATGTATTGTCATGCGTGATTTGTATTTGTATCATTGTAAATTTAAATTTTCAAATTTGTGATTGTGAAATGGAAAAAAGTAAATTTTCAGAATGCAGATTTTAATAAAATGGAACGATATTAAAAACGTTGAAAATTCCATGAGTCAGCCAAAAAATGTAGCTTACCTTTATGGGTTACAGCTTATGATACGTTTGGCTTAAACCTATGGCTGACTTAAACTGATCATTGATTAAAAACCTTCGACTTCTGGCTTAAATCTTATGGCTTATGGTTGACTTATCATCCCTGCTTTGAAGGACACGGTTTCAAATATCATAAAACCCAATATACGAAAAAATGGGATAGTTCCTCGGATTCTGCAGTATGTAGAAAACCATTAAGAATAACTCATAACATGGACTGAACTGCTGAACACAATTAAAAACAGTTCAAATCGATTGAGTAAAAATTGATATGCCTATTTTACCCACTAATTAAGAATTAAATATCGATATACCGATGTAATTTGTATTTAAGATCCCATTTTTAACAGATTTTCAAAAAAAATGTGTTATTTTGTTTGCTACCATTGTCTACCATAATCGATATTTCCTCCCCCTACACCAGAGTGTTTTTTGAATTTTGAAATACTCGTACTAACTAATATAGATTTTGTACAACTTCTAGGTTAACGACAGTCTCCCAAGTAATAGTTGATTTTATTTATTATTTTTCAGGTAATGAAAATGCCAATTGTCACAAAAGGCTGAAAAAGGTACGGCTGGGTTGGCCACTTGTATTCTTGAGTCAGTAGCACGCTTCTTAAGAAATGTTATTGCTTGAGAATACATGTAGCTGACGGTCGACATATCCAAACAAGATGACATGTAAAGAAGAAATGAAAAATAAAAATAGAATAATATTCTAATATTTGTACTTTTTTTGTTTGTTTTTTCCTTTTGCATCTTATTCGTTTGCCAATCTTACAAAAATTGTTTAATCTGAATTACTTAAATATACGAACAGTTCAAAGACTTATTTTTCTCTGTACCAAGGAATATGAAAAAATCGAATGTTTTATTCTAAGATTATTTCATTCAAAAACTATCAGCAATGAGCACCGACATATTATAAGCCTAAGATGATAAGTATGATAAAACTAAGAAATACTGTCTTTTAAGAGAATGCGGAGGGGGTTGAAGGAATTAATTCATAACAGAAAAACAAAATTTAGATTCAGTATTTATTCAAAAAAAAAAAAAAAAAAAAAAAGTCGGGAGAATCTTTTTTGATTTGGAATTCTAAAAATTCAAGATTTAATTTCAGTAATTATGTACTTATATCTGGGAAAAATAAGAACAGTATAAAACCACAAGTTGTGTATTTAAATGGCTTCAAAAAATTTATTGTCAGTTAAATACATTCCAGTAGTTCTCATGACATGAAACGATCTTTACTCAAAAATCATTAAATTTGAAATTTTGATGGTTTCCTTGAACAATTTTTATTTTTACTTTTTTATTTTTTAGGAGGGAGTTTCCAACTATCCTTTAAGCAATTTTTCGATTCAAATTTTTTTTTTTCATGTTCTCTTCGATTAGTCAGTCCTTCAATGGTCTTCCAACTCGCCTAAGAACATAAATATTGATTAATGTCACTGGTGGTAAATAAAAGAAAACGAAGAGATACTTATACAGCTTCGTCTAGGCATGAAATCATTCAAAATCTTAAAATTATAAAAACCTCAAAACAGGTTAACTGAAAGTTCTGCAAAAAATAATTCATACCTAACTTACTTAGGTATTTATTCAAAAGCTTGTTCAAAAATATAATCAACATATGAGTAAACTTGTAAAACAGTGATTAAAGTATCGTTTTATAGACACTAATTTTAAAATTAATCATAACTCCAATTTTAACCAATTCTAGAATTCAATGTCTCCAGGATTACAATTAAAAAGAATCATGCCAAAATATCTTAGCTCTTTGCCTTAAATACAAAATTGCTTCCAAATGCAGTGCACAAAAGATTCTATCGTAACATAAAGAGTTACTTTAAGTAACACTTTCTCCAGAAATTTTTTGTTTTATATTTTTTTGGAAACTAAATAATAAATAGGCACCATACTCCTATTAAAGCTGCTCCTATATCAGGACTATTTCTAGTGAAAATTTCAACCCTAATCATTTTGTAGTTTTCTCAAAACTGTGAACATAAAATTTTGCCAGCAATTTTTATTTCTGATTTTTCTTCAAAGTTACTCGCACTGGACCAATAGAAACCAAACTTCCATCTGCTTCTCATTCTTCTTTTTTTGTTTTCATCTCGCGTTTGTGATCAGACAAAGAGGATTTCTGAAAAAGTGTACAGATACACTCCACGATACGACAGTAATAAGACTTTCCCTTTTTAGGCCTTTTTTAATGTAATATACAACAACTTGGCTAATCCTCTCTCAAAGATATAACGTGAAAATAGGACAAAAAAAATATTAATGAAAAAATAAAATTACAAAAAAATTTTTACTTTTATAAAGATTTGAACATAGATTACCAAAGTGGTATAAATGGTACCGTCAAGTAACAAACAAAAAAACAGTTACCTTCTTAAGTAAAAACTCCATTACTACACTAATGAAGTAATGAAAATCATTATCACAATTCGGAATCAACTTGAAAATCTATCACTTTGCTAACCAAAATCGATCTGATAATAATTAACCTCTTTTTTGGTGTATGAATTGAGAAAAAAAATTGTCTAAACTAATTCCTTAGTTCTGAGGATCTGAAGTTTATTTCGTACAAACAGACTGTTATCCAAACAAGCTGACATCTAATTTAAGTAATATTTATTATATGACACAAAAATAAAAAAACTTTAACGTAGGTACCTATAATCCGCCAGAAAAATTCGGTTTTTGTAGATGAAATAATCGAAGCGTAATTACTGTCATCATTCAAAATCATTTATAAAACATAGCTACTTTCCCAACCTTTAAAGGTTAACTGCCACCCCAACTATAAACTTTAGCTCCTGCCCCATACTTAAAGGTTAGCTTCTGCTCCAGCTGTGAAGGTTAGCTACCGCGTGAACCTTAAAGAAAAATCAAACTTAGCTTCTGTCCCAAACGTAAAGGATAATCAGAAAAACATTCAGAATCTAGAAGACTGGAAAATAAAATCACTAAAAGATAGAAGAAATGCTGCCAGAGCCAAGAAGTCTCCGAAATCTTCAAAAGAAACTGCGACGCCGTAATTGTTTCAAAAATATGTAAACTGTATATAAATAAATTTATGTTAAAAGTAAATTTTCAAAAGATACGCTTTTATACAATAATTAAGAAATAACTCACCTCACCTAACCACCCACTATACATGTTCAAAGCATAAGCACGTGTCCAAAATTCTTTTAAAAAATTGAAAAATTAAAAAAACTTCAATAGGCTGTACAAATATTCTTCTGCTGTGATTTGATCCCACATCATTAGACTCAACGACATGAACACTAACCATATGTACCACTGTTGCAGACAACGTCACTTACCTATGTGATTCACTGTGCAACAACACGCGTGGTGTATCACGCAGAACGACCAAATTGCAGCTCTAAACAACTTGGCAGATGTTGTGAGCAAGATGAAAACATTGACTTTTTTAGGTAATTATGTTACTTTTAGGATAGAACAAGATTTTTTCTTGATCAACGCTGAAAAACAGACTTTTCACAATTATTAGGGGCTTATAGGTATTTCAATTGGGAAAATCACACTAATTAACCAATGTCTAAGGAACGAAGAGACCAAATGAAACCAAAATTGGTAGGTTTGATCCTTGTATTAGTGGTCATTTTTATACCGAATTTCGTGACGATTGGACAAGAATTGCGACCTCCACCGAATTAACATAAAAAAATTACCCCACCATTCAATATCTCAGGGCATAAACCGGACAACCAATCACAACTAAGTTAGAATGGTTTTGAAACAATGTTTCTTTCGTATAATGATATTCTTTCTTACGCGGACTTAAATATGTGGTTTAAACTTCGTGACCATCCGACAAAAACTGCGACTAGAAATGGATTCTCCAGAAAAGGATACATGGGTAGATGAGAAAATTCACTTAAAAATTATATACAGAAAATAAGCCATAAGTGGCGATTAGGTTCTTAAAATGTTCCCAATTTTGGAGAATTTTTTCACGAGTTTCGAACCAAATATCCCCACCAATTGGGTTCATGTCCTTCAGTCAGCCATACTTAATTTTTCTTCGTACTTCATACCTTGAAGACTGCACATTTTTTATGGCATTTCAACACCAAAGTGCAGAAGAGTTCACCAACACGCGTCGATATTACAGAGGAGTGACGAGAGTGTGTGTATGTATTTATATATGTATGTATATATGTATGTATGTATATTATATGTATGTATGTATGTATGTATGTATATTATATGTATGTATGTATGTATGTATGTATGTATGTATGTATGTATGTTGGCATTTAAATGCTGATGACGTCATAATGCCCTAACTTTAAGTCACCATGCAGCTGAAAACATTGATAGTCTATTATGTCTCAAAATCACCTCCTATTTTGAGAACTTCTATTTTCTCGCTTGAAATGCCCTATGGCTGAATTCTTCCTAAGTTGGGTTAAGTGTCTTAAGTATGGCAAAATGTAGCTTACCTTGTCTTCAAATTACATCGGCGAGTTAGTCTGCATTATTGGATGGGACCATAAGCGAAAGAATGTCGAAAGAAGAAACTTAACAAGATTTTGGTCTATAAGAGGATCAAAACCTGAAAGAATGAACAGCAGAATTAATTTATAAATGAGATATAATACAAAAAAAAATGACATTAATAAAGTAGACAAATCAAGCATAAGCAAAAATAAAATAAAAAACTATTGTAGACAATTAAATAAGGGAAACCATTAGAATTTCTATAGTCTTCAACTATCAAATTGTTTTCATGAGAAATGATTGAATTGGCGGTGAAAAACCCTTTACAAAAATCTAGGTTTCAGAGCCTTTTGTTGAATTTGCAATTGAGAATGAATGAGGTGAAATAATAATACAGTCTAATACAGATCAGGATGGACCAGAGGACTTAATGTTTGTGAAAGAAGGCGCTACATGGCCTTTAATGACAGAGCAACTACAGTTATCTGAACAGAGCTTGTCAAAAGTTTTGTCAGCAACACACCAAATTTCCCTCTTAATTAGAACAAGAACTCCATTTGATTGTACTGTCGACTGTTTCTTACTCGCAGGTATTTCACAAAGATGGCCTTGAAATGCGATATAATTAACTGCATAAGAAAACTTTAATCACTACCACTAGAATCTTCATAATATAAAGAATAATCCCTAACAATCTTTTGTCTCCAACCTAGTCTATCCTGAAATTCTGTTAATACTCCTTAATGTCTGTATTAGGTAAAAGAGGTTCAGAAAATCTACATCTACAGATGGAATGCTAATAGCATTGAAATGTGCCTACACAAGGACATTAACATATAACTTATGACTTGGACCTGCTACTATCCACCTACATAGAGAAGGAATACTTGAAAAAAACAAACTTAGTACCGGTCGTCACAAGTTAAAGTAGATAAAAAAGCGTACGTAGAAAAATACGGTGGAATGATATAAATTAAATAATGCTGATAGATGTTGGCAGCATACATCTTAATGGCAAGGTTTTTACCATACATTGAATTCTACGTTGCGCCATATCATGCTCAAATTATCTGGTATCCAAGTGAAATTCTACTGTTTATGCAGGGTGTCTTATATATCTGATGACTGTAATTAAAGTGTAATATAGGTACAGTTAATAGAATTGCCTGTAAAAAAAATTCATTTGGTTGTTGTCATCATTAGCTGTCATCTTCATATTTCATTTCCTTCGGACATTATACTGTCTTAACTTAAGCTCTTTGTCTACAAGATGTCATCATCAGAAATCAAAAATTTTTTATTTTGACATAGAAAAAATCTCGGACTTCTCAATGTATGTATGTACGTATGAGTGTATATATATATATATATATATATATATGTGTGTGTGTGTGTGTGTGTAAAACGAAAAGGAAAAAAAAGGAAAAGAGAAAACGGTGTTAGATTTTTATTATCGAAAAATTTCCGTGGTGCTTTACTCAATATATGGTGTACTAGATTTTTCAATTAAAGTCACTACGTGATTCTTGTACAGTTCGTGGTTGAGAAAAGAAGGTATCGTTTCTGCTCCTCGTAGATGAGATTTTCGCACAAAAAGTATATTCTCTATGTATGTAAGGAGTCCCCCCTATTTCTATTCGCTAGTAAATGATGCGAGTGTCGCACATTTTTTTATGACAATGTTGCGTTGTATATTCGCCTGCTTATATGTTCGTACCTATATGACGCAATGTTACAGAGGTAACGAATTAAAATGAAAATATGATTTAGAAAATTGGAGAAAAAATATGACTTTACGTGGGTAGTTATAAGCTACCTAATGATTGATACGTATCAGCCGTAGTCATTTTCAATAATCAGATTGTATGGATAAAGTCTAGACACACCTATATATAGATGTATTCGTACAATTTCAAGTCCAAATGCTACAATGAATCAAAACTATAAACCTTTCCGAAGTTTTTACTAACTCTAATTAGGAATTAATAATGAAACGTTAGACTTTTCAGCACATTTTATTAGGTAGATCATTGTATAATTTCGCGAGCTATTTTCAAGTATTTGTCAGTGATCCAATTCCATATTCAGCAAAATTACATAATAGGTACTATCATATTGGACTAACTAAGGTATCGTGTTGGTCTTCAGTATACAGCGTGAAGTTTGACCAATTTGATTTAATTTATTAATTATTTCTCCTAAAGCCATTTCTCTTATTCTCTCCGTGGTATGGTGGAAGGTTAGGGGAGGTCAAGTGTTTTTACGTTTTTCTTTTTAAATTTCAAAGGCATTTTTATTGTCCTGTCAAACAAATGATAGGACTTGGGTGAAGAGGACTGCTTTTCTTTTTGTTTTTTTTTTTTTTTTAATAATAAAAAATACGTTTTCCTTATGCTTTCCACTTCGATGGAAAATCAGGTGAGATGGATTTTTTAAATATTTAAAAGAATAAACAATGAATTTATAACAGGACCAAACTGTTGACAATCCGATTGTGAAGGTAAAAAACAAATGTTGACAATATAAATTCGAGGTTTCCTCCGCAAATGATGATTCTGAAAAACGTGCGTTTTCAATTTGGAATAGAAAATAATTTTACAGATGTCGCATGAATGCAACAATCGCAAGGTCATTAAATATGAATTTTTGATTTTGATTTCTATCAGACTTCAGAGAGATGGAGGAACTATATAAGGGGTATCTGTTGCAATAGGCACCATGGCTCCGTCGCAGCACGTAGAGGGTACCAAGAAATTTTGCAGTTCTACCAATTTTCGCTCGCCGAGTAATGGGAGAAGTATCTTTCCGTATATTCGAGGGTCAGGAGTATTCTCCAATACCCTGTGGTACAGCGGTGAGGACCTATTATTCTGTGTATTTATAGCGCAGGGGCTACAATGCCAGCGTTTCTATACTGATGTGAATTTCAGTAAACGCGATTTAGCCTATTTTACAATCCATGTAAAATCTCACGATTCGTACGATTTATAAATTGATACCGATACTTATACACTAAAATTCGCTTCTAGCGTGCAGTTAAAAGTAACAAAATGTTTTGCACCTGAAATATGATGAAGGCGGGCTTCTGATTAAGTGATGAGAATACTCAACCACCATATCTCTTGCTTCTTCTTATGGGGGCTCGAATGTGTGACCATTTTTGGTTTCTAAAGTTTTTCTTTGCTAACTAAGCCACATACAATAAATAGAAGTACCTCAGTGTAAAAATAATGTCCATAAAATTTGAGACAAAAAAAATTTCATTCATTTTTGCTAAAACTCTCATAGAAACTGGGATACAGGGTGAAAAAAATGGTATTGTTTCCTGAAAATCATAATAATCTGCTATATTTTCTAATTGGGAAGCTGAATATTGATATAGATGCAAAGATGGCCGAAGAAATCGATATACGGATATTTGGCTATATATCATATTATTTCAGACCTGTATATACACGATGTCCCAAATGGTGAAAATAATATAACAGAAAAATCGGGCAAAAAAGTTGTAATTTTTCTCATTATCTTTCTGAATGTTCATCTTTATTAATTAGGATATAAATCTAAAGTACCAATGATGTGTAGCAGTATAGCCCACATAATGATGAAAAATATCAATATGTATGCTAATTTCTTTGGCATCTGTCCATCTATAGTCTGTTCATGCTAAGAAGTGCATGACAGTTCCTGATTTCAGAATTACAATAGACATTGAGGTTGGTTAGGGAGAGAGGAAAAGGTATCGATGCACATTACCATACAGCAAAAAGCATCATTTTGTGAAGTAAACAAACATCATATTTTAAGCAGGTAAGTGTGGATATTGTTTATATCGCGCAGTTCTTAGTGTAAATAGAGTATAAATACATCAATTTTTAGCTTCCCAATCAGAAAATAACACTGATTATTATGATTTAAAAAACAATTTTACTACCCTGTTGGTATCTCAGCCTGTATGAGAGATATGATAAAAATGAATTGAAACTTTTTTCTTAAAATTTTATGGACATTATTTCTACACCGAGGTAGATAATATGTTTATTGTATGTCGCTTAGTTACTAAAGGAACTTGAAAAAAATAAAAATGGTTACAGATTTCAGCCCCTCGATAGAAACACGGGATATTAGGGTTGAGGATTTTCATTACTTATTCAGGAGCTCACCCTTATCATATTTCAGGCTTAAAACTTTTGTTACTTTCAATTCTAAATTTAAGCCCATTTTGATGCTCATTAATTTTACTGTGATAATTATATCAGTATCATTTATTTTAATAGGTAAAAGGTGACGGAAAAAAATTTAAAAATCTTCATCCGATAAAATAATTTTCAGTGATGAAAAAAAAAGCAAAGGAAGATCCTCACTCAACCTCCCACTATGAGATTTTACAGAAAATATGATAACAAAATATCTTAGATTTCCTGAATGCAAAAAGTTCGTTTAAGATCAAAATATATTTTTTAAAATAGTAGGCATAAAATATTTTTTCAACACCTGTCGATAAAGTAGGCGATTATGTGCTCCTTGGTGGTACATAAAGGGCATGATTTAACAACAATGCATAATGTAAATTCTTTATGCATTGTTTTTTAAATTATGCACCATCTTGTGCACATGTGTTTCTTTATACACAGAAGGTAAATTATTTTTGCCCAAGCTTGTGCGCATGAATTACTTTATTCACCATAAAAGATTTCTACAAAACAGAAAAAAAACAGTATCATCGCTGGGCTTTGAACACAGATCTTGAGGATGAGTTGATTCAATCACAGATTACAGTAGAGTGCCACTACGGCTGCATTTGACAATTTTTGTAAAAAAAAAAAAAATTATTCTAATTTTTCTTTTTTAAACTTTTTTTTTTATTTTCTTAGGAGGATATGGTAGCGTGTGAGTTTTATTTCTAACTATTTTCCTTTTCCATTCTTTTCTTTATGCGCTAGAAGTGGAAATGGAGTTATCTATTGTTAGCTGGTAAACCCAAATTTTGACCACCATCTTTTCTATCCTCCAACTCTTGACTTTTGTTAGCACCTTTCAGCACCCTTGATTCTTACATCAAGTATTCAACATGGCTTCGTTTTTCGTTGGTAAATTTTATCCTTTTTCACTCATTCTAAAATAAAGTTATTCTTTTTTATAATTTAAATTCCTTAAATTCATCTTTGGTGATACGATCAAATTTGTGGTTTCTGTGTTCTATCAGCTGAAGTTGGCACCTCCGTCTCAAATTTTGTAAAGTGCGCGATGTTCGTTTTTCTCGAATTAAATCCTCATATTTTCCTCTTTATTCACGTGTATTTTCATAACTCATTATGTTCCACACACTAAAGTTGTCCATATCAAGTTTCTAAAAACAATGATAAAATGTACTAAATTCTTTTAATCTATTCGAAGTGGAGTGTATATGAGATAAGTTATGAGCGCTCGATTCCCCTTTATTTTCATCTATACCATTCTGAAATAAAGCTTGTGCCCAAAAAATCTACTTCTTTTGATTTTCATTCTCGAGATATTGCTTTCAACTGTGACTGCGCTTTCATCTAGACTTTTGCACACCACATTGTTGCTAAAAGTAGTGTGTAACATACATGTATATAAGTATCTAATTGATACTTGTGTGATTTGCAGCACAAGCCGAAGACGAGTGATACAAAAATTACACTCTGATCAAAATCACCTACTTTATACTAAAGCTCTGACATTTTCACCAGCTGGCATGCTCATCCGCCATTTTCTTCCTGACCAAAAATTAAAGAATTAATACATTATACGCTAAAATACTGTGTCATGCAGGGAAATAATAAACAGAAAAAACTGTTGAAATTTTTTTCATTAGATGTCGATTGAATTTTATATTTGGTATTTCTCATGAATTTGCATTTCTTCCAGAGAAATCTCTCGGAAACTTGAAATCTTAAAGTTTTCTTGATGATTATTCACATCTGAGAAATTATTATAAATGAATTGAGGCAAAACTATCCAAAATTATTTAGCATCTCCTAATTATCTTTTTCTTATTTACGGTGCAATGGGTTGTGTTTTCTGCATTACATTAATTTAAAATGTATAAGTGTTTATTTAAATTGTAGATCAAAATTGGCAAACTGAGTTTTCTAACAAAATATTGCTGCGCACAGCGCTACAGTTTTTTGGTTTTAGAATATCAAATTGTAGATCCATTCTATGTAGTTTGGAAAAGAGAGGTGGGTGGTGGTGATGAAAAAGCGAATCGTAAAAGAACAAAGCGAAGTGAAAAGATAATTTTCAACAAAAAAAGAAGAAAAGAAAGCAAAAAAAAAAGAAGAAAGTAGCCTATTCACAATGTTTGGCACTTGTCATATGGGGTGGAAATTCGTCTGCCTAAAACAATTTGATTTATTTAACGGAGTTCGGGCCCATTTTTACTGATGAACTGTCTCACAACGAAGGATTAATCTTCTCCTATAAAATTTTTTCGAAACGAAAAACATGTTTGGTTTAGATTATATTTAGTGAAAAGAAAAAGGGAGAGAAAGAAAATGAAAGAAAAGAAAAAAAAACTCATGCGCAGCAAGCTTCCCAAGAACAAGTAGATTTTCTTTGTTCAAAAATCACCTCTATCACCAACATTCTTCTAACAAAGTAATACCTAAATAAAATGTTTATAATTTTGGCAAAAAGTTGCCAATATCCAACAAATACGATGCATACGATAAAATATACCGATATAGTATCACGTTTTCAAAATATTTTATGAATAAATTTTTAATTTTTATGCCAAAAATATATATTTTTTTTTTTTTTTAATGAAAAATTATTCAAAGTCATGTGACAAAAATTGTGAATTATATATGAGAAAAAAAAAAGATGATATATGAAAAGAATATCCCACACTTTAAAACGAAGTATAGTGCAGTTGTCTAAGTTCTGGTTACGAAAATGCGGAGAGTTTAGTGTCCGTGTTCGAATCTATTGTCTGGAAGCAAAAATTACGCCTGGAAATGGACTCGACGCAAAAAGGGGTACATATTAAAAAAAAAAAAAAAAAAAGAATTTTCAAAAATAGTGCCAAAATGCTCAGAAGATGATGAAATGAAAAACGTACCCACTCCCAACCCTGGATCCGAATACTCGGAAAATTTTTGTAAGTAGAGTTTTTTTTTAAATCTTCTTAAAAAGACAGAAAAGCGGAAAGAGAGAATGAGATAAGAAGGAGATAAAATATTTTTTTATTTGACAGTTAAACGTGCGAGGTTTTGTGAAAATTACATCTTGCTCTCTTCACATTCTGGCGTAGGCCTACCATAATATACTGCATCGCGACAGTGTTGTTAACTTTTTAAGAAACCCCACACTTTTCCTCCATGGCTGGCGTAAAAATTTCGCAACGAATTAGTCGAAACTCATAGCCACATATTGGAAATTGAATAGACGTTAAAGAATGTTCGAATTCTCGAAAACATTTCGTCGCCAATATGAGTTTTTCCAGCACCACAAATGAGCAGAAAGTTTGTGCTCCGTATGTGCGTGTATAATGGGTAATATTGAAAACTACTGAACCAATTGGTTATATTCTTCTATCATCACCACGCTCATCTTCTTACTAATAAAATAGGCTGCCCATTAGTACGATCCGTTCATAATAATCTGAGCAGTACTGCGAAATATGTATACTTTTCATTATATTCATTATATCAGTTGTCTTCAGTTGAAAGACAAAAGATGGACGAAACAAAAGAGAATTGGAAAAAATAATGCTATCTCTTTCTTCCCTTTCACTACATTTTATCTTTTTCTTTCTCTTTCTTTCTCAGTAATACTGCAGTAAGTTTGAGTTTGATATTTCTTTTCAATTGAAAGAACCGGTTGGGTAGAATTTGATGATCAGTAATTTCTCTACAGCAGATAATATTTTGGTAAGGGGATTTTTCAGTTTTCATCACAAGCGTCTCGCTGAAGAAAGTTTTTCCAGCAAGTTTATATGTAATGATGTCATGTTTGAAGTTCATCTATTGTTTGGTTGAACACATGAAATTATAACTGTCATTTTCAAATTGGTCCGTGGTGCAGTGGGTGAGGATGCAGGCTAGTATGCTGCAGGACGTCGAATCATAGGTATTCTTTTGAATTTTTTTATTTTATTCATTTTAATTTTTTTCTATTACTTTTCAGCCATGTGGTAAAGCTGGTACATGCAAAGAAGGCCCGTTGTTTTCTTTGTTTTTTTTTTCAAATACTTGTTGAGTAAGTTCTGAAAAGCAATATAAAAAAATGAAAATAAATAAAATAAAAAAATTCATAAGAATATATAGGATTCGAACCCACAACACGCTAGCACACATCTTTATCCACTGTGCCATGAACCAATTTAAAAATTTTAATTTTAATTTCATGTGTTCAACCAGACAATAGACAAACTTCATTGGTCAATTTGTTCCCAACTTATTAGCTTTTCAGTGTGATTTTCCCTATTTCACCCTTTCGATAATGGTCCCGAAAAATTCATTCTCTATCCTTCATCGAAAAACCCACTTGCTCTAATCTAAAAACAACCCAATCTCAGAAAAAGGTCAATCTTCATCCACCCCGCACCCGCTAGACGCTAGATATTTGAACACGGACACTAAAATCTCAGCTGATATTTTTGGAACCAGATCGTAGACACCTGCACTATACTTCGTTTTGCAATGTAGGATATTTTTTTCTCAGAGAATTGATTTTTATTTTATTTTATTTTTTTGGATAATCCACAATTCTCGTCACTGCAGGAAAGAAAAACAAATAATGATTTTTGATTTTTGACACATTCATAAAATATTTTGAAAACATGATATTTAATCAGTATACTTTTTCGCATGCATTTTATTCGTGGGATACTGGTAATTTTTTGCAAAAAATATAAATATTTTATATATTAATTTATTAAAAGAAAAACGTTGGTGATATAGGCGATTTTTAAACTAAGAAAATCTACTTTTTCTTGCGAAGCATGCTGCGCAGGAGTTGTTTTTTCTTACTTCTGAACTTTGGGCATCTTACTCCGAGGCCCAGACCCCCAATCGGGGCCTACTAAAGATTAGGCGTAAAATAGGCGCGAGCACGCCCCTGAGTATCGTCGGCTTCATCAAATACTCATCAAGAGCCTATCATAGTGGCTTAATTATCACTTCAAGTAACAGTGATTTATTCATTCTTAGCTACTTGAAAATAAACGAACAAAAAAAAGCAAATTAAATGAATTGTGAGGATTACATCATATGAGAATACAGAGGCTCAGCCCTCTTTGAACACATTGTACATTTGTTTGTTCTTACTTGCACAGACATGCAAGTAAGCTACAAAGTTCGGACTGTGACTAATCAATAGATTAATCTTGCGGCAATTCGTCACAGACTGTTACCATTTACATATACTTACTTTTATTAGTTGCCATAGCAACCATAAAAGTATAATGTAACTATCAGCATATAGACATATGTATTCTCTACATATATGTGTTTGTATGTGTGTAAGGAGCCAATATATAAGACCACAAAAATCTAGGCTAAAGTGGCAGTGTTTATTGAGATCTTGGCTCCCCTATACCTAGTGTATGATATGTAGTGAACACGCAATAACTGCAGAAAACCTTCTGTTGCTGGAACATCTTCCACGATGTAAGATATTCCACAGGAATATTTGCCATTTTTTTATTGTTTAAATACATTTTCAAAAAAATATTTTCATCGTGAAATTTTTCTTTTAAGGCGAGGGTGTAACGAAAAAAAAATAGTATGCGACACTCACTCGTGCGAAGTACGTGATTGATACTCATGTGATTTGCATCATTCGCCTTTGGATCATTTTGCAAGGATCACATTCGTATCAAAATCACCTACTTTACGCACTTGTTCTATAAATAACTATTTCTACATAATTTTCTAGGCAGAAAATACCTAGGTATGGCATACTTCGCCGAATTATTTTCCCAGCGTGTAAAAGATGGCAAACGTTTCAGAATTGTGTTCTCCAGAGAAGGACAAATATTCAACAATACGCATTCGTAATGGAAATATACCTACAGCAAAATTAGTGAATAATTTTTTTGACAGAGGGATATAAAATACGAAAATAATTGACCAGGTAAGTTACTAAAATTCTTCTTAGGAGCTGATGACTTTTCTTCTCCATTTTCCAAACGACGACATGCACATATATGTACGGCAAAAATTCAGAATTTTATTATTTCAAAATATAGTCATAGCGAAATAAACATAAAATTAATAGTCAAGTCGGCTGCATGCTGCGGGTTCACTGGTCAATTTTCTCAAAATATACGGGAGTACTTGCCGCTCTGTCGATTAGATACTAACTTACGGTCTTTGTGTACTATTTTCCAACATTATGATGATGGTGATGATGTAAAAAACAAAAACATTCGTATACTTACCTACATATAGATACACAAAAACGCGAACGGTTATGTACTACCTACATCGTCATCAAGAGAAACTTTATATATTCTCTTCTGCTGGTAAATTTAGTATAATGTCAAAATTTTCAGGATGGATTCATATATTTTGTCGCTCACCAGGGAACAAAAACTGTCAGATCATTGCTTTTGATACTCTTACCGCTTCAAAATAATATTTTTCGAAACAAAGTAAGTCATTTTTCTTTTTTTCTTCACCAATTTTTATTAAAACCTAATGTTTATTTTTAGTTTGTGAAGGTTGATGGTTTTCTCCGCATTTGATCTTGTCGTACAGTTCTTAAAATAATACATTACCCTTATGCAAAAAAAAGAAAAAAAATGTAATAGTAGCATAAATTTACTGACTATTAATTCGAAATGATTTCGTTTTTAGTGAAATCTGATGATAAAAATTAATATGTCGTTAAAAAGTAGGGGGGGGGGTTGCAACTGAAAATTTTAATCTAAATTTATTAGTTTTTGAAAGAAACAACAATTTAAAAAACGACAAATTTTTCATTAATTAACTATTTTTTATTTCTTAATTATGAAAAATTCATTGACGATAATAAGAAATATTATTAATGGTAAATTTAAGTAAATTTTCTCATCTTTTTAGCAATACCAATCTCAACTCTCTAACTTCAATAGCAGCTAATAAAATATTAAATGAAAGACAATATAGGTTTTTCATAAAATAAATATGTTGTTTCAAAATAAAAATGTTATTTTAAATAAGATTTTCGTGATATGTTTTATTTTCAACACTGATTTTTCGGTCCTAGAACCAAAACGTGAACGTTCCAAATCTGTAAATTCTACTTTTAGGTCCTACGATTAGAAAATAGTTCAGTGTGGTCATTTTTTCGAACTTTTCGTTTCTACTACCAAAAAGTAGTCCTTTGGTGCAAAAAGATAAATTTTAAATCCCAAAATGAAGGCAGAAAATGTGCTATTATGGACCAGAGTTGCATAAAAGATAAAAAAAATAGTATATTTCCTTCCAAGGCCTGAAATGAGTCCTGCAATCTCACTTTCAGTTCTAGTAAAGTAAGATACTTTACTACATAGGTAAATGAAAAATGCAACTTTATGAACGAGATTGATGATGAAAAAACAAGGTTTTACCAAAGAGACTTCACAACAGACAAAAAAAAACCAAATGGAAAAAAAATACACGAACAAGGAAAAAAAGTATTTGTTTCCCTGTTTGGGGAGGACTATTCTCACATTGTTCAAATAACAGTGATGAACCAATAAGGAAATTTAAAAACTGGTATATATTGATAAAATGTTATCACTTTCTTCTCATTCACTTTTTCATTTTTTATAATTGGTACGACACATCAATACCAAACACGTTTCTGGCATATGGCTACTTTATAATTTATAAAACTTAAATAACTAGAATAATTCAAAATATTTTTTCATTCACCTATATAGTAAAATAACTTACTATATACAGAGTCAAAAAGTAAGCAATTACCACTCATATGCGATTGCAGCACTCACCTTTGGCTCATGCCACAACTTCGCAACTTGTCCGCAATCGCTTATTTTTCTCCCTTGTATAATAATGTACTACTTCATTCCAAATGCGAGAAAAAAAAATTATAATATATCGAACATTCAAATAAATCAACATGTTTGCACTGAAATACAATGTTATCAGTCAGAGCAGCCTTCAAAGTGAGTTGAGCAGCCTGAAAAGTAAACAAGTGGCTATCAAAGTAAAGTTGATCAGTTTATACGAATACAGTTTCACAAATAATGATTTTCACTCCAAAATTCAGTGTAGCAAAATGGTGTTTACGAAGCATGAGAAATTAAAATAGATTTTCTTAGAGAATCCACTGAAAAACATGTAAAAAATTTTTTTGCAAGTGAAGCTAGCTCCAGCTGCAGGATTTGTATTTGGAAAGGGTTTATAAATTTAAAAAATAATTTCATGTATTTTAGTGGTTTTCTTTTCAAACCTTCGGAAAATTTACTCCCAAAAACCTCATCATGGATCGATCCTGACACCCTTTTTCATCATTTATGCATAAAAACTACTATTTATTTTTAAATTAAGTCCATTCCGGGTCTCTTAAGATGTCCGGAACCGGTACCTTTGGTACTCTTTCCCCTTCCCTCTCAAAGGCCTTGGATAGAGGAAGTTGATCTCGAACTCATCACTATTTCAATTGCAAAGTAAACCATCTAGGTAACAACTGTCTGCCACGCTGACAACTACTCAATCTTTTCAGCAAGAAAATTATTGAGAAAATGTTCATCAATTTTCCTGACTGAGAAATGACAGAAGTTAATCCAAAATTTATGGCATTACTGAAATATTCATCGACCATTTCAAACTTATTGAATCTTCAATTATTTACATTAGAATTCCTAAAATACTCATCTTAAATCTTAAACACCTGTTTAGACTGGGATTTGAGAATAATAAAATATTCGACATTCACAATATAGATCCATGCACAAAGTTCTTCCAATCTACATATGGCCATATATTGTATTTTAATGATTATTTTCATCTTTGTTTTTTACTATCTTACACTGTTCCTGTTCATTTCAATAAATTTGGAAGTTAAATAAATGAAGAAAATATGGTCGGAGGAGGAACTTCTCCACATTTACAACTAAGCTATTATTTTAAAATACTGAAGTTGTGTCGCAGTCAATTTCTAAAATCAGCCTTTATTGAAAATGCCTAAGCATTTACTATTTCGTGGTCAAATGCTATAATGAATCCGCCTTATAGCTTTTGACTGAATGAAAGTAGGCTTTATACGTACCTATATAATTCATATCACTCTCCGGCATTTTCTATAATTATAGAATTTGGCCAAGTTTTATCAATATTTTCTGTTAGACAAAATCAATAAACCATATTAGTGGCTAAACTGAATTTGACATTCAGATCTTCCCAAAATCCAAAAAAAAAAAACAAACTTTATAGGTAGTTAATGTTTTTTTTTTCTTCTTAAATTTTGTGATCAGCCATGGTCTTGTTCATCATGCAATACCGAAACCAATACCAAAACCAATTTCGTTCATCGTCTTTATTTCATAAAATAATAATGTTATCGTTCATTTTGAAAACAACCACAGAAAAAATATACGCACAGGCTATAAATTTACGCTTTCGACGCGGTAGGCCTTCATTCGTCGTGAAACGCAAAAACCAACAGCCATAGATTTGCAGCAGTTTTGTATCAATTCTAAAATTGTGAAAAACAATAAAATTATAGAACTCGATTTTGGAATGTATTGCTTATTGCAGTCAACACAAAATATACGGCGCAACACCAGACGCGTACAAATATTTATTCGAAAATACAACACCTCTACACCGCCAGCACCACTTCTTCACAAAAATTCGTCTCTTTCGACGTAAGTTATATGCGTAGTGAAAAAAACGAGAAACCTGTTGCCACAGAAGTAACAAGTGTTATTTCGTTCAACTTTTTCGTAGCTCTATGTTCGTTCCTTTTTTTTTTTTCTACCATTTGTACTTATATCGACACGATCTAAAATTTGTAGACCAACAAAAAAAAATCATACTAAGAATGAGGAAAAGTTTTATCTACTTTTTATCATCTTTCAACAGTGTAAGTATAGCAGAACGAGACAAAATGAAATTGAAAAATATAGGATACCTATATATTAACAATTAAAGGCTGAAAAACGAAGTTATTTTGTTGACTGCGACGGTATGATGACAACAAAATAAAATTAATAAACAAAAGCTAAAAAAAAAAAAAATAGGGAAAAAATAGATAATGATAAGAATAATAAAAATGGGTTAAAGGGGACACGTTACGGTTGAAAAGTATACACGTTTGGGTCGTTGCATGTGAAAATGAATTATTATCGTCATTGAAACGAACGACATACACGCACCTAATGAAGAGGAGGAGGAGAGAGATTGGCACGAAAAAAAAAATATATATATATATTATACTCTAAAATGATGGAAAAAGTGGGTGAGAAGTATGTAGGTATGCATACTGTATATAGTGTTATTACATGTATCCTGTATATATATATATATATATATATATGTACATAAAGAAAAAAATGAAAGAGAAGTACCTATACTGGCAAAGAGTGAAAAAGAAGGGTAGAAAAATAGGATGAGAGAACATATATGTGTTGGAAGAAGTGGACGGAATAGCATGAAACTCTACAGGAATATAGTGGCACATTGATCGGCTGTAGTTTTGCAGTCCCTTTTATTTTCGACATAGCCTACAAATACACATACACGCACACAAAATTTACTTCCCGTGTGGTGGTTTGTAGACGTCATGAAGTATGGCGCCGGTCGTTCAGTCCGCCGACAAAAATGTTCGGTCGTGGGGCGCATTTCAAAGCTTGAAATTTGAGATAATAGCCGCTTTTTCTCCTTTCTCTTCACTCTTTGCATCTTTCCGTTTCTGTCACTACCACTCTCTTTGTCACTGCCATCTCTCTCATTCTCTCTCTCTCCCTCTTTCTGTGTTACTCCCCCTTTCTCAATCACCCTTTCCATAGTGTCACTCTCTCTCGCTCGCCCTATCTCTCTCACATCCTCTGTCTGTCTGTCGATCTCATTCTTTCAAACCATAGCTATCGTACTTGAGCTCGCTTCATTAGCTTATATTGAAATATTTCAGTCCTTATACATCCCACTCAATTTAATGGTTTTTTTTTTTTATTTTTCCCGCCTCTTTATCGTTCATACTTTTTCTTTTTTTTAGTCTTCTACAACTAGGTTATAATACAGTCTTCCTATTTACTCTTTTTCTTTTTTCTCTCATCTCTTCCAAATTTTAACCTTTCTGTTTTGTTTTTTTTTTTAACCCTGCTTTTTCACGTTATTACTTGTTTTGTAATAATTAGAAAAAATGAAAAAAAAAAAAAAAATTCTCTATCCGATTATCAGAGGGAGACACGAACAAAGTGAGACAAAAAATTTGAAAGCGATAAAATTTTTTACGTTCATACACCGGTTAACGATTACGACGATGCTCGTTATTTTTTTTTCTCTCTTTTACTTTTACTCTTTTTTTCCACCCTTATTTTTCAATAATTTTCGTTTTATTTTCTTTTTCATATTTCTAGTTTTTTCCCCCTCTTTTGGTGGCTTAAGAAACATTTCTTTGGGCAAAGATCGGCTGTGTCATTTTTCCCTTTTCTTTTTGCCATTTTTTAAACGAGAATTAATTTTATTGTCGCTGGAAAACGTTTTCATTGGTGGAAAAATTACACGAAACAACTGAAGAAAATTTGCTCCAATTAATAGTCTGGTGTAAAAATACGAGAAAGATGAGTGATAAAATTTGTTATTTTCATTTGGTGACAATGCGTCTTTTGAAGTGCATTACGAAGGGGCGTACAAGGTGGTTGATAGGGGAAAAAAGAAGCTTTTTCCTGCGAAATGTCGAAACAGCCCCGAATTTAGGGAGTTTGAATCTCGAGCCACAATTAAAAAAAAAAAAAAGAGCAATTTTATAAAGTATAAGTAATATGTTCTATACATGTAAATACTTGTTTTTGTCATGTATTCACTATTGTTATCTCAATATACCCAGCTCCACGAAAAAAAAAACAAAAAAAAAACGGAGAATTCAAACGCAGGATTAAGTAAAACAATTTTAGAATGGAATACTGAAAGATATTTTTCTCAACTCACACACCAAAAAGAGGTTAATATTAAATCAGTTTTGATTAGCAAAGTGTGAGATTTCTAAATCAATATTCGGAGCAGTCGCAAATAATTTTAATTACTTCACTGGTGTAGTAGGTAATGGAGTTTTTTCTTAACTGATTTTTTGTTTATTTTTTTCAGGGTGCCGTTTACAAATCCCATATGAAAGTAGTAAAATGTCACTACGAAAAAGGGCCGTTTTACATGGAGATGCATACAGAAAATAAAGTTCACCTCACCCACAATCGGGGATTGAGAAACGAAAATTTAAAGCAAATTTTTTGGAAACGGAAATCGTATTTTTTTTTTAGCTATGGAAACCAAAATAAACTGAAATACCAAAATTCTGAAATGGACACTGAATTGGAAACAATTCATTAATTAGTTTCCAGACCAATAATGGAAATGTAATGGAAATAGAATGATGAATCGTTTTTGTTTCTGTTTCTCACCTGATTAACTTTTAATCTGAGGGAAAAAATTAAAAAAAATATAGAAAAAATATCAATATATTGATATTTGAACAAGATTTGGAAAATTTTAAATGAAAATTCTATTCTTAAATGGAAATGGAAATGGAACCCAAAATAGAAACTGAATAAAAAATTTTAATAAAATCAGGAAATGTAATGGAAATGGAAACAAAAAATAACTAACATTGTGGTAAATTTCAGAAACTCAACTAATAAAAACAAAATGAAAAAACAGCATTTCTCAATCCTTTACCATAGTTATTGTGGCGGCCGCCACACTACGTCGGCGCATAACAGTATCAATACTCCCTCGAACACCGACACCCAGCACCGTGGCCGAGTGAGTACGGTGCTGCCTTTTGTGACGGTGAATGAGGGAGGTTTTGGGTGTTCAGCCAGTACGGGTTTGAATCCCCGTGCCGCCTGAACACCTAAAGTGGTGACCTCGACGTGATCCGGGAGATGGAATATTCACGCCATCTCTCGGACACTTGTCAAACTGCTGACGGTTAATTGTGGTGCGTCACACCGCCGTTTCTGTGCGTGACGGCGCTGGTGGGCGTATGCCACGGAGCGGTGATGGAGGGAGGGCATCACCACGTTCCGGTATACGCCCCTACCTAGGTGCCTCCGTATGGGAATGCGTATTACGCTCCGCTATACTGGGGGGGGGAGTGGTGTGGCGGCCGCCACCCTACATCGGCGCATAACAGTATCAATACTCCTTCGAACACCATCACCCGGCACTGTGGCCAAGTGAGTACGGTGCTGCCTTTTGTGACGGTGAACGAGGGAGGTTTTGGGTGTTCAGCCGGTACGGGTTCGAATCCCCGTGCCGCCTGAACACCTAAAGTTATTATTTAATTATTGTCTAAAATTTGGTTCATAAATGAAGTTTACTTATAATTAGGGTGTGTGATATACAGAGGAGGATAAACTCGAGTTAACTTTACATTTGAAAATGTACATGAGTAATTTTGTTAAAATTGGCGAGTTATCCTCAGATTAAAGTTAACTCATCTCTATACATCGAACCTTTAATCAAATAAATAATAAACTCTTTTTTGTACTCAGTTAAGTAGTTAGCCATGTGTGATAATCAACTCATTGTAATTACAGCACTCGCCTATGGCTCATGCTGCAACTGGTGTGCAACATGTTGACAATCACTTATTTTGTTAACTAGTTGAGTTGAATATTATTTCTTGAAAAATATCTGTAGTTTTGAAAAGTGGGAGGCTTCCACTAAGATTAATTCAGAATAGGATGGTAGTCTCAAAGTTTGACGCTTTGATAGTAAAAGCTAGAGGAAAAAATGTTTCTGGACAATATAGTGGAACTGGATTATGAACTATGCTTATTCCAAGAACCCTAAAAATACTTCAATATTGAAAAATCTCTATCTCCACAAATAATTATTATAAAAAACTAAGTGCTTAAAATTGTTGGAAACACTATCACTCCATAGAATTGCTTGATAAATTTCTATGAGATTTTCCAGAAAAAATTGTGTTATTCCAAGGAAGGTTTATAACCATGCTGGAAGTCCATAGTCCCCTTGAGGGCAAAGTTACAAATTTCCAACATCTAAGAAATCAGAAAACAGATAAAACATTTCTTGAAAGAAAGAAAAATAAGTAAAAGAGAATTGAAAAAATCTTCTTCCCCCCCACTTTTTTGTGTTCTACCGGTTGGTGAGGATATTTTATTCTCTTGCTCTATTTCCATTTTTTTTTCATCAGGTTTCATTTGGGTCTACAGAAAAAGAGTTGAAATAATTTTTCCACATATTGTTTAGTGATGAAATTCTTTTTGGGATGCTGAATTCAAATATCAGACCAAATTTTGGATTAAATTAATTCTTGGACCCTTTCAGAACACAAGAAGGAGTAAAAGTAATTTCTTTGCAGGAGGGGCGTCCAAAAAGTAACTTTCTCTTTTTCTTTATGTATAGGAGAGTTATAAAAATTCAGAATTTGTTTTTCGTTCAACATTATTGTGTGCTATGTTTCATCGGCTGGAATATGAAACTACTTTTCTCCATTCCGCCAAATGAGAAGCGACCCTTCTACAGGACAGTAACCGATCATTGGGGAAAGAAAGGGGAGTTTCATATCTAGCTGATAAAACACAGCACACAATAATTAATGTTAGGTAAAAAAAAAAATTAAGAATTTTTATAACACTCATGTAGGTACTATAGGTACATAAGTCCCAATCGCCTACTCCAGTGTTGCCCAATACAGAAAAAAAAATTTGGAAAGGTATTTTTTGAACGCACCTCCTATATTATTATTGAGTGATATTATACATGGTATATTTTTCAATCTGGTTCAATTTTTGATTGAAATAACTGTCGAAACATTTAAGGCCATAAAAAGTTTGTTAAAATATAGCAAATGAAGTTGCGAGAAACAGCTCGTTTCTCGAGTAAGATATTCTTTTTACATTTTTAAATCGATTTTAGAAGATTTTGATTGACAAGTTCCATCCGAGAAAATAGGAAAATAGAGTTGACTCGACTCTGGATCAGCAAGAAGTTAAAAACCACAAAAATCCAGACAGAATGAGTCATCGACACCCTAACTGGATGACATCAAACCCAAAATTGTTGAACTTGCGACAGAGTGTTCGCATGTAGGAAAATAAATTTTATCCTATGAAAAATTTGAAGCTGAAATTAGGTATTTGGGTACACTGAGGGCAATAATTTTTTTTCAGATTTATGTAGACTTCATTTATTTTAAAATTTTTGATAAAAAAATTTAGTCAAGTTCAATTTTTAATAATCTGAGCAAAAATGAAATTACGGTACCAATTATTACACAAAATATAGCTAACGTGGTATTTTTTTTGTAACCTGGAGAATAATACCCACTAAATATGTTTTATTTATTAATTTTTTCAAAATTCTGAAAATATATTTTTTTTATCTGACGTATCTGCCATTTGAATTCTGTCATTGAAAGTTTTCACATAATTTTGGATAGTCACTCATAAAAACCTTTATTTTCACAACAAATAATATATCTACATTCAGTTTTCCAATAAAAAAATCTTCATCTAGCGTTTTGGGGGATATTTTAATTTTTATCTTTCTATTAATCTTTTTTTTCAACAAATTTTCTTCCATTATTATTTAAGGTTAAACCAATGTAATCGAAGAATTTTTCTTTTTGGAGGTTTTGAAGAGTTTTGCCCCACTATGGGATCATAGGTATAGCAGTTTCACAGTCGTCAGGCGCACATGGGAACAGGCGTTACAAATCATTTTCTCAGTAGTGGAAATCTATATTTTTTTTAGGTGTTTTTTAAAAAACCCACTCCAAAAACAGACGTTTTCGTAAGCGTATTCAGCTATACACGAAGTAGGAGATTTTGCCGCAGTGTAAGTAAGAAAGTAGAATTTCGCGCATGCGCAGGGTGGAACATGGTTAGATTATTAAATCTCAGTCTTGACCGCGCATGAGCACTATGTCTTATCCAACATTATGAAATTTCTGCGCTTCCTGATTCTCTCATTGCACTCAACGATGCATCAGCCTCTATTTCAGCGGTTGGTGTTGCGACAAAGAGGATAATGCTCACGAAATTTCCACATAATTTTTTAATTATCTTTAACTGTTATAAAATAAACAAACTATAAAATCCCAAATTAATGGAAAATTAGCTGATTTTTGGAATCCAGAAACCCCTCTTCTTTCGCCCAGTGATTCCTCAGCCGCTATTTAAGCTAGAGAGGTGGCATTGGCGTTACTAAAATGACGAGAAAGTTTCTCAAATCTACTTTCCATGAAATTTTTCAATCATGTTTAGCTAAATAAAAATAAAGGAACGAAAAAAAAACGTAAATTGATGCTTAAAAAATTTGATGTTTTTTAAAATCTAAAAACCTCCTCTCTTTCTATTCATTTCTCAGTCGCCATTTAAGTTTGAAAACTAGGATTGGTAGTTCTGGAAAGAGGAAAAAATTTATTTTAATCTGTACTCATTCCATCAAATTGTTTATTCATCAGTGTGTAACGGCCAAAAGAGGTGGTAAAGTACCTAGTTAGAACCACTTTCAGTGTTACACCATAC
Source organism: Ericerus pela (assembly GCA_011428145.1). NCBI lineage: Eukaryota > Metazoa > Arthropoda > Insecta > Hemiptera > Coccidae > Ericerus > Ericerus pela. Next base: position 244,552 of record WOFM01000575.1, on the reverse strand, counting down.
ACGAAATATCACGTACTTTAAAAACAGTAATACTTCTAGAATAAATTCAAGTTTATCATCCACAAACTATAGTGGACCTTAACATATGTTAGAGACTCAATAATATTTTACAACACATGAGTGAGTTTACACATTTAATAAAGTAATAATTCGTACATCACAGTACATCAAACATACGTTAATATTTATACATATATAATCACAATTCAACAAGCAAGACGATCTGTTCACCAGAGACTTCTACTAGAGAGGTTCCAGGTACTAAGAAGTAGCTGTCGAGGAACTGTGTCTTTTTCCACTGAATCGAGGGATTATATACTCGTTCAGGGTATGAAAACGTATATGTCGGATAGGTAAAGTGAGGTAGGGTGTTGTTATTATAGGGTTGTGCTGACTCGTCGAGTACTCGAGGGACAGGTACAACTAGGTCATACATATACAGACAGTATATCTATATTTGTAAAATCGAATACGGGTAATTTAGTGGTTGTTTATAAAGAGTTATAGGATGATTATTGTTGATAAATATCTATGTTTTTGGTATTCGACGATGTGTGGACGAGTATGTTCGTCATTTCTAAAAATAGACGAAAATATACATTACACAATTCTCTAGTGTTGTCAAAAATATCGATACGTATCGATATTTTTCTGGGAATATCGATATTTTGCGTATCGATATTTTTGAAAAAAATATCGATATTTTCGAATGCTAATTTTTAATTTTTTTTTTGTGGTTGTGGTTGTGGTATTGATAAAATTACGAGTGAATGTGTGATAACTGAAACTGATTAGTGATTACAGATGATCTTTATGATAATTAAGAATTAAGAATAAGTTAAGTAATAATTTGATCTTGACTCCAGTCCAAATCCAAAATGAGGAGATTTCTTAAACATGGTTCATCTACGACTACATCAACAATGTCAAGTAAATACTCTGACTTACTTTGCTTCCATTATTCTTTTCTTCAAATTTATAAAATTCAAATCTATATTTTATTTTCATAGTTTTAAATGACACTAATTCGGATGAGCCATTTGCAAGTTCTGAAGCTGCAATTCAATCAGAACCTAAACCTGCATTGAAAGTTGGTAGTCGATCCTGGCTGTGGAACCACTTCTCAAAGATGGAAAATGGTATAGAGGCAAAGTGCAAAATTTATCAAGTAATACAACAAATATGAAGCATCATATGAGTCGGCACCATCCACTGATAACTGAAGAGGAAAATTTGAATTAATTTGATGATGAATCAACAGAAAGCAGTTCGAATGAACTTGACACTGCCTTCTCTAAAAAAACTGTTTCTGTTGCTGAGAATGAATCTAAATCTGTAAAACTGCAAGAAAAAGTAAAAACTACAAAGCAGTTATCATTCCGAAAGGCACTAAAACGCTCTGCAACAGCATACTCTACACAAAATCCAAAAAAGAAAAAACTGGATCGATTATTGGGTATAATGATTGTGAAAGATTTCCAGCCCATCAATATTGTCGAGGATGTAGGCTTTCAAAACTTTGTTCATGGGTTGGACAAAAAATATGTCATTCCATCACACAATATAGTGAACAAGAAAATAATTCCAGAACTTTATGATGAAACTGTAAAAGAATTGAAACTTGTGCTCAAAAAAATTGATCATGTCAGTTTAACTACTGATCTGTGGACTTCGCAGCAACAGAAACAATTTATGGCATTAACATGTCATTTCATCGATCCCAATCCAGATATATTTGAACTTAAAAGTGTAATTTTAGGTGTTATCGACATTACAGATATCAATCATTCAGGTATTGATTTCAGTTTAAATAATATCTAACATTCCTACAATCAATTATTACACAAGCGTCTGAATCTTTTTATTTTGTCTTTGGGTTATATCACAAGAGCTGTGATTTCCACCAAACTAGAACCATCTACAGGTGAATTAATTGCTTATTATTATTATTATTATTATTATTATTATTATTAGGTATTATTAATCAAGATTCAGCAACGAATATGAACTCTCTTCGATTTGTCACTGTATCCCGATTAATTTAAGGGCGACGAATTGAAGAGAATTTGTAGAAGAATTCTCTTCGATTCGTCGCTGAATACTAATTAATTTAAGGGCGATGAATCGAAGTGAATTCGTAGAAGAATTCTCTTCGATTCGTCGCTGAATCCTAATTAATTTAATGGCGACGAATCGAAGAGAATTCATATTCTTCTCTGAATCCTGATTAATAATAATAATAATAATAATAATAATAATAATAATGATAATAATAATAATAATAATAATAATAATAATAATAATAATAATAATAATAATTATATTAATAATAATAATAATAATAATAATATTAATAATAAGCAATTAATTCACCTGTAGAATGTTCTAACTCAGCCAGAATCACAGCTCTTGTGATATTGATAAGGCAAAGACAAAATAAAAATTGCCAACACCACACACATGCACAGTAGCCACAGTCCCGAGTGAGATTTAGACGCTTGTATTATTACCATCGCTACTAATATATTTGATTATTTGCCCTAAATTTTCAGGTGTTTCATTGGCTCAAAAAATTCAAGAAAAAGTATACAGTACCTTTGATATTGAGCATAAAATTGTTTGTTTAACAACGGATAAAGCATCAAATATGGGTACCTTAGCTGCGGAATTTAATGTAACAAATCTCAGTTGTGTAGCTCACACGTTAAATTTGGTGGTGACTGATGCTTTCAATTCACTTTCTTCAATTACTGAATTGACCACAATGGTGAAGAAAATTGTTACTAAATTTCATCAGTCACCTAAATTGAACAACTTGTTGATGTCAGAGCAAAAGTTGTGTAATTTACCTATCCGTAAACTCAAACAATCGGTTGTAACTCGATGGAATTCAACGTATCATATGCTGATTTCGGTAATTGACTGTATCGATGCATTAAACTCGGTTATAATACGTATTCCTAGAAAAGAAAGATCTGCCAATGAGGAAGTCAAAATTGAACCTTTGGAAGTAGGCCAAATTGCAGTTCTACAGGACATGATTGAGTTGTTGAAGCCATTTGACGAAGCAACAGTCCATATCAGCTCAGAAAATGAAGTCACCAGTTCAAAAATCATGCCTCCCATCACAGGTCCTTATTAAAATTGTTTAGTTTTGAATTTAGAAAAAAAGCCAACTCGTAAGGGAAAGCAAATTTTGAGTTTATGTCAGTACTCACTGAAGAAGGGGAAAAATTTCGACAACAGTTACAGATTTGTGTTTGCTCGAGATTAAGCTCTTATGAAGCACGTAAAATTTGTATGTAAGTGGAAAACCCATTATCTACTTTCAATTTCTAAATTCACCAACTTGCATTAGGTCTGTATAAATGTTTAGGCAAGTAGGCACTCCTTAAAAATATATTGTTCCTGTTCTGCAATCACTGCACTATGATAATTGACAAGTTCAAAATTTCGTATCACCAAAAACAGACTACCTAATTATTTCAATAACAACTGATAATATTTCAAGTTCATCTTCACTTTCAAGTTTTAATAATTTTATTCATTTGAAAATTTGGAACAAGAACACTTCTTAATGAAACTTCTTAATTAAGATAAATTAATTGACAATTGGCAAAATAAACTGTATAGTGCATTCTATTACAGGTGTGCGACAGCATTAGACCCCAACTACAATTCAATGGCATTCTATAATCAGAATAATTATAACGAGGCAGTTGAATATATTCAGAATGAGTTGGCTTTTCAACTTTCCAGTTCATCCTCATCTCAAGCTAATGAAGCTACAAATTTAAATAAGAAACCTAAATACACTGGACTCTTTTCTTACTTGAATAAAGATTCAGCACCTTCTAACTTGAAGTCAAATTCTAAATCTAAACAGTCAAGTGTTACTTCAAGTTCAACTAGAATCAGTGGAAAAAGTGCTGCAATTGTTCGATTTAGTGAATACCTTGTGCATTCAGAAAAAAATGTTGAAAGAAATCCAATCAAGTTTTGAATGAAATATTCCGATGAAACACTCCGAAAGATGGCTTTGAAATATTTAACAATACAAGGATCATCAGTGACATCTGAACAAACTTTTTCAAAAACTGGGTACATTGTAAAAGGTCGAAACTGTTTGAGCGCATCCAATGTAGAAAAACATGTTGTTTTAAATCATAATTTAAAGATAAAATCACCCTTCCCAACAGATTTAGAAGATTAATTGTCTAAATTGAAATATTGAACTAATCTAATAAACTTTTGTCATTTTCTTGAAATTTTTTATCAAATTTTACAAAATATCGATATTTTCTCACAAATATTGATATCGTATCGATACAAAAAAATATCGATATTTGACAACACTACAATTCTCTGGGGGGGGGGGGGGGGAAAAAAAAAAATCAGGAAAAAAAAATTTTCCAAAGTCTATCCAACAAGTATGAGAAAAAAAAATTCTTATTAACTATGCATGGTTAAAATTATGTCATATAATGCGAGAATATATACTTAGAATAAAATATTTTACGAATATTGATTATGAGTAACAAATTTTTCTTAGGTATATATAGGTATTTAATATATCGTATTATTTTGCGTAATTTTTTACAATGCTGTGCTTTTTGTTAAATTAGCACAATTTTGATGGGAGGTTAACTTTAAATATATAATAATAAAAATTAAAATAAACGAGATTGTAATTAACCACAATAAGAATATCCCATTGACAAAAGTTAGATAATCATTAAAATTTTGATCGGGTATTTGTAGTTCAATGGATTTAATTTTGTTCTCCAAGTTGTTAACGGGAACAGTGTGGGGAATAAAATTTTTCCATTTGGGGTTATAGACCTTTGTCGTTGCCAGTCTATGGCAAGGTCAAAAGGTTCTGTAGAATCGGAAAAATATGTCCACAGGAGTGGTAAATGATTTTCAATTTTAATAGTCTCCTCCAGTGATTTAGAGAGACAGGGAATTTCTATTGAGATAGTTACTGTGTTTTTATTGTTTTCATCAATGTTTTCGATCTAAATGTGACAAGGTACGTTCAAAATAAAGGTTCCGGGGAAATTATTATTGATTTTTGGTTTTTCAGATTTTTTTGTAATAGAATTAGTTGCTACAAGGGAATTGAAGTTTACAATAGCAAATTTGGTGTGTCCAATAGGATGCACTAGTGTTTGGTTATTGTTAGGATTGCATTTAAACGAGCAGTATTGCAATAAATTTTGGTTTAAGTCTTGAAAGAAAAGATTCTTTGCACATGAGGATAATTTATCACTTCCTCTATTAGACGGAAGGAAGCATAATGGTTTATCAGAATTACAATAATGGAGGTTAGTTCCACTAATGTAGCGTAAGGAGTTTGTTCTGATTTTGTGAATAATCAGGGATGGTTCTTGATCCCAGCTGCACAGTTCATTAGAGTGACTTTTGAATGTGAGTGGAATGAAGTTGTAAATTTTGTATTTAGAGTCTAATTGTTTTAGGGGAATTTTGATTTCTAATTCTAAGGTATTTTTAAAGAAATTGCAGTTTACAAGTTCAGCATGATAGTAATTTTGAATATCCTTAATGGGGATGGCTAGATCAAGATCTAGATTTTTTGTAATTTCCAATAGTTTTAGTATGTCTTTTCCTAATATTTCTTTTGAAATAATTGATGAGGGGATCATATGAGATTTACAAGACATTAGGATGTTTGATAATCTTAACGTGTTTAATAGGTAGTTATCATAGAATCCTTGTATATAATTTAGAGAGATTAGAAGTTCATGTTCTTCTAGGGAATTTTCCATAAAAGAGTTTGTATGTGAAACAAATTTTGTCATAAAATTATTTGTATGATCGATAAAACTATGCAGATTAGTGGACGTATTTACTAACGCTGCATGTTCGGTCAACAGTTGATTTTTTATAATATCATATTCTTCTTTCAACGAGATTTTGTTAGCCAGAAAATTTCATCCATCTCTAAAGTTTAGCACTCGACAGCAAAAGCATAGCGCATCTCCGAAGAAGGACCTAATCGGGGTGAATACGCTTTGTTTGCTTCGAATGGAAGATGGTGTTGAATAGAAGTCTTGAATCATGGTGGTATTTTGTTCTTTAAGGTTTTTTATTGTGTTTTTTAGGCGTTTTGCCATTTCTGCATATTTGCAATTTTTCCAGGTTGTTTTATTACACAACTGGTGTTTAAAATTTGTTGCTAATAATTTGTCTGCTGATTCATACAGATCTAGCTTAATAGAGTAAATTATTGGGGCAGATTTAGAATATACGAAAATATTGCTTATTTCTTGAAAATAAGCGCCAGTTGACGCCGTTGTAATCCTATATGGGTCAGACGATGTTCTTTGCACCATAGTAATCGAAGAAATAATTATTGCGGAATAGAAAAGTAGGTTCGTATACATTTTCTGAAACAGAAAAAATACAACGTCTAAACTATTTAGTTGTTTATTGGTCTTATTTTCAGGAATTTAATACAATTTAGAGGAGCGTAAAGAGTGGATTTGGTTTTAGCGAGCGTAATACTTTTGATGAATTGGGAAGGAGAGAAAAACAAAGTTAATTATTTATATGGTGAATTGTGTTCGTACTTTAGTTGAGTTTTTTGTCTGCACAACTTTGGTTTTTTTGTGACGTGCGTCTGTGGTTACAACCCCTAGTGTTTTTTCTGCCTATCGTTTTTATTTTAATTCTTTTATTTCTCGTAGTTGTCTGTTTTTTTTTATAATGGTCATTACGTACATGAATGATCACATTTTTACTTCCGCCGGGTCAGTTGAAGTGAACAAAACTTGGTTCCTTGGGTACCAGGTTCTTTCTAAAATGCGGCCATTTCAAGACTGTTCTTGTGAGGCACGTCTGTTTTTCGCGTTACATCGGCTTTTTTCTCTGTTTTACCGTGTTTCAACCGTTTCCGACTGTAACTCATTTTTAAATGATTTCAAGCCTCATTGTAATTTGGACGAGACCATCGAGGAGGACCTTGGCTACTGGAGCCATAGCGTTTGTTTTGTGAGCTGTCCTTCGTCGGAGACTTTTGCGAAAGAATTATTATTTGCATTGAGGATTTTTTACCCTCGATCCCTCACTGTTGAGTTCGGTTCCACGGGTCTACGGTTAGTGTTTAAAGGAAATTTGGATACCCGGGGACTGGTTGGGTTGGGCATATTATCTGGGTTACTTGTAGGATTGCTCAGTGTTTCACAGCAGAGTAATCATACCGTAACCATAGAATATGTCCATCTTGACCAGTACTATCTCATGGACTTATTAGTAGGGCCAGATGGATCCAGATTTACAAAATTTATCAACCAGCATTATAAGCCTAGATTGGGGATGTCAATATTATCACGTGGATTCCATCTTGTGAGACAATACGACGCCGTTGAACGTAGTCGGGCAATGTCCCTAAGAAGTGGGTGGCTTCTTCATGAACCGACCATGTACTCGTTTTTGTGGGACACACTGTCGATTGAAGAAAGTGTGTCCTCGGCTGAGGGAGGATTGTCGTATGATCAAGAAGCTCAAGACAGAGCCTCACTAATGTCCACAGAGAGCAGTGAATCAACTGATGGGGAGCAGCTAGCCGATTTTCTGTTGGGTTATGCTGACACATGGCCTGCTGGTAAGTGTTTTGTTATTTTTTATCTAGAAATACCCTGAAATAGTAAAAGTTTGCAGGAGGAGTGGAAGGGAAGAAGAGGGAGAGGGGAGAGAAAAAAAAGTAGTGAGTGAAAAAACACATAGATGCAGGTAATATACTTTACACACATCTACTTTTGTTTTTTCCGAGGGTGACCCCTTGGTTTAGATAAAATTTGGTTTGGGATGGGGGTTTCGAGATTTTCACGGTTTTCTTCCAAATTTATTTCGCTGTTTGTTTCGTTATTATTACGACATTTATACGGGATTAATCGTCGCACTTGCACCATTTTGTCGTATGCAGTTTAATCGTCCGTTTTAATACGAATTATGTAATTTAGATCCGTGACCTTTCTAACAGTTTTATGCGGTCCGGTGTATTTAATTTTATTTTTCGCGATGTTTTTTGATTGACGCAGCAGAACAAGGTCGTTGGGCTTAAAGTCAATGATCTTGTGGTATGCGTTATAATGTTTTGCATTTTTTCCGATGCCTTCTTTCCTAAGCTCGGCATTTTTTCTCTCGTTTGAAGAAGCGTTTCAATTTCCTCTTCACAAGTTATTTTATTTCCAGAGTTTTCCAGTATTTCTGGTAAATGTACTTCAGGATTAAATCCATGAAGTAGGTAGAATGGGGATTTATTATTTAAGTGTTCAATCGGACTTATGTTGTCCGCAAAGATAATTTTATTAATGGTCTCGATCCATTCTTTTTCATTTGAGTGGTCATATTTTGAGAGTGATTTTTTAATGACACTGTTGATTTTTTCAACGAGTCATTGCGATTGGGGGGAATAAAAAGAGGAGTAAATAATTTTGATATTATTCTCTTCACAGAATTTGCGCACGGGTTCATTGGCAAAATGACCTCCGTTGTCGCAAGAAATTTTTCCGGGTGTGTCATACGTGTAACAAATAAATTTCAAATACTCAATTACACATTGAGCATTTGGGTTTTTTGTTGGGCGTATGGTACAAAAGTTTGTGCTTTTGTCGACACCAACCAGCACGTACGAGTGTTCATACTCTGTATTAAACTTCCCTATGAAATCGATTTATAAATGCAAAAATGATTTAGGATTTTCAATTTCTGTATGTTTGAGGTAGCCAGCCTCTTTCGGGGAATTTTGTGCCATTTGACACTCATGACACAACAATACATATTCTGTTATTTTTTGTACCATGTTTTTGAAGAAAAACTGGTTTTTTATTTTGTTTTTAGTTTTTTTAATTCCAAAATGACCTCTGTACAATGGATTGTCATGTAGTTTTTTTAGTACTACAGGAATTAATTTTTGGGGATTTACAGTAACCGCTTCATCATACGATGAGGTTGGGTTAGGTAATTTCTTTAACACATTATTTTCGTCAAGAAAATATAATTGTATGGTACGATTTAAATTTCGTATTTTATTTTTATCCTTTTTAATTTCATTATAGTTTAATAATGAGATAACATTTTTCCAATGCGGGTCATTTTCCTACATTGTTTTTAGGTTTTCGGGTAAATCGATTTTTTGGAGGGGTTCAGAAGTTTGATCTTCTGTTTGGGGAGGTGATGTAGTATTGGGATACGAAATTTGCGGGGAGTCGGGAGTCACAGAAGGGGTTATTTCGATCAGATTATCGAGATTTGACTCTCTTCTAAGAGCAGATCTGGTGACTACATTTGTAGTTTGGTTTGGACAATTTTGGGAATGATTAAATTCATTCTGTGGGGTTGTGGTTTGTACCACGGGATAATATGGGAAGGTTGATGCGGGGGAAGGGGGGTAATAATAATTTTGGGGAGTAGTACTTGGGTAGTACCACGTATTTTGATTTTGGTAAAACACAGGGTTTAACGGGGCAAAAATTTCGTTGTGAATTCTACATAACGTATTCACATTTTTTTCTTCATCGTGGAGAGCGTACTTTTTATTTACTAAGAATTCACCTTTTTCAAACGTAATTTTGTCCGGTTCATCATGAGGACGGGACAACATATCAGCCATGCAGTTATTTTTTCCGGCGATATGTTTAATTTGAAAACTATATTAATTTAATTTTGAGATTAATCTAATTAATCTTGGGCTTGGGGAATTGAATTTCTGATGATAAATCAGAGGCTTATGGTCTGTGTATACTACGAAGCGTAATGCTAGTAAGTATCCACGGAAATGGGCTAATGCATTCGTTATTGCCAGCATTTCTATGTCAAAAGAACATAATTTTGACTGGGCAGGTTGGACTCTTTCCAAGAAGTATCCAACTGGATGTTTATGCTTCGTAACGGGGTTAGTTTGCAGCAGCACTGCACCTAATGCAATTTTTGAAGCATCAATTTCTACACAGGTTTCTAATTTTGGATCATAAATTGCCAATACAGGTTTGGAAATCATTATTTCCTTTAATTTTTCAAAGATTTCAAGATGTTCTTGATTTAATTTAATTTTGGCATTTGATTTGCTGTCTGTTCCTCTTAATAAATCAGTAAGAGGGGCAGTAATTTTAGCTAGGTTGGGGATTAATTTTCTGTGGTAGTTTATCAATCCTAAAAATGATCGTAATTGTTTTAACATATTTGGGGGGTTTAAATTTTTAATAGCCTCAATGTTTTTGTTTAATGGACGTAATTCGTTATATCGGACAGTATGTCCTAAGATTTCAATTTCATTCATTGCAAATTGACATTTTTTTGTTTTTATTTTTAAATTTAATTCATTTAATATTTTTAGCACTTCTCTTGTATTTTTGAGACATTCTTCGAAAGTTTCTCCGAAAATACAAATATCGTCCAGGTAACATACCATTTTTTTTCCAAAATATATCGTGGAATATGTCATCCATGATGGTTTGGAAAATGGATGGAGAAATGCTTAGGCCTATTGGGGTAGAATTAAATGCATATCCAATTCCATCCACATTTATTCCAGTGTATTGTTTAGATTCTTCTGTGAGAGGAATCTGTAAATATCCACTGTTTAAATCAATTGTTGTAAACCATTTTTTATTTCTTAAGTACGGCCAAATAACATCAATCGTAGGAACACGATTGTTATCCATAATAATTCTTTGATTCATTCTTCGGTAGTCTACTAATACTCTGTAGACTCCATCTGGTTTCTTTTTTACAAAAATTGGGGATTCAAATTTTGATTTTTGCTTTTTTAGGACACCTGCTTTTACTAGGTCATCGACTAGTTTATGTAGGGCCTCAGGTTCTGCGTGTGAGAATTTGAAATTCCTACACGGCAGTGGAGTTTCGTCGTCTACACGGACAACTTGTTCAGGTACTTTACAGACAGAGACTTCGTCTGTTTTTCCCGTAAAAATATTATTAAATTCATTAATTGTTTCATACATTTTTATTTTTTGTTCAAGCGAAAGCTTTTGGTTAATCGGGATAGGATTTCCTCGATTATCCTTAAAAATAGTAGCTTCAGTTATTTTTTCTATTTGGCAGGAATTAATTTCTACTGCGCTACTTAATTCAAATTTTCCTAAGTATTCGCCTTTATAGATCACGTGTGGTCTGTTATTATGATTAACAGCCGCTATCGTGTCTTCTGATACGATTACAAAGAAATTATGTTTTTCTTCCATGGATGTTTCACACAGAAACTCCAGGTGCTCAGGCAAGGTTGCTACAATTAGCACTGAATTTGCCTCAATTTAAAAGTTTGGGAGGCATAATATTTAAAGGGCTTAATATAACCTAATTTATTTTCCTTTTCAATAGGGTAATTGTGACATTCAGGCATGTCAAAACATCGCTCTTCATCACCACACGGTAACGCGAATTTGTTTTTAGAGAAGTCCATTTTGGCTTTATGGGTTGACAGAAAGTCATAACCCAATATAACCGGTTCTACCAAATTTCGGACAACGAAGGTGGGATGTGGGTAAATGCAATGATCAATGGAAAAAATCACATTGGTTACTCCTATGACTACAAGAGGTTGACTATCCGCACCACAAAATCTTATTTTTGTTGGTAAGATTGGTTCTGTAAAATTGACTTTCTTTAAAACTTTTTCATCAGTTAGTGTCTGTTCCGAACCTGGATCGACTAGGCTAAGTATTTGTTTACCACTAATGGCAAAAGGGAGGTGAAATTTACGTTTGGTTCTGCAGTACCCTTTATTTTGAAATTTCTCCTCCCTGACATTGTTGACCAGTTTCAATTCTTCCTTCGAGACATCCCTTACAGCTGACGAGTCATCTGTAAGGGGGACAATTAGTTTTTTGAGCAGTTATTTTGGCAAGCCTGGGGGTTTGATGTTTGGAGATAATTTTGTTGTTGTGGGGCTGCCATTAATGGTGCCGGAGGGGCAATCATTTGAGTATTAGCAGCCACATAAGGGGGGTTTTGGGGAGTATTAAATGAGATACCAGACCATGCTGGAGCATTATTCCAGTTTGAGTTCCAATTTGGAAGGCCAAACTGGTTCCAGTTCGGAGCTCTGTTGGAGTAGTACCCATTATTATTTCTAGGGAAATTGTTTCTACGAAAATTTGGGTTAAAGTTTCTACCTTTATAATTAGGGTTAAAGTTTTGATTTTATTCCAATTTCTATTTTGATTGTTTTGGTTCCAGTTTTGATTCTGGTTCCAATTACCATTACTATTATTATTATTATTATTATTATTATTATTATTATTATTATTCCTATTTTGATTTTGATTTGGTTTTGGTTTTGATTTTGAGTTTGGTTTTGATTATAGTTATTTGGTTCATTATTGTTATTTTTATTTTGGGGATTTTTACTTTTTCTGGATTCCTGAGATTTCGAAATGTTCGCTATTGCAGTGCTCATTTTTTCCATCTCAGCTTTCCACACTGGATCGGATGATACTAAATTTACATTTTTTTTGGTTTTCTTTTCCAGTTTTCCAGCTTTTAATTCTTCAATAGTTTTTTCAAGTTGTTCGATTTTTCTTCGTATGAGGGGGTGTGAATGTCCAAATACTTTGTCTTTAAACTCTTAAGTATTTAGAGAAGGCCTTATCGAGTTCTAGAATTGTTTTTGGTTCTTTTTTTATTAAAAATACTTTTTCTTTTTTGGGAGGTTAGGCATTATTTTTTCGATTATTTTTTCTTCAGAGATATCTGGTTCAATTTGTTTTAAAATTCTTTTTACGAACATATGTACGCAGGGAAATCAGCTTCACCATTGTATTCCTTTCGTACAATATTTCGCGTAGTTAAGGTTTGGTTCTAGTAGACTTCCAGGATTTTTTGTTTAGTGTTTTGCCAGTTGTTACATTTGGGGTTTGCTTGAATTCTGTCTTCAAACATTTGTTTAGCGAGGCCAGAAAATTCAATTCTTATTTTTTTAAATTTCATGTTGGCATCCCAATTGAATGATTCCTCTTCATTTTCGAATCCAATTAAAAATGACACGATATCTTCAGTTGGGGTGTGGCCATATAGGGAAGGTCTGACATTTACAGCAGCCTTTCCTGTCATTTTATTTTCTAAGGGAATGTCAAAATTTTCTAAGATTCTAGTTTCAAGTTCTGGGCTGAGGAAATTTTCGTCGGATTTTTCTAAGCACTCAGTAATATTGACAAGATTAATCGCTGACCTAACTCTTGGAAATAGTGTGGGGTTATCCAAATTTTCCAAAAGTGGAGTTGAAGTAGTAGAGGGATTAAAATATTTTCTTATTATTGGATTTTCTAATTCGGGAATTTGTTCACGAGGTTTTCATGTTGTTTGTAAAATTATTTTTATATTTTCAGGGGTTAATAGTTTTTGAATTTCTTTACTAGATTTAATTTTTAATAGGATATCTTCTTGGGTTTTTATACGAGAAAAATATTTTTCATCAACTTCGATATTTAAATTTTGACACACGTTAATTAGTTCTAAATTTTTAGCTTCGATAAGCCAAATTAAATTTGTTTTAGTAGTATTGGGTTCGGATAAGTTTTCCCAAGTTTCATTCATAAAAATAATTTTTTCGCGACTTATAATTATTTAACAAATCTTAATTTTAAGGAGGGACACGAGTTATAATTAATATTAATTGTTACTTTGTTTTTACTTTTGTTTAAACAGGAGCTTGATTGATCTGCTGCCATTTTCATCACCGAAGTCTTCTTCACCCTTTGATTTTTGTATATACACCTGTTTTTTTCTTAATTTTTGTATAATAAATATCCTTTGTTGGTTTTGAAGTTCGGGTTTTCTTTTTACTTCGGATCTTTTTCCACTTGCAAGTAGCCTTTACTTCCTTTCCTCAAGATCAACAAGCAAGACGATCTGTTTACCAGAGACTTCTACTAGAGAGGTTCCAGGTACTAAGAAGTAGCTGTCAAGGAACTGTGTCTTTTTCCACTGAATCGAGGGATTATATACTCGTTCAGGTATGAAAACGTACATGTCGGATAGGTAAAGTGAGGTAAGGTGTTGTTATTATAGGGTTGTGCTGACTCGTCGAGTACTCGAAGAACAGGTACAATTAGGTCATGGATATACAGAAGGTATATCTATATTTGTAAAATCGAATACGGGTAATTTAGTGGTTGTTTATAAAGAGTTATAGGATGATTATTGTTGATAAATATCTACGTTTTTGGTATTTGACGATGTGTGGACGAGTATGTTCGTCATTTCTAAAAATTGACGAAAATATACGTTACACAGTGCCTATTTGAGAATAAATGAACAAAAAACCGTTAATTAATGGAAAATTTGCCGCTTCTGTATTGTTTGTAATAATATACTCATATTTTCAAAAATGTTTTTTCCAAATAAAATGTTTTTTTGGCGGTATTGCAAAAACTGTAGTGTGTGACACTCGTGCGAAGTATAGCTTACTCGTATGGTTTGCATCACTCGCCTTCTGCTAGTGCTGCAAAAATAATACACGTATCAAAATCACCTACTTTACGCACTCGTGTCGAAATAACCTACTTTACGCACGCACTCGTATTACAAATAACTGTTTCATTTCTAAAATAAAAGATCATTGTGATTTTCAATAGATAGGTATCCAGTTTTCGTTTGAAAGGAGACTGAAAATTTGCAATGTTGAAAAATATTTTCAGGTGTCACATCTTGATGCTGGTTTTTGCCACTGCATACCTATTTGAGAAAACTTAAACCACACTTCGTACGAGCGAAATAAAATTAGCGTCAGAATAAGTCGTATGCACGCCTTATACATCGAACTCAATTCAATCGGAAAAGACAGTAAGTAACATCAAGTGTATAAACCATGTCTGTTCGACCATTCTGTTCGGTATAGTATGGTTGAAAACCCTTCGAGTTATCGTCTACAATGAATACAACCATTGAGTTGCGAGTGTTTACACTTTACAGTTTACACCATTTATTTCGAGTAGTACTCTATACAAAACGTTTACAGAAAAAAAGAAAAAAACCTTTGGCAATCGACATAAATAATCGTGTGCAACGATGAAATACGATAAGAGCCGTCAAGGAAGAAAAAAAAGTATAAAAAAATGAAACGAAGGCGAACGATCAAGTAGGTACTAGTAAAAAATTTTCCATACGATAGGGTTATAGTGATGTTATAGAGAAAAAAAAAAAAAGTTGTGTAAATTCTTCGGTAACGAGCAAACGAAGTATTTCCGTTCGGTATTCTGTTTCATAAATAATTTTGAAGCAACTCGTTGGGCGCCATATCAATTGATATTCCCCCTTATGTCAAGAAGAAACCCTCAAGGATGGTGGAATTAATGGTGGGGAAGAAAAAAGGAGAGACAGACTGGCTAAAGAAAGACCGAGTCATTGAGCGAGAGGATATAATATAGTTAGGAGAGAGGAAAAAGGAGCGACAAAAAATAATGAAACAGGATAGACAGAGTAAAAAAAAAAAAAAAAAATAGAAAGAAGTTTATAGGGTAAAAAGTGAAGGGGTTGGAGGCGAATAAGAAAAAAAGTTATTTTATTTACTTGGTCGCCGGCGACTGAAGATAATTGGCGATAGAATTCGATACTGGGCATCACCCGATCACCTCTTCCCAAAATGTACGAATCGTCGACACAAGCCTAATCAACGTTCTAATGAAAACAAATGTTTTACCATCTCTGTGGGGTTTCGTTTTCAATTTAAATTAGTTTTCACTTTTCGTCGATACATCGACGCTCATTTTTTTGTTTTTCTCTCCTTTTTTGGTTGCGGCCGTCCCTCGCTTGCACTCTTTCACTCTGTCTCTCTCTCTTTCTCCCTCTCCTTTTCTGTCTCTTTCTACTTCTTCATTCTTTATTCTTCTATTTCTTATTGCATCAATTTGTTTCTTTTAGCTGCCTCTATGTCATACTGTACGATATATTATGCGAACATGATGACGGTGGCCGAGAAACATGAAAGTAAAACGACATTTGTAATGGTTATGAGCAATAATATATGTAACCGACGAGCGAAAAAAATTCAGAATTACGGGTAAGTCGGATGTAGAACAAAAGAAACGAAAAGAAAATACGATAGGCTATTCAAAAATGAAGAACGAATTATGAATGAAAATGAAATCAGAAATGGGAGTTAGATCGAAGATCACACGTATCACAAAGATCGGAATATCTGATCTACAGACCTAGAATGATTTAGGTACATTAGATATCACAGACAGAATTTCTTCAAAAGGGGGAAGCAAAAAAATGTTATGACTACTTTTAAAAATTTTAACATCTATGGAACACGTTGTTGCAAATGTATCACTAAAATTTTTTCCAAATTTGAAAACTGACAAGCCAAAAAAAAAAAGATAGGTCATAGAAATCAATCGCCTTCTTTGCTCTCCGTTGGCTACGCCCTTGATCTACATCAATTTTGTCAGCGAGTTTATCAAGAAAAAAGAAAAAAACTTCAAC
This sequence comes from Ericerus pela, assembly GCA_011428145.1. Classification (NCBI taxonomy): domain Eukaryota; kingdom Metazoa; phylum Arthropoda; class Insecta; order Hemiptera; family Coccidae; genus Ericerus; species Ericerus pela. The sequence goes on along the minus strand of WOFM01000575.1, from coordinate 228,082 downwards.
GTGGCGTCGTAGCAGCAGCTCCGTTAAAAAATTGGGTTTTCAAAAAATAAAAATTTCGTGGCTGAAAAATAAGTTATTAGATCATAATTAAATATTGATGATTGTATTAAATTTTATAACTGTTGACTTAAAATGGATTTTTGACAGTACCATCTAATCAATCTGCACCTACATTAGCAACATATGTTAGAGCAGACAATGATAAATATTCCTTTCGAATTTCATAGAGCTATTGGCTCAACATTAAGAATTTTATAACCAAAACAAAAACAAAAATAGTGTTACTGCAAATACCTTCGGAATGATCGGCACTAAAATTGATAGTATTTTACAATACTGTCGGGATTAGACTACTCATAAGAGGTCAGAGACTCGGCCTCTCGATGACAGTCGTCATCACAAGATGATTAATTTTGTGCACTGCACATTAAACACATTTTATGTTTGTTTGTACGTGCTTGCAAACTTATGCAAGTATGTTGCAACATCTGGATTGTGATGAATCTATAATTCACATCTCTGATGATGTCACGATCCAGCTTATCAGTGCACATGCCATAGGTATTTTCCCTGTTTCAATTAGTCCATCACACACACGCATGTATTCCTTACATATGTTTCTTTGTGTGTATGTAAGGAGCCAGTGTGTCTATAAGGCCACAAAATTGGCTACAAAATTGCCAGTGTTCGCCAAGGTCTTGGCTCTTACATACCTTGTGTATGAATTGTGGTGAACACGCAAAACTGCTGAACACCTTCTGTTGTCGAAATATCTTCCACGATGTAAGGTATTTCACAAATACATTATAATAAATATTTGTTTCGAATTTCCTTGCTATTGGTCAAAAATTAAACAATTTATAGCCAAAATAAAAACAAAATAGCGATACCGGAAGTACTGTCCTGCCAATTCGTACCAAAATCAATAGGTCAGGTTTTTGTCTTAATGCTAATGTTCGTTCCAAATTTTGTGGCTATAGTATAGAAATCAAAACTTGTACTATGATAACAAGAAAATGGCTTATAAATCTATATAATGCGTAAATATAGGAATTTGAATTTTGGTTCAAAATTTTCCTTTAGTTATGAAACGAAAGTCGAAAAACGTATGTACCTATCTCCATTCTCCATACCCAAGTCGTATCATGAGACTAAGATTAATATGTTGATTTACATAAAACACCAACTTAAAAAGTGGAATAGGTTATCACTTGTATCTATAAATTTTCAGTTTTCCAAATAATAATAAAAAAAAAGTTAATAAAATATTGATAACAGGTGTATATATTCGATTTGAAAAAAGTTTTTCATTATTGACTTATTTATTTTTATTTTTTGTTTTCAATAACGAACTGTTCTGTCCAGAAATGGGCGGAAGTATTCTCCGAAGAGCTGTTTCATTGGTCAGAATGGTTTTCAAAGAGAAGTTTAGTTCTTAAAAAGTACCTACGGAATTTCTAGACCTGACTCGGTGATATTAAGTTTCAATGAAAATTTCGCTTTTAAAGATGTGATCATCTTTGTATCGTATGGTGAAAAGGTTACACAGAGATAGTTTAAAGAGATCTACAGGTGAAAGATAATTTCAAACCATAGCCGAACCAATTTTTTGAACAAAAATTAATCAAAAGGCAATGGCGAACTAAAGGAAGAGTGACCGTCCGGTCGCTCCGTACCAAAATTGGTAGCATACTAAAACAAATTATAATGAATATTATTGTTTTAAATTTCGTACATAGGTATGGTTCAAAAATTCCGCGTTTATTGGCCAATATAAAAACAAAAATATAGCGGTACCGGAAGTAACGTCCGGCCGATCCGCGCCAAAATTGGTAGCGTACTACAATGAGTTAAATAAATATTTAGTCCGAATTTCATGGCTATTAGTGCAAAATTGAGCATTTTAAAGCCAAAATAAAAACAAAAATGGAGGTACCGGAAACACCGTCCGGTCGATCTGCTCCAAAATTAGTGAGTCTGGTCCTTGGCATAGTACAAATGTTCGTACAAAATTTCGTGATTATCGAACTAAAATTGCGACCTGTACCGGGAGAAGAAGAAAATGGAATATATATGTAATATAATTATATAATATATATGAAATATAATTATATTATATATATAAATGAATTTGAGTTACTGTGCCAAAATTTTCCTGAGGTCATGAACGAAAAACGTACCCACCCCCAACCGTGGGGGCAAATACCTCACCACGCATAATAAATAGATTTTCTGAAGAAAACGTACCTTCTTAAAATTTTTCATTAATGACAAGTACCTAGACTAAGGGGAAACGGAGACAGTTTAAAATGGACCCTTTCAACAAGAGAAGTCTAATTTTGGTACCAACAAACGTTATTCAGAAAACCGAAGCTTGGGCCTCCAAATGAAAAGCTGCCCGGACTTCTGTTAGCATTTGTCCGCCACTGTCAATGGGCTACCAGTCGCAGAACTACATTTCAGAGTTCAAAACGATCAAAAGCTGAATACATACCTCAAAGAAAGAATCTACAGCGTATCTAATTACAACAATTCCAGCAGATATGTGCCCGAGAAGGAATAAGCTGAATGTAGCATGACAGGATCGTGTTGTACCATATGGTTTCAATACTAATTTTACTTTGCCTTAATTGACATTTTCACTGAAGTTGCTCTTCAATTGCTTGAACTTTATAATCGTCGATTCTTTCAAAGTATTTGGTCGAGTAATTAACTGTTTCGTTGAAAGCTGCCATGGAAAATATTTAATACAATAACTGGAAGTAAGAAAACTTCAGAAAAAGATCAAGAACAATATGCTCAAAAAAGTTTATTTAACCAAATTGAAAAAAAAAATGAACATAAACAAAAAAAAAAATCAATACAAAGAAAGAAAAAAAAACAAAACAAAATAAAACTTCCAAATAAAAGGCAAAGAGAAAAATATTGGTTAGCTTCAGAATAAGTAAGTATATTAAAATACGATAGACACAAGAAAAAAAAAGATAACTCATAAAAAACGTTCCTATTTAAATTTTCTACCGTGGTGGGGGGTGTGAGTGAAGATCTCACTTCGGACAAATTTCTACCTTTCTACCGGTTTGTAATACCTCACTTAGAGTATCCATTACGTAGGTACTCATTTCGATTTTATTGGTATTTTTTGTGACTCATAGCCAAAAACAGTCACAACCAATTTTCATCGACTAGCTGAATAAATTCAAAGGATTCGCTTTTTGAGCAGGACAACATACACTTTTTTTTTGCCTTTTAAAATGCATGCGACCGTCTAGAACCGTTCAATTGAAAAATCATACCTATAGTACAGTTTTGAATAAATAATAAAAAAAAAAAGTTTACCACAATCCAGCAACGTTCAAAAAACAGAATAATTATACGTACTTAAGAAGGCAAACAGATGATTTCTGCAATAGTTAGGCTATAACCAGTGATATAATTTGGTTCAATTTAAAAACATAGGTAGGCGTAAAGTCTACAGAATCATTTGGTAATTCGTGCACATCACGGCACCAGCTGAGATTAAAAAATACTGTCGATCTACAAATACTTATTCGTTGGAGTTATCTTTAACTTTCGTCACTATTTTGGGTACTTAATTAGCAGATGCTTCGAAGCAATATTCGGCAATAGTTACACGTTTAATTAATAAACCGAGTACTGAGCAAAAGAACAGAACATTTCCCCCACAGGTAGCCTACTACACACACAACACAAAAATATTGTCGTTCTCTTTTCTCCAAATCAAGACACAATCGTGACGAAATGTCAAGGAACAAAGACTGAAGGGGAGAATAACGTATAAGAATGCTGCAAATGGGAAAATCTTCGAATATCCGTTTTCATATCCTTTTTTCAAACTTAGCACTTTTTTCAAAATATTCTTGGCAATGAGGAGGCGACTTAGTAGAGGAGAAGGAGAAGGAGAAAAATATTGAAAACCTTGAAGAGACGAGTTACTCGAAATTTTTAAGAAATCAAAATATCAAGTTAAGTGTGTCTGAGGAAGAGAAAGAAAAAAAAAAAAGAAACAAGATTTGCCAAGGGTAGAAAGGTTTTAAGTGGCGAGTAATTTGTGTTGGAAAACAAATTGAACGTTAGTTATTACCTAGTATGAAAGAAACATCAAAAGATTTTATCCATAAATTATTGACCAATATTGAGGCTTTGATAAAAAAATACATTTCTTTTAATCGTTTGAGTTAGGGGACCTACTTCAATGAAATAACCTGACAAATTACGATACCTATACTTACAAATATAGGTATTAAAGAAGAATGCTTCAAGCATAGGAAACTTTTTTTTCTTTTTCATAAACTCACATTACAATCAATGAATAAGAGAAATCTCGAATCTATACTCATTTCACAAGCCACAAACTCCTTTTTTACCAAACGCTTTGATACAATCCCAGTGTAAACAACCAAAATTTGACACAGCACAAGCAAAATTTAACAAGCTAAAAGTTGAGCGAATATCAACTTTTAATCAACGATCTCATTCTTTTTTTTAACAACTTGCAAATGAAAAAGTTGCAAGCACGTGAGTGAGTGAGTAAAAGAACTGTGATAAAAACCAAGTTTGTCACATTATCACATTCTGTTCTCCATTTTGTTTCAATTAGTAATTATAGGACTCGTGTAAACGTAAGAACGTATGAGGCTGCGACCTTAGCTTTTTCACAAGTTAGTTTGCAGCTTGTAAAACAGTCTAGAGTAAACCACGCTTGAGGTGCTGAACATCATAGTTAAAAAGACGAAACTTCCTAGAAATGATGGAACCCGAAAAACGAGCCCACGACAAGTTGTTTCGACATAAACTTCATTCTGAATCATGTTCCGAATACTGAAGCATTTTAAACGGTAGGTACTGAAAACTTGAAAAATCGATTTTCGTTCACTATGACACAAGTTCTAATCGCCTCTAACCACATTTAAGTGGATGCGTCCATTAAAACAAGATTTATCGAGACGTAATACTGAAACCGCAGCGTTTGAAAGTCTTTAATACTAAATTGATTACAGTTTTTTTTTGTTTTTTTTTCTCTATAGAGATAATGAGCAACAATTAAAAAAGATCGAATTACGTTTCAATATTTAGGGGAAAATGTACGATTATACGTTACGAAACCAAACTTTCGACACAGAAATATCGAGCGATAGTTCGATGACGGATATAATGGAGCGAATTTAGCCAACTTTTCAAGGCGCGGGAAATTACTAATTTTGGGATACTGGAGCCTCTCCCCCGAGTACGAATAAATCGACAGGACGAAAAAAAAAAACAAAAGGGTAGAGAAATAATTCAACGACGAACCGAAAAAGGAAGAATCTTTTTGTCACTTCTCGATATCAGCGGCAGACTAGCATTCCGTTAAACATAATGATGATAATAATAATAATAATAATAATATGAGAACTAATACACTCGTAGGCTGTACAATATACATAAGTACAGTATAGATACACAGAACGTTATATTTTAGCCTCGATAGGGTCATAGATACGCTTGTTGGTAGTTATTCACAAAATTAATCTCAAAAATTAGCCATCTTCTTCACTGTAGTTCAGATTACGTCGACGCACACCGTACAGGTACCTTCTTCCCCTTACGCGTGAATTCTTTTTTCTTTTTACAATTTTCCATGACATGAACATATACAGAGGCTAGGCATACAAGTTACACATAGCTATATATACAGTAAACAATGACTTACGGAAAATACGACTTTTTTTTTTTTTCTATCACGAGCTGAAGATGTGCACGCACAGTACATCTCATTGTGAAGACCTCCGCAGCAGTGCATCGGAGCTGCAAACATCAGTGACAGACCTGGAAACTGTTGTCGACCCGCAACAAGTCTTTTGCGACGATTCGTCGGCTGGTAACGTCGTTACAAAGAGAGGATGAAGGAGATGATGGCGTTGGTAATAATGATAATGATGATGATGATGATGATGATGATGATAATGATGATGATGATATAGACGATGATGACAATGGTGGTAATGGTGGCAACAACGATGACGACGACGACGACGACGACGACGACGACGTGACCACATCTGGACATGCGTCAACGCTATTCGACGTCGACACAATGATATCGGGCCCAACCACCGAAGCTGCGTTGATTGGCTGCGATGCGGCAGCACTTTGACTAGTCAACTTGGAGCTACACGAACTAGCAGCAGAACCGGTTTCACAGGCGTGACCAACGCCGAAACCTTCACCTGACGAATGCGTCGTAAGGGTAGCACCATCACCATTTGCACTCTCCTCAACCACACCACTAGAATTTGGATCACCACCTCCAGCACCACCACTACTTTCACCCCCCATAACGTGGTTTTCTCTGGCAGCAGCAACAGCGGCGGCGGCGTTGCTACCTACGTTACGACTCAGAAGCCTGATCGTGCTGACCGCATGCGTGGCTTGCGACGCCAGTCCAGCGATGAAGTTTTCAACACCTAGCCTGTCGTTTCCGGTCAACGTGATTCGGTGGTGACGTTGACGCAGCGCAAAATTCAGTCTCGACAGCATTCGTACCGTCCAGCTTCTGGGCAACTGATGCCGCAGCTGCAGTTGATGTAGCTGTAGTTGATGCTGCTGTTGCTGTAGCTGCAGTGGTTGTAGAGGATGTTGGTTGCTTTCACTGCGCACCGGGATAATGTGTAGATGCCCACTACCAGACGAGGTGGGCGATGGTCTTCATGACTGCTGGTGCTGGCACCACCATTAGTGCCGCTACCATTGCTTCCGCCACCGCTGCTGCGACCAAAGGTGTCGTCTTGCCGAATGATTGTGGCACTGACAAATGGCACTGGATCACCGTTCGCATTTGTGCTGCGCTGCGTGAGCAGAAACTGCTGCAGTCGGTAGCGCTGCAAGATGACTGGCAGCTCGTAATGGTGATAGAAATATATCATCGAGTGCTGCGGACAGACAAATAACGAATAAAAACTGATAGTTCGGCGAAACTGTATCGGTAAGACACGCGAATATCATTGAAAAATTCCTACAGCTACAAACAGTAATGCTTGTTTTCTTTCCCATTTCTTATGGAACATCGAACTTTGCATGTGGACAAAAAGTCGACGTATTCGGGAATTTCAGAGGCGGGAACGCGCATCAAAATTAATCATTTTGATTAACGGATAAAACCTAGATGAGACGGATGTTTTATTCTGTGTGTGCCTACACAAAATATTGAATGTACATGTATACTGTCATTTGCTTTTTGCAAGAGAGCAAGACGCAGGGGACAAAATTTGCGGAATATTCAGGGTGAAACATAAAGGTCAATACCTATACTTAATGCTTAGGGAAAAGATTCTACAGCAAGTATAGGCTTATATTAAAAAAAGCCAACGCCTGCATTGTTCAGTAAAATAAAAAGTTGATTTCAATTTTTTAATTTTTGATAAAACATTATGATAACTCGATTCTGTTGAAAACAAGTGATTAAAAAACTTTTTTTATGTCTTTTAATGCACTTTAACTTTAACTTGGTTTTTGGTTCATGTTTAGTACGCAGCTGTTTTGTTTTTTTTTTAAATATATTTATTATTTACATTCCAACTTATACTGAGAAAATTTGACAGGTTACACCACACTGACTTACCAGCAAGACAACAATTGCACAAATATCAAAAACAAGCGTCAACACACACTTCCCTCATTTCTCTATATGATGTCCAAAAAGAAAAACAAAATAGGCGAGTGTGTTAATACTTATGGTAGTTATGTATAAGCATCATCACACATTCGAGGAAACACAGGTATTTTAAGAAGGCATGATTGACGATAGAAAAAACGTATCCAAGACTCCATGTAGAAAGTGAAACAGGAATGAGAAAATTAATGAAGGAACTAAAAAGGCAGCTGAAAAGAATGAGAACCCATCACTTTCTGCAGACCAAACAAGCCTTGAAAGGTCAGGCATATTCACATGTTACAAAAAATGTTACAAAAAATTATTTTCTTCATAGACAGTGACATAATGTTTATTTGTCAGTATTGGTACACACCATGACCATAAACTGTTGCTCAACACTCATAATTTGCTTACAACTCATATTTAAAGCTCAATGGTGAATAATTCTGATATGTCCCCAGCCTACTGAAAGGAACAGTAAATACCTTAGGAAGTGGTCTACCAAATATTGCAAACACATTAAACTGAATTAATTGAAAGCAGGCAGGTATGCCGCAACTGTGGAAACATAGGTAAGGAAAACGACCACTTATGGATCAGTTTCTTGTGAAGGCGATATCTACTCCTACAATTGGTAGAAACCCAAATGTTTAAAGTGTTATTATAAAGTAGATATATTTGTCTACCTAATGAAGCATTAAAAGTATCTTTATCACCATCCATATTTGAGCTATAGGCATTCAAAGTTGAATGTTTTAACCCCGCATTTAGTATGCCATACCAAATAAGAGGTCAGTTAACCTACTGCAAAATTATCGTATACATCATCATACTACACTTCAATATGTAACATCTATCTTATTTATGTATTTGTAATATCATTAAATTACGACCAATTGAGTTTTTAAAACTCACTTTTTTTTAACCAATTATAAGTCAACCCACAATTGTTATTATTTTTACTGATTTACAATCTGAGATATAAATAAAATTCAGTACCAATGTGAGTCGTATCAATCGTGGGTTAATTTTTTTTTTAAAGCTACGAAGCTGGAATAGGATGGAATAGGTTCAATAATACTCATACAGTAAGCTTATGATAAAAAATTAAGAAAATTACTGCTATAAATGTAAAAATAGAGGTTTTTTACGCACTTGAAATCATACCCCATAAGAGACTAAAGTGAGGCAGATATTTAAAAACACCACAAATATATTCTATGAACTATTACTGAATGATTCTAATACAAACTAATTATTTGTGATACAAGTGCGTAAAGTAGGTGATTTTGATACAAGTGTGATCCTTGCAGCACAAGCCGAAGGTGAGTGATGCAAATCACACAAGTAGCAATCATCTACTTCGCACGAGTGTCACATACTATTTTTTGCAACACCTCCCCCAAAAAAAATTCACCAAGAAAAACTGTATTGGAAATATATTTAAACAATATAAAAATGGCAAATTTTCCTTTAATTTGCGTTTTTTTTTTATTCATTTATTTTCAAGAAGCTAGGAATGAATAAAACTTTTAATGGAATGCAGATTTAAGTAAATTTTATCTTCTTTCCAGCCATACTAACCCCAACTTTTCGGCTTAAATAGCGGCTAACAAATTATTGATTGAAAGAGAAGAGGTTTCTAGATTCAAAAAATGACAAACTTTCTATTAATTTACGTTTTATTCTTTGTTTATTTTCATGCAGCTGAAGATGATTAAAAAATAACATAAAAAGTAAATTTGAGCATATTTTCTCTTCTTTCCAGAAATTCCAACTCCAGCTCTCTATTTAAATATTGGCTAATGAATCATTGTGTGAATGAAGAGAGGTTTGTAAATTCCTAAAACTGGGAATTTTACATTTATTAGCTTTTTTTTGTTTGTTTATTTTCAAAAACAGGAAAATAATTAAAAAATCATACAAAATTTTGTAAATTTTATCATCTTTCTAGCAACACTAACCTCAGCTTTCCAGCTTGAATAGACGCTGAGAAATCAGTAAATGAAATAAGAGAGGTTTGTTTCAAAATTGAGATGTGTTCACTGCTCAACTAAAATGGCAATTTGATGACAGTTTTTCGCAAAATTTGAATGTGTATCATAATGTTTGATAAGATATAGTGTGCATGTACAACCATGGCAGTGATTCAATAATCTTAGCAAGTATCGAGCTGCGCATGTGAAAAATTTTACTTTTTGACATTGGGGTAAAATCTCCTACTTAACGTACCGTTAATACACATGAAAATGTCTGTTTTTGGGGTGGGTATTGCAAAAATGAAATAATTGATCATCCTTGATTTTATAAAACTTCTTTCAAACAATTTCAAATTATTCATCAGAAAAATTGACATTTTTGAGGTGTCTACTTCGTAAGCTTCTAGAATCAGACTGATACGGTGTACAAATGGCTAACACAAATCAAAATGTTCGAAATATCCTCTACTTCAATATTCATACTAACGTGCACCTATTTTTGTTTTTAAAACTATTGCACATATGGTTAAAAATTTTGACTCATAATTGGTACTGATTCAAAACTGGTAGTTTACCTTATAAGTCTGCAGACTTTACCCACTTGTTCTCAAATAGATGTTCCAGGTCCAACCCCCAGTGAAAATTCAATAAGTCTGTGTACATAAATAGTGTGTATGAATAGTATGCATGATTTGCATGAATGTTAAAATGTTGAATTCAGAAATGGGGTCAGATAAACCCTCGACATCTATTAAGCACACTGTACCTCACCCTCCCCAGCACCTTCATCATAAAGGT
>WOFM01000575.1:0-213151 GCA_011428145.1 Ericerus pela | reverse complement strand
GAAGCTTCCACACAACAGGGAAACTGAAGAAGGCGCCTATGGTCGGTCGCATAGGACGCCCCATCGAAAAATTCGATAAAAACAGACCGACAACGGTAATGAAAAACGAGTTCGTAATACCAGAGTGGAAGACTTATCAGGTCTTCGGTGACGCGACCATCTTGAGCTGGTTGAGGAATAGCGGTTTATCGAGCGCCCAGAACTCAGTATCGATAAGACAGCAGGCTTCGAGAAACTAAATCGGTTAGGCCCTCTCCTAGAAATTATACGAAGGGTTGCAAAAGAAAATACCCGTATAATTATGGCTTTGGAGAAGAATTATCCTCAGTCCAGATGCAGACGAAGACACGATTATCTCGAAACTTCGATACCTCCTCGACGAGTTACTCCGAAAACGTCGAGTTGAGAAGATAATCGTTACAACGATCTCACCGGACCCAGCAAGAATCGATAATCAGTTCTATAGGTCTCGACTTCGGAGATTCAATAGCCGGATTTGGAATCTAAGTCCGATTCAAGGATTGTATAATTCTCGACATCGAAAGGATCTTTACTCGAAAGTACGAGAAAGAGAGTAAGGATAAAGCAGTTATCCCCGGGGACGAAAGGTCCATTTAATGCCGTCCCCAGCGCCGTAATAACAAGGAAGACACACTCTTAATCGATGAAAATCTAGCCGTCTCTAATTGCAGACCACGTAGATCGAAAGGACAACGAAATAAGGTCCCAACGTCAACCTGATCTCAGGGTACTATGAAGACACGACCCATGTGATGAATCGAGCAATCGGGACAGACGATCCTCAGCAAACAGACGATGAGGATCCGTATGGAACATTCTGCTTCCACATCATGGATGACATCAAGTCAGACCCAGAAGAAGTCGATTCCGAGAACAATTTCGTCGATACAAGGCCGTGGTTTCCGCCCTTTATAATAAATAGTCATTATGGGGAAGGCGAGAAATGTTTACAGAACGTACATCGATCAAGGTTCAACCATATAGCTGGATAACCGAGAAATTCCTTCAGTTCTTGGAAAAACATAACCCAGATCTGTATCTCATGCATGTGAACTGTCCGACACAGAAAGTCGGTTATGCTGTCGGAAAACCCGCTATACGAGTTTATGGATCGATAAACTTACGATTCATAATGGTCGATAAGCAAGGGGACGACATCGAAATGACAACGACGCTTCACATAAACAAAAGCCTCAACGCACCAATCATACTAGGTCGAGAATTCCTCTACGAACACGATGGAAGACCTAGTGTGAGGTATCGATTAGTCGATTTTGTAGATCCACGAGACAGATCGAAACGGATCGAGATACCGGGAGTCCAGTTTGGTGCCGTTGAACCTATTCTCAACATCGGACCAACGGACGAAACTCCATTTGAGATCGAAAACAAAATCGAGAAGATATTGAAGGAATTGGAGGTATCAAATAAAATAGCTCAAAGATTCGGTGACGTTTTGCGAGAAAACCACGAAGCCTTCGCTGAGAGGATCGGTAGATGCGCAGCATACACTCACACCTTAAATATGTCCCCGGATACAAAGAAAATGGACGAGAAGGAGAGGATAATTCCAAAGGCTTGGATCCCGAAAGTAAAAGAATTATTCGACGATGGGAGAAACAGGAATCATAAGCCCTGAGTCGAGCGAATATTTCTCACCGATAACATACACGAGGAAGGAAACGGTGATATTCGCCCTTGCCTCGATGCTCGGAAAATAAATCAGTATATGGGCACGAGAGGAGACACAGTCCCACCGATCGAGACGATAAAGTTAAGTTTATCCGAAATGCGAGTCTTCACGAAGCTCGACGCAAGATGGGGATTCCTACAAATTCCTCTCGCTCCGGAATCCCGAAAATACATCGCCTTTCGATTTCAAGGGAAACCATACGTGTTAAATCGAATAATCTTCGGCTTGAAGGACGCGATGCAGGCCTTCGTAGCGGCCATGAGAATTGTTCTGAGAGGTCTCGATCACTGTGTCACAGTATACGTCGATGATATTCTGATACATTCACGAACACACAGCGAACACCTGGAACATATACGTTTGGTTCTAGAGAGATTCGTGAAATATAATATGACACTCAAATTAGAAAAATGTTCGTGGTTTCGAGATACTGCTCGATACTTAGGGTTCGTCATCGATGCGGATGGAATACGACCTGATCCAAAACGAGCAGAAGCAATCCACAACTTTAGAGCTCCGACGACGAAAAAAGAAGTCAATCATTCCTCGGAGTTGCTAATTATTATCGAGGGCACGTTCCGAGATATGGGGATATAATCGCTCCATTATGTAACCTGTTGAAAAACGAAACCACATTTGAGTGGACAAATGAACACCAACAAGCATTCGAGAAAGTAAAGTCAGAAATGGTTAAATGCCTGCTTCAGTCGCATCCGAATTGGAACCTTCCGTTTTACGTAATCACAGACGCCTCTGACTTCGCCATTTCAGGGATAGTTGTCCAGTTCATCAATGATAACGAGGATGAAAAACCGAGGGTGCTGTCGATGGTAAGCAGACTCTTAAAAAAGTCCGAAAAGAACTATCCTACATTCGAAAAGGAAATGTTGGCGATAATATACACGATGAAAAAGAATTTGTATATGCTTACCGATCACGAAGTTCGAATACAAACTGACTGTCGATGCCTACAGTATCTCATAGGCTTGAAGGACGACGTCTCGCAAAGGGTAGCGCGGTGGAGAACATTTCTCACTAGCTTCTCGATAACTGCTACTGAACATATACCGGGTAGTAAAAATGTCGCAGCAGATGCCTTGAGCAGATACTGCTCCCCACTCGAAGTCGTAGTGTATAGAAACGCTGATTTCCCGATCGTATTAATGTTGATTGATGATAAAAACGCGATCACAATATCATCATTGATGAACAACATGTCGAACCTGCAAAAGAAAAGCAGAGAGATTACGGGTCAGCTCGAAAGACGATCACCACGAGTTGAAAAAGAAAATAGTATCGTTTACTACGTCAATCGCGATGGGGATAAAAGATATATGCCCCCGAGTCAACTCGCGAACTGCTGATTAAGTTCTACCATGAAGAGTTCACCCATCCTGGATCTCGAAAGACACTTGAATTAGGTGCGACGATTCTTCGACTGGCCGGGATCAAAATACGAAATCGAACTGTTCTGCTCAAGCTGCGAAACATGTAAAAAATCGAAAAATACAAATACGACATTATCAGGCCCGTTCTATCGGTCTTCGCTGATAAACCTGGTCAACTGTTGTCCGTCGATCTGTACGTTCCATTACCGTCAGGACGCGGGAATGTAAATCGAATCTTCGTAGTTATGGACGTTTTCTCCAAGTTTACGAAGCTATACACGATAAGTAAAGCTTCGGTTAATGTTTACATCGATAGGATGAATCGTTTTATTGAAAAATATGGCAAACCTGAATCGATCCTATCCGATAACGGAAGTCAATTTACCACGAAAGACTGGATCGATCACTGGAAACAATTAAAAATCCACCCTAGATTTACATCACCGTATACGCCATCATCGAATCCAGTCGAAACACGAATGAAAATCATCGGCGATGTTCTTCGAATAAATGTCCAACGCAACATAGCAACTGGTATCAACACATCGACGAAATAGAGCGTAGGCTAAATCATATCGAACACGCCACAACTGGGCTCCCACCAGCAACGTTGATGGAAAGAGTAAAATTCGATTACGAAGGGAGAACGATACCATTAACCGATGAAGAATATAAGATGCTCCTAGAAAAAGCCATAGAAAATACAAAGAAAACACTCTTAAGGCGAAAGAAGAATAACGAGAGTAAAAATCTCACCGATCTCAAGGTTGGAGATATGATTTATATCAAAAATCACACACTTTCGGACAAAGCCATCGGAGTATCATCAAAACTGAACCCAAAATTCGTTGGCCCTTGCGAAATAATCGAGGTGAAGGGAAACGGAAGTTATCGAGTCCGTATGCCCGATGGAAAAATCCTCCAACGAAATGTACATGAATTTAAACGATAAGATCCATCTACAACCAAAAAATAACGTTAAAACCAAAATAAAAACATCCTCAAAATAGTCCCATTAATCAATGACGTGTATTGATCAAAATAAATACAAGATAATACGATCACAAAAATAAGATAGTTCCACTTACGTCAACGTCACACCCTTCATCGCAAAGTTCAACAACCATGACATCGCGTCATTGACCGATCAACTCACCGATGATCATCAATTCATCGATGACATCGTGGTTGGGGGGGGGGATAGTCAGTATGATCAACTATGCAACAACGCAGTTCATTCACACGAAAGTCGTTGGACGTATATTAATAGAAGACACCAACTTATTAAGATTTATTAATTAAAAGTTGAAAAGAGTTTTTTTTTTTATTATTATTAACGAAACGCCACGAAATATCGATACGTAAGTAAAAGAATCAAAGTTTCTTATTATAATATAACGATGAAATGATAAATCCGTAAACCTAAAGGCATGCTTTGTAATTTAGTCGAAATGGCGGAAGAAAACGTACCAACCGCTCCCTGTAAACGAACCGGAAAACTCGAAACAAAATTTAAAAGAGTCTCGAGTGAAAATGAGGAGTTCCTAGTCTCACTACAGGAACAAATTAGGATCGCAGCCCACAACCAAAACGTGACGGCGCAGGCCCTTACGGATCGAGGCCATTTCATGCTGGAATGTCTACAATGATGGAGCGACAAGTGAATTTCCTCGGAGGGTAATCGAAAGTGAAAGAAACGAAAGAAAATCAATCACCGAAGGACTCGAGGAAATGAAGCTGACAGTTCAAAGACAGGAACGAACGATCGAGGACCTGCAGAATACGATCACGGAACTGAACACCGAACTCAACAAGGTGAGGATTCATAATGCGAAGGAATATGCTAAGTCCCTCCCTGCCTGTACGATAAAAGTTCCGAGGTCGATAATCGACAACGACACTAAAGATAGGAATATGAAGAGAAACGCCACCGATAATCCCAGCAAGCTCCCATTAAAGAAAAGACCACGACCCGAATCGCATGAAACAATAAAAAAAGAATCCCCGTTAAGTTAAGACTCGGTCCTAAACCTTCTCGTTGTCCACAGAGGGTATCGGTGAAATATAACGAGATGCAGCCGGATGATGAGAGGCCGTCAACGTCCAAGAAAAGGGTCGAGTTCGAGGAAGAAACGGATGAATCGAGCGAGAACGGTAAGCAATTGGCGAAATATAAAATACCAAAAAAATTAACATCCTCCAAGAGGTAACTATTATACCGATAATTGTTGAAGATGAAGTAACACCGGTGAAGCAGGAGACGAAGACGTCGCGCCAGCGGTCCCACTCGAAGAATTGCCGAGAGAAGTGACCAAGAGGGTCGAATATTGCCCGGGGACAAATGTCGAAGTAATGAAGCCCGGACAAATAAAAAACAAGCTGCCCCGAGTGTTCTGCCTCTCCCTCATCTGGGGAAGACAATCTTCGCAATAAAGAAAAGATTCTGTGCTTCGATGTTCGATCACCAGTATCCTTTATAAATATAAAGTTGCTTTCGGCAAATCAACAAATAATTCCGGCGCCAAAGGAAACTTGGTGCTGCGAATGGAATAACCCGAAGGTCCTCGAGTCCAACGAGACGACGAAAATGGAATTGTTTGGACGAAATGGAACTCGATTTCCCGAGACGTTCTATTTAGTAAAAAGCCCAGTACTCGATACGAACAGAATGGTCCTTGGAGTCACGTTCGCTGCAAAATACCTCAAGGCAGTTGTCGGCGAGCCAAATCAGGGTCAGGTGTTTTTGGTCAACGAGGGGCGAACCTATCGCCAGAACTTTCGACTACCAGAAAGGATCCTGTAAATATCTTTATTCTTTTTTTATGTATGTTTATCGAGCCTCGATTTTTTTTTAATTACTATTATTGTTCCTACCAACTAAGTTCGTTCCTAACCAGTTCCTTATTTCAATTTTTTTTTACTTCTCTTACCTTCTTTTCTCTTACATTTCTAATTTGTCTCGACAATCGTTAACGTATATTATCGTTTTTCTTTTGTTTGTTGCGTTCGATTGTAAATCATAACTATAAGAACTCGATCGCCTCGTTAATACATACCTAAAATTTTTTTTCTTTGCGTTTTGTCTACTTTTGTTATTGTAACTCACCTTATTAGTCTCGGTGTGCTCGTTCTTTGTTTGACTTTTTCTTTAAATATATTAATCCTTCTTAAATAAGTTTAAAATGTTTTAGTCAACGGACCAACTTTTTACTAATATATTTCTTTTCAGTTAAGTTACCAAATGTCCGAAGGCTGCGGGTGATCCCTCGTTTCGAAATTTGGGGGGGGGGAGTTGTGACATCTGAATTACCCGTAGCCTTCCCTTCACGTCACCATCAACTGTATTAATATTACGATAGGGAACGGCTCACGAACTCTAAGTTTATAATAATGATAAGGTGAACCAGAGACACGCCGATTCCCCATCGGGAATAAATTCCCGAAATCTAACAAACGTAGAAACACGTCGACAGATGACTATTTAACCATATGGTGACGTGTAATAATAAGATATCGATCATCGGTGAACTATCTCTAATCTCTTTGACTGTTCACGTTTTTTAGGCTAATAAGTGGACAGTCAGTCTCGTTTTAGACGTGATCGTTTTTTGTTCGTCGTGAATACGAAATATTATTCACGACAAATACAGCTCTTTTATACGGCAGCAAGCCACCAATTGATTGTTTTCACCGATATTTTCGAATGTGAACGCCAATAGTAGAATTTTGAATAACTCGCGATATTATTCTTTCGAACTCAAAACGAATAATCGATCGAGATTTGATGGTTCACCGAACTTCGAGAACCATGAGGCGATGTGAAGAATAACCTGCACGACCTGATTGTAGTTACCATAACTGTAAGTAATCTTTTCAATTGTAATAAAGTATACACTGTGATAATGGGTCGGCCAACTTATTTAATTCCATATACGTAAATTCGCCCGATATACTTCGTAGGCCTAGGGAGCTATCGCTGGTAGGCTGGTGGCCTAACTGTTTGAGCTGGTTTGTGGTTTCGACTCTACGATTGATCGAGACTTATTGATATACTTCGAATCGTGATATCATTCCCTATACTCGGGATGTACGTTCGTTTTCGGACGTCACAACATAACGTATTCACATTTTTTTCTTCATCGTGGAGAGCGTACTTTTTATTTACTAAGAATTCACCTTTTTCAAACGTAATTTCGTCCGGTTCATCATGAGGACGGGACAACATATCAGCCATGCAGTTATTTTTTCCGGCGATATGTTTAATTTGAAAACTATATTAATTTAATTTTGAGATTAATCTAATTAATCTTGGGCTTGGGGAATTGAATTTCTGATGATAAATCAGAGGCTTATGGTCTGTGTATACTACGAAGCGTAATGCTAGTAAGTATCCACGGAAATGGGCTAATGCATTCGTTATTGCCAGCATTTCTATGTCAAAAGAACATAATTTTGACTGGGCAGGTTGGACTCTTTCCAAGAAGTATCCAACTGGATGTTTATGCTTCGTAACGGGGTTAGTTTGCAGCAGCACTGCACCTAATGCAATTTTTGAAGCATCAATTTCTACACAGGTTTCTAATTTTGGATCATAAATTGCCAATACAGGTTTGGAAATCATTATTTCCTTTAATTTTTCAAAGATTTCAAGATGTTCTTGATTTAATTTAATTTTGGCATTTGATTTGCTGTCTGTTCCTCTTAATAAATCAGTAAGAGGGGCAGTAATTTTAGCTAGGTTGGGGATTAAGTTTCTGTGGTAGTTTATCAATCCTAAAAATGATCGTAATTGTTTTAACATATTTGGGGGGTTTAAATTTTTAATAGCCTCAATGTTTTTGTTTAATGGACGTAATTCGTTATATCGGACAGTATGTCCTAAGATTTCAATTTCATTCATTGCAAATTGACATTTTTTTGTTTTTATTTTTAAATTTAATTCATTTAATATTTTTAGCACCTCTCTTGTATTTTGGAGACATTCTTCAAAAGTTTCTCCGAAAATACAAATATCGTCCAGGTAACATACCATTTTTTTCCAAAATATATCGTGGAATATGTCATCCATGATGGTTTGGAAAATGGACGGAGAAATGCTTAGGCCTATTGGGGTAGAATTGAATACGTATCCAATTCCATCCACATTTATTCCAGTGTATTGTTTAGATTCTTCTGTGAGAGGAATCTGTAAATATCCACTGTTTAAATCAATCGTTGTAAACCATTTTTTATTTCTTAAGTACGGCCAAATAACATCAATCGTAGGAACACGATTGTTATCCATAATAATTCTTTGATTCATTCTTCGGTAGTCTACTAATACTCTGTAGACTCCATCTGGTTTCTTTTTTACAAAAATTGGGGATTCAAATTTTGATTTTTGCTTTTTTAGGACACCTGCTTTTACTAGGTCATCGACTAGTTTATGTAGGGCCTCAGGTTCTGCGTGTGAGAATTTGAAATTCCTACACGGCAGTGGAGTTTCGTCGTCTACACGGACAACTTGTTCAGGTACTTTACAGACAGAGACTTCGTCTGTTTTTCCCGTAAAAATATTATTAAATTCATTAATTGTTTCATACATTTTTATTTTTTGTTCAAGCGAAAGCTTTTGGTTAATCGGGATAGGATTTCCTCGATTATCCTTAAAAATAGTAGCTTCAGTTATTTTTTCTATTTGGCAGGAATTAATTTCTACTGCGCTACTTAATTCAAATTTTGATAAGTATTCGCCTTTATAGATCACGTGTGGTCTGTTATTATGATTAACAGCCGCTATCGTGTCTTCTGATACGATTACAAAGAAATTATGTTTTTCTTCCATGGATGTTTCACACAGAAACTCCAGGTGCTCAGGCAAGGTTGCTACAATTAGCACTGAATTTGCCTCAATTTTAAAAGTTTGGGAGGCATAATATTTAAAGGGCTTAATATAACCTAATTTATTTTCCTTTTCAATAGGGTAATTGTGACATTCAGGCATGTCAAAACATCGCTCTTCATCACCACACGGTAACGTGAATTTGTTTTTAGAGAAGTCCATTTTGGCTTTATGGGTTGACAGAAAGTCATAACCCAATATAACCGGTTCTACCAAATTTCGGACAACGAAGGTGGGATGTGGGTAAATGCAATGATCAATGGAAAAAATCACATTGGTTACTCCTATGACTACAAGAGGTTGACTATCCGCACCACAAAATCTTATTTTTGTTGGTAAGATTGGTTCTGTAAAATTGACTTTCTTTAAAACTTTTTCATCAGTTAGTGTCTGTTCCGAACCTGGATCGACTAGGCTAAGTATTTGTTTACCACTAATGGCAAAAGGGAGGTGAAATTTACGTTTGGTTCTGCAGTACCCTTTATTTTGAAATTTCTCCTCCCTGACATTGTTGACCAGTTTCAATTCTTCCTTCGAGACATCCCTTACAGCTGACGAGTCATCTGTAAGGGGGACAATTAGTTTTTTGAGCAGTTATTTTGGCAAGCCTGGGGTTTGATGTTTGGAGATAATTTTGTTGTTGTGGGGCTGCCATTAATGGTGCCGGAGGGGCAATCATTTGAGTATTAGCAGCCACATAAGGGGGGTTTTGGGGAGTATTAAATGAGATACCAGACCATGCTGGAGCATTATTCCAGTTTGAGTTCCAATTTGGAAGGCCAAACTGGTTCCAGTTCGGAGCTCTGTTGGAGTAGTACCCATTATTATTTCTAGGGAAATTGTTTCTACGAAAATTTGGGTTAAAGTTTCTACCTTTATAATTAGGGTTAAAGTTTTGATTTTATTCCAATTTCTATTTTGATTGTTTTGGTTCCAGTTTTGATTCTGGTTCCAATTACCATTACTATTATTATTATTATTATTATTATTATTATTATTATTATTATTCCTATTTTGATTTTGATTTTGGTTTTGGTTTTGATTTTGAGTTTGGTTTTGATTATAGTTATTTGGTTCATTATTGTTATTTTTATTTTGGGGATTTTTACTTTTTCTGGATTCCTGAGATTTCGAAATGTTCGCTATTGCAGTGCTCATTTTTTCCATCTCAGCTTTCCACACTGGATCGGATGATACTAAATTTACATTTTTTTTTGGTTTTCTTTTCCAGTTTTCCAGCTTTTAATTCTTCAATAGTTTTTTCAAGTTGTTCGATTTTTCTTCGTATGAGGGGGTGTGAATGTCCAAATACTTTGTCTTTAAACTCTAAGTATTTAGAGAAGGCCTTATCGAGTTCTAGAATTGTTTTTGGTTCTTTTTTATTAAAAATACTTTTTCTTTTTTGGGAGGTTAGACATTATTTTTTTGATTATTTTTTCTTCAGAGATATCTGGTTCAATTTGTTTTAAAATTCTTTTTACGAACATATGTACGCAGGGAAATCAGCTTCACCATTGTATTTCCTTTCGTACAATATTTCGCGTAGTTAAGGTTTGGTTCTAGTAGACTTCCAGGATTTTTTGTTTAGTGTTTTGCCAGTTGTTACATTTGGGGTTTGCTTGAATTCTGTCTTCAAACATTTGTTTAGCGAGGCCAGAAAATTCAATTCTTATTTTTTTAAATTTCATGTTGGCATCCCAATTGAATGATTCCTCTTCATTTTCGAATCCAATTAAAAATGACACGATATCTTCAGTTGGGGTGTGGCCATATAGGGAAGGTCTGACATTTACAGCAGCCTTTCCTGTCATTTTATTTTCTAAGGGAATGTCAAAATTTTCTAAGATTCTAGTTTCAAGTTCTGGGCTGAGGAAATTTTCGTCGGATTTTTCTAAGCACTCAGTAATATTGACAAGATTAATCGCTGACCTAACTCTTGGAAATAGTGTGGGGTTATCCAAATTTTCCAAAAGTGGAGTTGAAGTAGTAGAGGGATTAAAATATTTTCTTATTATTGGATTTTCTAATTCGGGAATTTGTTCACGAGGTTTTCATGTTGTTTGTAAAATTATTTTTATATTTTCAGGGGTTAATAGTTTTTGAATTTCTTTACTAGATTTAATTTTTAATAGGATATCTTCTTGGGTTTTTATACGAGAAAAATATTTTTCATCAACTTCGATATTTAAATTTTGACACACGTTAGCTTCGATAAGCCAAATTAAATTTGTTTTAGTAGTATTGGGTTCGGATAAGTTTTCCCAAGTTTCATTCATAAAAATAATTTTTTCGCGACTTATAATTATTTAACAAATCTTAATTTTAAGGGAGGGACACGAGTTATAATTAATATTAATTGTTACTTTGTTTTTCCTTTTGTTTAAACAGGAGCTTGATTGATCTGCTGCCATTTTCATCACCGAAGTCTTCTTCACCCTTTGATTTTTGTATATACACCTGTTTTTTTCTTAATTTTTGTATAATAAATATCCTTTGTTGGTTTTGAAGTTCGGGTTTTCTTTTTACTTCGGATCTTTTTCCACTTGCAAGTAGCCTTTACTTCCTTTCCTCAAGATCAACAAGCAAGACGATCTGTTTACCAGAGACTTCTACTAGAGAGGTTCCAGGTACTAAGAAGTAGCTGTCAAGGAACTGTGTCTTTTTCCACTGAATCGAGGGATTATATACTCGTTCAGGGTATGAAAACGTACATGTCGGATAGGTAAAGTGAGGTAAGGTGTTGTTATTATAGGGTTGTGCTGACTCGTCGAGTACTCGAAGAACAGGTACAATTAGGTCATGGATATACAGAAGGTATATCTATATTTGTAAAATCGAATACGGGTAATTTAGTGGTTGTTTATAAAGAGTTATAGGATGATTATTGTTGATAAATATCTACGTTTTTGGTATTTGACGATGTGTGGACGAGTATGTTCGTCATTTCTAAAAATTGACGAAAATATACGTTACACAGTGCCTATTTGAGAATAAATGAACAAAAAACCGTTAATTAATGGAAAATTTGCCGCTTCTGTATTGTTTGGAATAATATACTCATATTTTCAAAAATGTTTTTTCCAAATAAAATGTTTTTTTGGCGGTATTGCAAAAACTGTAGTGTGTGACACTCGTGCGAAGTATAGCTTACTCGTATGGTTTGCATCACTCGCCTTCTGCTAGTGCTGCAAAAATAATACACGTATCAAAATCACCTACTTTACGCACTCGTGTCGAAATAACCTACTTTACGCACGCACTCGTATTACAAATAACTGTTTCATTTCTAAAATAAAAGATCATTGTGATTTTCAATAGATAGGTATCCAGTTTTCGTTTGAAAGGAGACTGAAAATTTGCAATGTTGAAAAATATTTTCAGGTGTCACATCTTGATGCTGGTTTTTGCCACTGCATACCTATTTGAGAAAACTTAAACCACACTTCGTACGAGCGAAATAAAATTAGCGTCAGAATAAGTCGTATGCACGCCGTATACATCGAACTCAATTCAATCGGAAAAGACAGTAAGTAACATCAAGTGTATAAACCATGTCTGTTCGACCATTCTGTTCGGTATAGTATGGTTGAAAACCCTTCGAGTTATCGTCTACAATGAATACAACCATTTGAGTTGCGAGTGTTTACACTTTACAGTTTACACCATTTATTTCGAGTAGTACTCTATACAAAACGTTTACAGAAAAAAAGAAAAAACCTTTGGCAATCGACATAAATAATCGTGTGCAACGATGAAATACGATAAGAGCCGTCAAGGAAGAAAAAAAAGTATAAAAAAATGAAACGAAGGCGAACGATCAAGTAGGTACTAGTAAAAAATTTTCCATACGATAGGGTTATAGTGATGTTATAGAGAAAAAAAAAAAAAAAGTTGTGTAAATTCTTCGGTAACGAGCAAACGAAGTATTTCCGTTCGGTATTCTGTTTCATAAATAATTTTGAAGCAACTCGTTGGGCGCCATATCAATTGATATTCCCCCTTATGTCAAGAAGAAACCCTCAAGGATGGTGGAATTAATGGTGGGGAAGAAAAAAGGAGAGACAGACTGGCTAAAGAAAGACCGAGTCATTGAGCGAGAGGATATAATATAGTTAGGAGAGAGGAAAAAGGAGCGACAAAAAATAATGAAACAGGATAGACAGAGTAAAAAAAAAAAAAAAAAATAGAAAGAAGTTTATAGGGTAAAAAGTGAAGGGGTTGGAGGCGAATAAGAAAAAAAGTTATTTTATTTACTTGGTCGCCGGCGACTGAAGATAATTGGCGATAGAATTCGATACTGGGCATCACCCGATCACCTCTTCCCAAAATGTACGAATCGTCGACACAAGCCTAATCAACGTTCTAATGAAAACAAATGTTTTACCATCTCTGTGGGGTTTCGTTTTCAATTTAAATTAGTTTTCACTTTTCGTCGATACATCGACGCTCATTTTTTTGTTTTTCTCTCCTTTTTTGGTTGCGGCCGTCCCTCGCTCGCACTCTTTCACTCTGTCTCTCTCTCTTTCACCCTCTCCTTTTCTGTCTCTTTCTACTTCTTCATTCTTTATTCTTCTATTTCTTATTGCATCAATTTGTTTCTTTTAGCTGCCTCTATGTCATACTGTACGATATATTATGCGAACATGATGACGGTGGCCGAGAAACATGAAAGTAAAACGACATTTGTAATGGTTATGAGCAATAATATATGTAACCGACGAGCGAAAAAAATTCAGAATTACGGGTAAGTCGGATGTAGAACAAAAGAAACGAAAAGAAAATACGATAGGCTATTCAAAAATGAAGAACGAATTATGAATGAAAATGAAATCAGAAATGGGAGTTAGATCGAAGATCACACGTATCACAAAGATCGGAATATCTGATCTACAGACCTAGAATGATTTAGGTACATTAGATATCACAGACAGAATTTCTTCAAAAGGGGGAAGCAAAAAAATGTTATGACTACTTTTAAAAATTTTAACATCTATGGAACACGTTGTTGCAAATGTATCACTAAAATTTTTTCCAAATTTGAAAACTGACAAGCCAAAAAAAAAAGATAGGTCATAGAAATCAATCGCCTTCTTTGCTCTCCGTTGGCTACGCCCTTGATCTACATCAATTTTGTCAGCGAGTTTATCAAGAAAAAAGAAAAAAACTTCAACGTGGCGTCGTAGCAGCAGCTCCGTTAAAAAATTGGGTTTTCAAAAAATAAAAATTTCGTGGCTGAAAAATAAGTAATTAGATCATAATTAAATATTGATGATTGTATTAAATTTTATAACTGTTGACTTAAAATGGATTTTTTGACAGTACCATCTAATCAATCTGCACCTACATTAGCAACATATGTTAGAGCAGACAATGATAAATATTCCTTTCGAATTTCATAGAGCTATTGGCTCAACATTAAGAATTTTATAACCAAAACAAAAACAAAAATAGTGTTACTGCAAATACCTTCGGAATGATCGGCACTAAAATTGATAGTATTTTACAATACTGTCGGGATTAGACTACTCATAAGAGGTCAGAGACTCGGCCTCTCGATGACAGTCGTCATCACAAGATGATTAATTTTGTGCACTGCACATTAAACACATTTTATGTTTGTTTGTACGTGCTTGCAAACTTATGCAAGTATGTTGCAACATCTGGATTGTGATGAATCTATAATTCACATCTCTGATGATGTCACGATCCAGCTTATCAGTGCACATGCCATAGGTATTTTCCCTGTTTCAATTAGTCCATCACACACACGCATGTATTCCTTACATATGTTTCTTTGTGTGTATGTAAGGAGCCAGTGTGTCTATAAGGCCACAAAATTGGCTACAAAATTGCCAGTGTTCGCCAAGGTCTTGGCTCTTACATACCTTGTGTATGAATTGTGGTGAACACGCAAAACTGCTGAACACCTTCTGTTGTCGAAATATCTTCCACGATGTAAGGTATTTCACAAATACATTATAATAAATATTTGTTTCGAATTTCCTTGCTATTGGTCAAAAATTAAACAATTTATAGCCAAAATAAAAACAAAAATAGCGATACCGGAAGTACTGTCCTGCCAATTCGTACCAAAATCAATAGGTCAGGTTTTTGTCTTAATGCTAATGTTCGTTCCAAATTTTGTGGCTATAGTATAGAAATCAAAACTTGTACTATGATAACAAGAAAATGGCTTATAAATCTATATAATGCGTAAATATAGGAATTTGAATTTTTGGTTCAAAAATTTTCCTTTAGTTATGAAACGAAAGTCGAAAAACGTATGTACCTATCTCCATTCTCCATACCCAAGTCGTATCATGAGACTAAGATTAATATGTTGATTTACATAAAACACCAACTTAAAAAGTGGAATAGGTTATCACTTGTATCTATAAATTTTCAGTTTTCCAAATAATAATAAAAAAAAAAGTTAATAAAATATTGATAACAGGTGTATATATTCGATTTGAAAAAAGTTTTTCATTATTGACTTATTTATTTTTATTTTTTGTTTTCAATAACGAACTGTTCTGTCCAGAAATGGGCGGAAGTATTCTCCGAAGAAGCTGTTTCATTGGTCAGAATGGTTTTCAAAGAGAAGTTTAGTTCTTAAAAAGTACCTACGGAATTTCTAGACCTGACTCGGTGATATTAAGTTTCAATGAAAATTTCGCTTTTAAAGATGTGATCATCTTTGTATCGTATGGTGAAAAGGTTACACAGAGATAGTTTAAAGAGATCTACAGGTGAAAGATAATTTCAAACCATAGCCGAACCAATTTTTTGAACAAAAATTAATCAAAAGGCAATGGCGAACTAAAGGAAGAGTGACCGTCCGGTCGCTCCGTACCAAAATTGGTAGCATACTAAAACAAATTATAATGAATATTATTGTTTTAAATTTCGTACATAGGTATGGTTCAAAAATTCCGCGTTTATTGGCCAATATAAAAACAAAAATATAGCGGTACCGGAAGTAACGTCCGGCCGATCCGCGCCAAAATTGGTAGCGTACTACAATGAGTTAAAATAAATATTTAGTCCGAATTTCATGGCTATTAGTGCAAAATTGAGCATTTTAAAGCCAAAATAAAAACAAAAATGGAGGTACCGGAAACACCGTCCGGTCGATCTGCTCCAAAATTAGTGAGTCTGGTCCTTGGCATAGTACAAATGTTCGTACAAAATTTCGTGATTATCGAACTAAAATTGCGACCTGTACCGGGAGAAGAAGAAAATGGAATATATATGTAATATAATTATATAATATATATGAAATATAATTATATTATATATATAAATGAATTTGAGTTACTGGTGCCAAAATTTTCCTGAGGTCATGAAACGAAAAACGTACCCACCCCCAACCGTGGGGGCAAATACCTCACCACGCATAATAAATAGATTTTCTGAAGAAAACGTACCTTCTTAAAAATTTTTCATTAATGACAAGTACCTAGACTAAGGGGAAACGGAGACAGTTTAAAATGGACCCTTTCAACAAGAGAAGTCTAATTTTGGTACCAACAAACGTTATTCAGAAAACCGAAGCTTGGGCCTCCAAATGAAAAGCTGCCCGGACTTCTGTTAGCATTTGTCCGCCACTGTCAATGGGCTACCAGTCGCAGAACTACATTTCAGAGTTCAAAACGATCAAAAGCTGAATACATACCTCAAAGAAAGAATCTACAGCGTATCTAATTACAACAATTCCAGCAGATATGTGCCCGAGAAGGAATAAGCTGAATGTAGCATGACAGGATCGTGTTGTACCATATGGTTTCAATACTAATTTTACTTTGCCTTAATTGACATTTTCACTGAAGTTGCTCTTCAATTGCTTGAACTTTATAATCGTCGATTCTTTCAAAGTATTTGGTCGAGTAATTAACTGTTTCGTTGAAAGCTGCCATGGAAAATATTTAATACAATAACTGGAAGTAAGAAAACTTCAGAAAAAGATCAAGAACAATATGCTCAAAAAAGTTTTATTTAACCAAATTGAAAAAAAAAATGAACATAAACAAAAAAAAAATCAATACAAAGAAAAGAAAAAAAAACAAAACAAAATAAAACTTCCAAATAAAAGGCAAAGAGAAAAATATTGGTTAGCTTCAGAATAAGTAAGTATATTAAAATACGATAGACACAAGAAAAAAAAAAGATAACTCATAAAAAACGTTCCTATTTAAATTTTCTACCGTGGTGGGGGGTGTGAGTGAAGATCTCACTTCGGACAAATTTCTACCTTTCTACCGGTTTGTAATACCTCACTTAGAGTATCCATTACGTAGGTACTCATTTCGATTTTATTGGTATTTTTTGTGACTCATAGCCAAAAACAGTCACAACCAATTTTCATCGACTAGCTGAATAAATTCAAAGGATTCGCTTTTGAGCAGGACAACATACACTTTTTTTTTGCCTTTTAAAATGCATGCGACCGTCTAGAACCGTTCAATTGAAAAATCATACCTATAGTACAGTTTTGAATAAATAATAAAAAAAAAAAGTTTACCACAATCCAGCAACGTTCAAAAAACAGAATAATTATACGTACTTAAGAAGGCAAACAGATGATTTCTGCAATAGTTAGGCTATAACCAGTGATATAATTTGGTTCAATTTAAAAACATAGGTAGGCGTAAAGTCTACAGAATCATTTGGTAATTCGTGCACATCACGGCACCAGCTGAGATTAAAAAATACTGTCGATCTACAAATACTTATTCGTTAGAGTTATCTTTAACTTTCGTCACTATTTTGGGTACTTAATTAGCAGATGCTTCGAAGCAATATTCGGCAATAGTTACACGTTTAATTAATAAACCGAGTACTGAGCAAAAGAACAGAACATTTCCCCCACAGGTAGCCTACTACACACACAACACAAAAAATATTGTCGTTCTCTTTTCTCCAAATCAAGACACAATCGTGACGAAATGTCAAGGAACAAAGACTGAAGGGGAGA
Source organism: Ericerus pela (assembly GCA_011428145.1). Classification (NCBI taxonomy): domain Eukaryota; kingdom Metazoa; phylum Arthropoda; class Insecta; order Hemiptera; family Coccidae; genus Ericerus; species Ericerus pela. Next base: position 195,194 of record WOFM01000575.1, on the reverse strand, counting down.
ATAACGTATAAGAATGCTGCAAATGGGAAAATCTTCGAATATCCGTTTTCATATCCTTTTTTCAAACTTAGCACTTTTTTCAAAATATTCTTGGCAATGAGGAGGCGACTTAGTGAGGAGAAGGAGAAGGAGAAAAATATTGAAAACCTTGAAGAGACGAGTTACTCGAAATTTTTAAGAAATCAAAATATCAAGTTAAGTGTGTCTGAGGAAGAGAAAGAAAAAAAAAAAAGAAACAAGATTTGCCAAAGGGTAGAAAGGTTTTAAGTGGCGAGTAATTTGTGTTGGAAAACAAATTGAACGTTAGTTATTACCTAGTATGAAAGAAACATCAAAAGATTTTATCCATAAATTATTGACCAATATTGAGGCTTTGATAAAAAAATACATTTCTTTAATCGTTTGAGTTAGGGGACCTACTTCAATGAAATAACCTGACAAATTACGATACCTATACTTACAAATATAGGTATTAAAGAAGAATGCTTCAAGCATAGGAAACTTTTTTTTCTTTTTCATAAACTCACATTACAATCAATGAATAAGAGAAATCTCGAATCTATACTCATTTCACAAGCCACAAACTCCTTTTTTACCAAACGCTTTGATACAATCCCAGTGTAAACAACCAAAATTTGACACAGCACAAGCAAAATTTAACAAGCTAAAAGTTGAGCGAATATCAACTTTTAATCAACGATCTCATTCTTTTTTTTTAACAACTTGCAAATGAAAAAGTTGCAAGCACGTGAGTGAGTGAGTAAAAGAACTGTGATAAAAACCAAGTTTGTCACATTATCACATTCTGTTCTCCATTTTGTTTCAATTAGTAATTATAGGACTCGTGTAAACGTAAGAACGTATGAGGCTGCGACCTTAGCTTTTTCACAAGTTAGTTTGCAGCTTGTAAAACAGTCTAGAGTAAACCACGCTTGAGGTGCTGAACATCATAGTTAAAAAGACGAAACTTCCTAGAAATGATGGAACCCGAAAAACGAGCCCACGACAAGTTGTTTCGACATAAACTTCATTCTGAATCATGTTCCGAATACTGAAGCATTTTAAACGGTAGGTACTGAAAACTTGAAAAATCGATTTTCGTTCACTATGACACAAGTTCTAATCGCCTCTAACCACATTTAAGTGGATGCGTCCATTAAAACAAGATTTATCGAGACGTAATACTGAAACCGCAGCGTTTGAAAGTCTTTAATACTAAATTGATTACAGTTTTTTTTTGTTTTTTTTTCTCTATAGAGATAATGAGCAACAATTTAAAAAAGATCGAATTACGTTTCAATATTTAGGGGAAAATGTACGATTATACGTTTACGAAACCAAACTTTCGACACAGAAATATCGAGCGATAGTTCGATGACGGATATAATGGAGCGAATTTAGCCAACTTTTCAGGCGCGGGAAATTACTAATTTTGGGATACTGGAGCCTCTCCCCCGAGTACGAATAAATCGACAGGACGAAAAAAAAAAAACAAAAGGGTAGAGAAATAATTCAACGACGAACCGAAAAAGGAAGAATCTTTTTGTCACTTCTCGATATCAGCGGCAGACTAGCATTCCGTTAAACATAATGATGATAATAATAATAATAATAATAATATGAGAACTAATACACTCGTAGGCTGTACAATATACATAAGTACAGTATAGATACACAGAACGTTATATTTCAGCCTCGATAGGGTCATAGATACGCTTGTTGGGTAGTTATTCACAAAATTAATCTCAAAAATTAGCCATCTTCTTCACTGTAGTTCAGATTACGTCGACGCACACCGTACAGGTACCTTCTTCCCCTTACGCGTGAATTCTTTTTTCTTTTTACAATTTTCCATGACATGAACATATACAGAGGCTAGGCATACAAGTTACACATAGCTATATATACAGTAAACAATGACTTACGGAAAATACGACTTTTTTTTTTTTCTATCACGAGCTGAAGATGTGCACGCACAGTACATCTCATTGTGAAGACCTCCGCAGCAGTGCATCGGAGCTGCAAACATCAGTGACAGACCTGGAAACTGTTGTCGACCCGCAACAAGTCTTTTGCGACGATTCGTCGGCGGTAACGTCGTTACAAAGAGAGGATGAAGGAGATGATGGCGTTGGTAATAATGATAATGATGATGATGATGATGATGATGATGATAATGATGATGATGATATAGACGATGATGACAATGGTGGTAATGGTGGCAACAACGATGACGACGACGACGACGACGACGACGACGTGACCACATCTGGACATGCGTCAACGCTATTCGACGTCGACACAATGATATCGGGCCCAACCACCGAAGCTGCGTTGATTGGCTGCGATGCGGCAGCACTTTGACTAGTCAACTTGGAGCTACACGAACTAGCAGCAGAACCGGTTTCACAGGCGTGACCAACGCCGAAACCTTCACCTGACGAATGCGTCGTAAGGGTAGCACCATCACCATTTGCACTCTCCTCAACCACACCACTAGAATTTGGATCACCACCTCCAGCACCACCACTACTTTCACCCCCCATAACGTGGTTTTCTCTGGCAGCAGCAACAGCGGCGGCGGCGTTGCTACCTACGTTACGACTCAGAAGCCTGATCGTGCTGACCGCATGCGTGGCTTGCGACGCCAGTCCAGCGATGAAGTTTTCAACACCTAGCCTGTCGTTTCCGGTCAACGTGATTCGGTGGTGACGTTGACGCAGCGCAAAATTCAGTCTCGACAGCATTCGTACCGTCCAGCTTCTGGGCAACTGATGCCGCAGCTGCAGTTGATGTAGCTGTAGTTGATGCTGCTGTTGCTGTAGCTGCAGTGGTTGTAGAGGATGTTGGTTGCTTTCACTGCGCACCGGGATAATGTGTAGATGCCCACTACCAGACGAGGTGGGCGGATGGTCTTCATGACTGCTGGTGCTGGCACCACCATTAGTGCCGCTACCATTGCTTCCGCCACCGCTGCTGCGACCAAAGGTGTCGTCTTGCCGAATGATTGTGGCACTGACAAATGGCACTGGATCACCGTTCGCATTTGTGCTGCGCTGCGTGAGCAGAAACTGCTGCAGTCGGTAGCGCTGCAAGATGACTGGCAGCTCGTAATGGTGATAGAAATATATCATCGAGTGCTGCGGACAGACAAATAACGAATAAAAACTGATAGTTCGGCGAAACTGTATTGGTAAGACACGCGAATATCATTGAAAAATTCTACAGCTACAAACAGTAATGCTTGTTTCTTTCCCATTTCTTATGGAACATCGAACTTTGCATGTGGACAAAAAGTCGACGTATTCGGGAATTTCAGAGCGGGAACGCGCATCAAAAATTAATCATTTTGATTAACGGATAAAACCTAGATGAGACGGATGTTTTATTCTGTGTGTGCCTACACAAAATATTGAATGTACATGTATACTGTCATTTGCTTTTTGCAAGAGAGCAAGACGCAGGGGACAAAATTTGCGGAATATTCAGGGTGAAACATAAAGGTCAATACCTATACTTAATGCTTTAGGGAAAAGATTCTACAGCAAGTATAGGCTTATATTAAAAAAGCCAACGCCTGCATTGTTCAGTAAAATAAAAAGTTGATTTCAATTTTTTAATTTTTGATAAAACATTATGATAACTCGATTCTGTTGAAAACAAGTGATTAAAAAACTTTTTTTATGTCTTTTAATGCACTTTAACTTTAACTTGGTTTTTGGTTCATGTTTAGTACGCAGCTGTTTTGTTTTTTTTTTAAATATATTTTATTATTTACGTTCCCAACTTATACTGAGAAAAATTTGACAGGTTACACCACACTGACTTACCAGCAAGACAACAATTGCACAAATATCAAAAACAAGCGTCAACACACACTTCCCTCATTTCTCTATATGATGTCCAAAAAGAAAAACAAAATAGGCGAGTGTGTTAATACTTATGGTAGTTATGTATAAGCATCATCACACATTCGAGGAAACACAGGTATTTTAAGAAGGCATGATTGACGATAGAAAAAACGTATCCAAGACGCCATGTAGAAAGTGAAACAGGAATGAGAAAATTAATGAAGGAACTAAAAAGGCAGCTGGAAAAGAATGAGAACCCATCACTTTCTGCAGACCAAACAAGCCTTGAAAGTCAGGCATATTCACATGTTACAAAAAATGTTACAAAAAATTATTTTCTTCATAGACAGTGACATAATGTTTATTTGTCAGTATTGGTACACACCATGACCATAACTGTTGCTCAACACTCATAATTTGCTTACACTCATATTTAAAGCTCAATGGTGAATAATTCTGATATGTCCCCAGCCTAACTGAAAGGAACAGTAAATACCTTAGGAAGTGGTCTACCAAATATTGCAAACACATTAAACTGAATTAATTGGAAAGCAGGCAGGTATGCCGCAACTGTGGAAACATAGGTAAGGAAAACGACCACTTATGGATCAGTTTCTTGTGAAGGCGATATCTACTCCTACAATTGGTAGAACCCAAATGTTAAAGTGTTATTATAAAGTAGATATATTTGTCTACCTAATGAAGCATTAAAAGTATCTTTATCACCATCCATATTTGAGCTATAGGCATTCAAAGTTGAATGTTTTAACCCGCATTTAGTATGCCATACCAAATAAGAGGTCAGTTAACCTACTGCAAAATTATCGTATACATCATCATACTACACTTCAATATGTACCATCTATCTTATTTATGTATTTGTAATATCATTAAATTACGACCAATTGAGTTTTTAAAACTCACTTTTTTTTAACCAATTATAAGTCAACCCACAATTGTTATTATTTTTACTGATTTACAATCTGAGATATAAATAAAATTCAGTACCAAATGTGAGTCGTATCAATCGTGGGTTAATTTTTTTTTTAAAGCTACGAAGCTGGAATAGGATGGAATAGGTTCAATAATACTCATACAGTAAGCTTATGATAAAAAATTAAGAAAATTACTGCTATAAATGTAAAAATAGAGGTTTTTTTACGCACTTGAAATCATACCACCATAAGAGACTAAAGTGAGGCAGATATTTAAAAACACCACAAATATATTCTATGAACTATTACTGAATGATTCTAATACAAACTAATTATTTGTGATACAAGTGCGTAAAGTAGGTGATTTTGATACAAGTGTGATCCTTGCAGCACAAGCCGAAGGTGAGTGATGCAAATCACACAAGTAGCAATCATCTACTTCGCACGAGTGTCACATACTATTTTTTGCAACACCTCCCCCCAAAAAAAATTCACCAAGAAAAACTGTATTGGAAATATATTTAAACAATATAAAAATGGCAAATTTTCCTTTAATTTGCGTTTTTTTTTTATTCATTTATTTTCAAGAAGCTAGGAATGAATAAAACTTTTAATGGAATGCAGATTTAAGTAAATTTTATCTTCTTTCCAGCCATACTAACCCCAACTTTTCGGCTTAAATAGCGGCTAACAAATTATTGATTGAAAGAGAAGAGGTTTCTAGATTCAAAAAATGACAAACTTTCTATTAATTTACGTTTTATTCTTTGTTTATTTTCATGCAGCTGAAGATGATTAAAAAATAACATAAAAAGTAAATTTGAGCATATTTTCTCTTCTTTCCAGAAATTCCAACTCCAGCTCTCTATTTAAATATTGGCTAATGAATCATTGTGTGAATGAAGAGAGGTTTGTAAATTCCTAAAACTGGGAATTTTACATTTATTAGCTTTTTTTTGTTTGTTTATTTTCAAAAACAGGAAAATAATTAAAAAATCATACAAAAATTTTGTAAATTTTATCATCTTTCTAGCAACACTAACCTCAGCTTTCCAGCTTGAATAGACGCTGAGAAATCAGTAAATGAAATAAGAGAGGTTTGTTTCAAAATTGAGATGTGTTCACTGCTCAACTAAAATGGCAATTTGATGACAGTTTTTCGCAAAATTTGAATGTGTATCATAATGTTTGATAAGATATAGTGTGCATGTACAACCATGGCAGTGATTCAATAATCTTAGCAAGTATCGAGCTGCGCATGTGAAAAATTTTACTTTTTGACATTGGGGTAAAATCTCCTACTTAACGTACCGTTAATACACATGAAAATGTCTGTTTTTGGGGTGGGTATTGCAAAAATGAAATAATTGATCATCCTTGATTTTATAAAACTTCTTTCAAACAATTTCAAATTATTCATCAGAAAAATTGACATTTTTGAGGTGTCTACTTCGTAAGCTTCTAGAATCAGACTGATACGGTGTACAAATGGCTAACACAAATCAAAATGTTCGAAATATCCTCTACTTCAATATTCATACTAACGTGCACCTATTTTTGTTTTTAAAACTATTGCACATATGGTTAAAAATTTTGACTCATAATTGGTACTGATTCAAAACTGGTAGTTTACCTTATAAGTCTGCAGACTTTACCCACTTGTTCTCAAATAGATGTTCCAGGTCCAACCCCCAGTGAAAATTCAATAAGTCTGTGTACATAAATAGTGTGTATGAATAGTATGCATGATTTGCATGAATGTTAAAATGTTGAATTCAGAAATGGGGTCAGATAAACCCTCGACATCTATTAAGCACACTGTACCTCACCCTCCCCAGCACCTTCATCAATAAAGGTACCTCACTCACTGTTACAGTTTGTTGATAAATATTGTTGGCTTTATGAGCGTGTATAGGTCTAGTAGGGAATGTGAATGCTTGCAAACACATCAAATGGATTTAACGAAAGAGCAAGAAGGCAGAAACTGTGGCCACATACATAGGTAAATCTATTGATTTTTCCTATTTGTTCTCGTATAGGTGTTCCAGTTTCAAACCCCATATGGTGGCAATACCTGTATGTCTTATGTAAAGGAAAAAAAAGTATCTAGAATATAGTTTTTGGGATGACCTATGTATAAAACTAAAATAAAATCTTGTAAATCTAACACATTAGCTCTGTTTAATTAATACTCAATAAAAATAGAAATGTACCATTTTCAATCGAACAAGTTTCAGAACTTTTTGACAGACGATATAATGGCAAAAAGCGAACAAGGCCACACTTTTCCAATTGAACATATTTTAGCACAAGCAAAACATTACTGCCATTTGAAAACGAACCTCCTTCCCACCTTCAACACAAACTTGTATTTCTTACACTGATTCGATCGAAACCAGCAAACTGCTCCCATTTATAAATTCACACTATGTTCATTTGTGGATAGGTTCAACTTCACTTTCTCAAGCTGACCTAAGCTCATAAACTCTTGACAATCTAACCTCTCACGTTACAAATCGCAATCTATAAATCTAGTCCTAAATTCAATGCTTTAACGATGTCATGGCTGGACTATCGAAACTTTGTCATCATTACACAAGACCCAAAGGAGACGCTCAAGGAACGTTTTTTACATGGTTACACTCTACCTTATTAATGTTGCTGATTTAGTTGTTTTAATTAATTAGCCCTATTAAAATATTCGGTGATAAAAATTAACGACGTTAAATAATTAGCTGCTTCGAATGAGATAGTTAATATATATTTTTTTAATTTTTAAATTTCCTCTACCATCTTATGTCCTGTTTCAATGTGAATTGGTTCAAGTTGACGAACTTCTATACAGGCAATAAAAGCAAAAACATTTCAAATTTCAAGGATCTCATCTTAATAAAATCGATAACCGCGGTTTCGATAGCACCGTTACATTAAAATACAAAAATTATGTAGGTATTTGAAAAAGAGCTACAATAGTGATGAATAAAAGCAAGATTAGTCCTGGTTCAGTGAAAATACTCTGTCTCGGTTTTGCACAATTTTCCTTGATCATTCACAGGCAAAGTGATCATGGTTTTGCATATAGTCAAACCTCGATCTTAATCTATACGTTGTTAACAATATATTTTCACAATTATGGATGACCAAATTAACTATCATGCATGTCATTCCGCAATAATATACCACAATAATCAGGGAATAAATTAAAAAATAAAATATTTTAAATTATTCCAAGTAGAAAGACTGCGAACATGAAACACTTAATTTATAAATTTTTTGCAATTTTTGCATTCAATCTTCGTCTTGCACAGTCGAGTTTCGGTCTAGATCTTGGTCTAGCACCCACGAGTCTTGATCTTAAATAGTCAGTTTGAATTTTGTATTGCAAGACCAAGATCAATTTTGCTCATCACTAGCTACGTCAAGCAACAAATACTCCAACGTTACTGTGCAAGCGAGCTGAAACCCCCAATTATCACTTTTTCCACTGGTCGCAGGATGCAACATTCCAGACATAATCGATACATTCTACAAAGGAAATATAGAAATTCTCTCGTGAAGGTTATTCTCGGTGGTCGCACTTCGATATGCGAAAATATTATAACCAAACAAATGAGTCGACCTGATGTCAAAAAAAAAAAAAACTTGCGCAGCAAGCATCGTAAGAAAAAGTACGTTTTCCAAAAAAAAAACAATCAAAATAACGAAAACACCTTACGTAGGCTTTGAATTAACATTTATTCAAAAGTTCTCACATTTCAGAAGTGACATCATCATAAAAACCATTAAGCAGAATGTAGAACTAACTTTGAAGAAAAAAAAACAAAAAAAAACAGATTTAAAACCGAAACTTTTGAAATAATTAAATAGGTCCCAAAAAGTAGCTTTTTAATGGAAAAGACGATCGTAACCCCTTCCCCCATAAGTACCAAAAAGATACTTCAAACAACACAGCCAACTTGCTTTTCTCCAACAAATTTTGATTTTTGTTTTACATTTATCTCAGATACTACAAAATCAATAGGCAACGAACTCCTATCAGACTAAATACTACGTGAAGACTACTTTCTGCGAAAATTTTAGCTTTATTATGTTCGTAATTTTTTCAAAACTGTGAACATCAAATTTTTTCCAGAATCATGTATGTCAATGATCAGAGGCTCCACAGACTCACAAAAATTTCCGAAATGGGTGAAAAGTAAAAATATATATACCCAATACGCCATTATCTTGAAAGAACATGTAGGCTAACCCAGTTTGTGAAGTGTAAAGCTATAGATCAATTGGCTCATATTCTAATACGGGCAAGGAGGGTGGGGGACAGATGAAAAATTAACTTTTTTACGGTGTTATGATTTTTTTAGGCTAAAAAAACAGTTTTTCTCGATCAACTTTTCATAAATGTATTTTTATTTGAAGAGAAAACGGGAGGAAATAACACTAAATTACTAATAGTTTGGGATTAAATTGAGCAATAGAAACCAAAATTGGTAGATCCAGTTCTTATATTAGATGTAACGTTCGTACCAAATTTTCCGACTATTGGACCAGAATTGCAACCTTTGAGATAACATCAAAAATTATCCCATCAAACAGCCCCAAGTCATTACATGTTAGTCCTAGTGCAACAAAATGTGAAAGCATGTTAGAATAGTAAGTTTCAAATCAATGCCTGTTTCAAATTTCAAGACATTTGCTTGAAAATTACTAATTTTAAAGCCATTAAACACGCAAAAATGCAAAAACAATTAAGGGTTTTTCCTTGCCCAGATCCGAATGCATAAACCAAATTTCGTGACAATCGGACAAAAATTGCACCCTTTACTGTACATGATAGAAAAAGGAATACATAATATAATTATATAAATATTTATGCATATAGAAATTTTCGAAAATAGTGCTAAAATTTTCCTGACATCATGAAACGAAAAACGTACCAACTCCTACGCTCACGTCATTTTATGAGATCAATTTTAAGAAGTAGACTTTCACGGAAAATCTACTTTAAAAAATTCAAGTAAAGCGTTAGCAGCCGTTGAATGAGAAGTTGGAGGCTTCGTGTTGGAGAGGTGATACTAAAAGGAGACACCAGGACGGAGGCACTGGGCGCAAAATATCATAAAATGGGCCGATGAGTTTTAATTTATATTTGATTTACAAAACTCATGACGGGTGTCGCAAACCGCCACAAAAGTTGTGTGTGTGTATGTGTATGCGTGAGTGTATGTATGTATATATGTATGTATGTGTATATATATATATATATATATATACACTTACACGCCAGTAATACGCACGTGGAAAAACTGCTTTTTACTCACGCCAGAGTGAGCTGTGGGGCAAAGGCGACTTGAGGTAACCAGACATGGAATGGAGGATGCAGGGACAGCAGAAAAACAGTTTGAATACATGCATACATTTACATACAGCAAGTCAGCAAACCGTCTATTGTTTATTCGTCGGTGATAATGGTTTTTGACATCCTTCACCCCACACACCCCCAAATTCTCTTTTTCGCGCTCGCCACCTTGCTTCGCCCCCTCTAGCCTCTTATTTTAACGCTTTTTTTGTACCGTTCTTTCGTTCTCGCACCGTATTTTTTTCCTCTCCGCCGTCCCCAACTTCATCAACTTTTTTCTTTTTATCACGGTCCGATCAAATTTACATGGAAATTACACGTTCGTCGACATAATTGGTGTTAAAAAGTACCATAGGGTTGTTTTCGTGACGCGTCCTTGGAATAAATTTTTCAAGGGAGAAATCTAGATTCGACAGTACGACGACGTCGACGTCAAACCACGAAGAGGAGGACGATGAGGAGAATGGTGGTTGATATGATGGTGCTGATGACGATAACGATGAATGTGATAGTGATGACAATGACGCCGACGATAATGATGATGATGATGATGAGGGCAACGACGACGACGACGACGACGACGACGACGACTAAGCGTCGCGTCGCCTCCATTTAAAACGCCCGTCGTCGTCGTAATTGGAAAATTTGCATTTTCTGGTGAAAACCCTGTAGATGGAGAAACGTAAATTCACAAATGAGCGAAAAAGCGATTAACGAGCCGAACGTTTCTAATCAGCGACGCCGCTTTTCGTACCAAGGTGGTGTGTAAATGAAAGTGCGACACGAGGGGGAGAGAAAAGAAAAATTTACAAATGCAAAAATTAGATTTTCGATCTTTCGACGGGCTGAACCCGCACGACGGATACGTCGTCACTTTGCCGATTTGTCGATACGAACTGACAAGATGATGACAGACTGCGGCGGTAGCAATGAGGTGTAATCGTCAAAATGATCATTTGTGCGTATACTGGCGCAGACGGAGAAACTACGTTCGGAGCCAGCAATAATTAAAGGGTTGGCAAAAATATCGTGCAGGAAAAAGCGAAAAAGCCGCGCGATAAGTTCGGGGTACGCTGAGAGAGGTCAACAAACGGAGGTCTTGAATCACGATACCAAAAGCTACAGATGCTGCAAAACGACTAATTTATGCGACTGAAACTGGGACGCGAGATAATAATTTTTATTATTTCGAAGCGTTTCGCTTTTCTTTTTTTTTCTTTTTTTTTAACAGATTTTCTATGAAAAGCTGCCATTTTGAATCGTCCTCGTGGTGGAAGTTTGACCTGGGACCTCGATACATTTTCGATTTATTTCACACCGAAAGAAACTCAATCGCATCAAAAATGCGAAATTATATAATTTTCTTTTCAAGATTTTTCTACCACTTTCATAAAGTTTATCTTCATGAAATTCGCAACGCCTGTCGAATGTACATCACGGAAAACAATTGTTTCGATGTTGGCCATATTCGCCGCATTGGTTCTAGGATTATTTACGAGGGACGTTCAAAAAGTAACTTCCCTTAATTTTTTCTCGGGTTATAAAAATTCAGAATACATGTGTATATTTTTTTTACGTAACATGATTGTGTGCTGTGTTTCATCGGCTAGAATATGAAACTTCCTTTCTTCACCCCGCCAAATGTGAAGTGACGTTTCTGCAGGACAATAACCAACCCCTCAGTTCTAGCAGAACACAATAATGTTACGTAAATAAAAATGTTCTGAATTTTTATAGCCCTTCTATAAATAAAAGCCGCATGCCCCTACTCAAATGTTTTCCGATACAGGAGAAAACAAATACTTAGGAAAGTTACTTTTTGAACGCCCTTTTACTACTTTTTCTGTGAGTACACCGCATTCACTAAAATATAAAATTTTCGAATGTTTTGTACGTTTTTGTACGTGCTATTAGAATTTTCATTGACTGATGAAATTTTCGTTCATGCTAAAAAAAACAAAAGAAAAAAATAATAACAACATCAAAAATCAACCCTCCCCCCAAATGCCACAAATTTCAAATTTAACGTTAATTGACAATAAGTCGCATGCCCTAACAATTGCGTCACGGAGTTCAGCAACAATATGTTATTTTATATTTAGAAATTATCAAGTTCATAATATGTCTTATCTTCTGAATGAGTTTTTTGTGGACCTAACTTAGTTCTGAAATTCTTTTTATTCGATGATAAAAGTGTAATTTTCATGGTGGAATTTTTGTCCTATTTTTTTGAACTGTAAATAAAGTATCTAAGGTACCAATAAATTAAAACTTTTTCAACTTTTGGCTTTGACTGAAAAAATGGCTTTCGATCAAACTATGAATTTATCTGAATTTTTCATTCAAATTTTCGCAATTTTTGAAAACCTGATTTTCTAGCACAGCTTAACTGCGTTAAAGCTTAAATTTTCTTCTGTCTTCGAAACATTTGTTGAGCTTACTGGAAGGAAATATGCGCCCATTATAGCCGAATTTATGGAAAAATTGTTCAAATATAGATGGAGGGCGATTTTAAATGGAAAAAGAAGAGGCTTCAAGTTTGCAAGAGCTCGTATAAGCACACTTCCTAAACTCAGACAGATGAAATAATGAACTTTATTTGATCAAAGAAAACGTAGCTTTACATCATGTACAAGAATTCACAGAATTAAGAATCGAATCCACTTCTTATCAACGCATAATTCAACAGAAATTTTACAGAAAATTAAGACAAACCAACGATGAACGCCCACAATCATTAATAATAATGCCAATTCGTGTATTTCAGAACAGGAAATTTCGAAGGTTTATTGCCTGGTGAAACAAGTACACACGTTTAAAATTACATAACTCTGTCATAAAATTGAAGGAAATTGATCAACAGAAAAAATTTTATACGTATCGAACGTTTTTATTTATTAGAAACAAAATTTTTCAGTGATGTCCGTTCATAATTTTGTACGGGGGCGAGGAAAAAAAATTTTTTTCTTATTTTCTCAAGTAATCAACAACAACGAACAAAATGTTTTTTCATTCATTAATTTTTTCTTTTTTTTACAATAATTGGAAATAATTTTTGTTTTCTTTTATGACTATTTGGACAGAGGGATGATGTTTGAAGCCATAAAGGTTTTACGATAAAATCAGTTAATAAATTAAACCATACCCCACCATGACACGTTCATAAAACAAAAACAAAATGAGGGAAATGCATTGGATTTAATTTTATAATCGCTCGCAATGTGAAAATTTTTACGAATTTTTCTCCCAATCGATTGATAATATCAAATAACGCAGGAAATACCGAAATCTGTGAGGCGTAGGAGACATTCTGGGCTGGACTTGGATTGGAAAAAAAAAAAAGAAAAAGAATTCGACACCAAAATTATTGACGTCTGATGATACTACTCCGATGGGAGAGCTACAAAAAGTGAATGTGTCTATAGACTATGAAAGCGGCTCTAAATCTAACAAACCTACAGCTTTTTTTCTTCGCTTTTTCGTCTTAACTGAAAAATTTAAGGTGCACTTACTTGTATAAATAACCACGACGTGATTAAGGCCAATCCACTGTATTGGCCATTGAAGCGGTAATGGTAAGCGTAAAACGAAAAGTGATACAAATAGAAGAATCTGAAACAAAAAGAAACGAACACGGTAAAAAATTAGGCGATGGAAAGTCGATATATGCGTCTGAAATGGCAAATGTGGAGGGCAAAGAGTAGGTTGTGACAACGACACAAGTTACCCAGATCGAACCACAAAAATGCCAAAATAAACACGATGATATTGTTTGCAGAAGTAACCGGATCCGATAATGGAGATCGAATTTTAGACAATATGAAAATTGGTTATTCGATATTATCACAACGGATAAAAGGTCCGTTAAAATTAAATTATAAAAAAAACAAAACCTTTATTGTTCGACAAATCATTGTTTGTAATTTCACAATGTCGATGAAGCCGAATAAGATATTATAAGTACAGGTAAGTACCTAGGTAGTCTAAAATCTACAGGAAATGGTTGCAGACGACATAAAGTAGCAAAAGGTTTGTTCGCAAAGAAGCACTAATCCCTTCCTCTCGAGCGGATGATATCAAAGATGTCGCATCGTCGGAAGTAATATTTTTCCCTAAAATTTTCTTTCGAGACATCATCAACAGGGAGCGGGGAAAATATACCATAAAATATATGCTAAAAATTGCAAAGTATGCATTATTTTCTCCTGAAATATGCAAAAAATATGTCATAAGTCCATAAAGCCATAACGATATGGGTGTCATTTTAAAAAGCTGAAAGAGCAGTACTCTTTTTTGACATTTATATGAAATTTGGCTTAAATTCACTTAAATAATTAGACTTCAAAATTAATCAGAATGTAGTTTTATTACAAAAATTTATGACCATATGACAACGAAAGTTAATTATGAAGAAATTTTGGCAATGATCATCCAAAAGTTGTTTATAAATGCTAAAGCTTCTTTCTATATCAACAGAAACGAGAGGTCATATCTAAATACAGTACCAAATTCAGAATATAGTACCTGTTGCGAGAGTAATTCAATGCTTTTAAATTACCTCAACAAATAAGATAATTTCTGAATATTATCTTTTATTAATATTTCACTTCAATTATTACAAACACTTTAGAATTATACTTATTACTATTTCTTAATACTAGTGATACCTAATGTCCATAGCAACTAGCATGGACCCTAACGTCTCCACTCGACTGTAGGTTTAGGAATGAACATGTCTTCAAAATGAAGATACGACATAACTTTTGTTTTCTTTGTTTCACTCAAAAGATGGCCAACCAAAAAGGTGGCGTGATACGGAACATCCGCCAAATATGATGACTCTACATTGTCAGCATATCTGGTGGTGTCCGTTTGTGAGAAGCTAGGTGAAATATAGACAGCTATTATTCCAAGAATTAGGAATAATAGTTGTCTATAATTTGTTCGACACGTTTTTGTAGACGAACTGAATCGTCTGCAAAAACGGGACGAAACAGTACCAAATTCAACATTTTTTATTGATTTGAAAGACAAAAATTTAAAACTGAAGAAATACGTGCAAAAAAATTAGAAAATTCGGGAAATATGCTCTAAAATGCATAAATATGCGCTAAAAATGACCAAAACATATACAAATATGCTTTTTTGGACAAAATATGTAAAATATGCAAAAACAAATTTTTGTAACCGTTGATTTAAAATTACACAGTTTAAAACCATTACTTCTTTCAAAATCGAAATAAAAATGGATTTCATGGAAGTACCTTCCGGCCAATCCACATCAAAATTGGTAACAAGTCACAATAAATTTTATCTATTAAACATTTTTTTCAAATTTCGAAGACATTTGTCCAAAATTATGCATTTTATAGTCAAAATAAAATCAAAAATAGCTGTACCGGAAGTACTTTCCTGCCGATTTGCATCAAAATAGGAAGCATGTTAGAATAGATTATACAGTGAAATAAACTTGTGATTATGGTTAATATTATAAATTGGTCATTAGTTACGAAAACCCTATGGTCCCAGCCTTCCACAACAAAATGCACAGCGACTTTCCAATGGTATCATAGCGAGAGAATCCCCGTTTTCACCTTCGGAGCTCTACATTGCATAGAATATGTTAAGACATTCCCAATAACAACATCTTCTTGTTGCCTCCCCCCACTACCGAATGGCGGGAATGCCCTCACCAAGATACCATTTTATTTGCGATTACACAGAATAAAAAAATTATATCGCAAATAGTATTATGGAGAGGGAATCCCCGCCAGTATAGATTTTGGAAATTATACTAATAAATTCGCCCATTTTCAAAATAAAACAAATAAGTAGGTTAAAAACTAGTTTTTAAAAAATACGCTTTTATAATTTGAAGAAGAAAATAACGGGGAAAGAGAAAATAAAATTTCTCTTTTTCTTCCGAGACAGAAACAAACAAAAACTGAAAAAACAACTGATAAAAACGGATGTAAGTGTATGTATACGTGCGTCGCAATACGTGAAAGCAGCGCTGAAGTTGGTCGTCCGGTGTACTTCAACAAATTGAGTGAATAGAATAAAAGCGTATAAAAAGGAGACAAATTTTCTAGAATTTCACTGAAGAGGCGACAAATTTTCCTTTTAGGTTAAAAATGGGATGTGTGAAATTTCATTAAAAAATATTTTTTTAAACATGGTATGAAAATTACACGACATATTACAGTAATATTGTTATTGAAGCGAACAACCATATCTTCGTACCGTAAAAGAATTGAGGGATAATGAGTGGCTAAAAGATGTTCAATGTATTGCTAAAACATCGAAGCTAAGACCGCGTACAATAATTAGCAGGCTACTTCATTTGACGGTGATTCCCTAACCACGAAACCATTCTCGAGTTTCCATTTCGCTTGGTTTCCCTCGTCAAGATACAATTGTAAGTTTTGCAGGGATTCCCTCATATGATACAATTATAAGGAATCCCTTGCATAATACCATTGGAAGGTTAAGTTACTTATTATGATAAAAAGTAAATTACTGTTACCACTCGATGATGTGAGATATGAATAAACATGCGTACTCCAATCGTTATCCATTTCAAATACTGGGGACCATAGTTGCAAAGATGTAACTTACGTAAAGTGAAAAACTTGTGATCCCAAAAAAATTTTCTGTGTTATATTCTGACCAAAGCGAGTAATACCGCAGCGGTATTATTAAAGATAAGAATTTTAGAAAGAAAACAAACAAAAATAACAGATTTTTTCAAACGAAGTGACTCCTTGTATGTGCATATTACTCATTATCTTATTGACAGAATACAAAAAATATTCTGCTAGTAGGTATTTTTATTGAAATTTTTTTTTTTAATTTTAAAACTGCTTCGCCTATCGCTATATGTTACTTTATGTTATATTAATTAAATCCCAATGCGATGACATTAAGCGGATTTCCCTGTAGAAAATATTTGTTACAAATTTCGTGGCTATAGAACAAAAATTACGGCCTACCTTCGCCCACAGATTGATTCAAGAGATCAAAATTAATCGGTCAACGAAGATAATCTTTACTAATCAAAATTCAACTGAATTAAAGAGTTGGAAAATCGTATTTTTAGCGGTCAAAAACTTTCAAAAATACGTGAACCACAGTTAATGTTTATCAAAGTAACCACTTTAATCCGAAGATTTCTTAGCAGGCGCAGTAGGTTTTTCGCGTATTTTCAGTTTTATGATCTAATGAATTTAAAGCTATCAAAAATACGTTGCTGTGAATTCAAAAAAATTTATTGAAACTCATGTCCAGATATTTTAGGGCTTTAGGTGTTATTGTTGGCACGAATTTTCCTGTTCACCTAGGTATCCATAACTAAATGATCGAAGCATAAGATTCAGCCATATAAGTTGCAGTAAAAGTTAGCAGCACCTCAAAAGTACCAACAATAGAGTGAGAAATTTATTTTTCACAAGAGACCCGGAATAAATTATATATATTTAATTTTTTTTATCACAAATTACATTCGCACCATGCTGTTCGACGACTGACGACTGATGTACATATTTCTTACATCGTTTCGTAAAACATGAAAAATCAATCTTTTCTCATCGTAGAAAGGATGCGTCCTTTCCCAAAAACACTTTTTTTCAATTTTATCAGTCAAATCGTTGGACGAATAATGAATTTTGCGTTGAATATAATAACAAAACATCAACCGCTAAACAAAAAATTCAAGTTTTGGCAAATAGAGAAATTTAGAAATTCATCAGCCTCCTTAAAGCTTTAATTTCGCCACCGAAATACCAAATTAGAATTATTTTTTTGCACTGAAAATATATGTAATTGGAAAAGTTTCAAATTAGCATTAATATTATAGGCCTATATTAAATACACAATTTTGCACTTTCGGGATGATCTATTCGACATTTCAAGGACTGAACAACAAAAAATAAAAAACAATTTTTCTAAAATTTTTCCTTCTCATCCACATGCGTTTACAAGGGGTGGAGAAGGTAGCGACATTCCCCGCCGTTTCTAAGAAAAACTGGGGAAAAAGAGAAAAATTTAACGGAGGACTTTTCTTTCTCTTTGGCAACATCCCACCCTAGACACGGATCTTCTTTCACCAAATTAGCCCCCTCCGCGTTTAGAAAGACTTTACCCCTACACGTTCTTATCTATGCCATTCGGCTAGTAGAAAATAATTTACGGTCATTTTCAAAAAACTATTTAGTAACTTTATCGAATTAGAAATTTATCAATTTTAAATCCATAATTTACGGAAAAATTTTCTGCGGTCTAAATTAGAAGTATTCTCTGCCTACACCAAAATACTTTTTATGCCTCAAACGAATGCGAAATAATCAACTTTTAGCTTAAAAATTAATCAACGACGATAAAGTGATACTTCGTATTTTTGTTATAAATTTATATAATCAAATTGCGAACTATTCATTTACGAACATGGTCAGTAATTTCAAAACGTATCAATAACCCTTTTAGGCTAACTTTTCTAAATTTATACGCAAACTGGTGCTCGTAGAGTGAAGGTTAGAACGCGTATGGTTCAACATATTCCGCCCTTATAAATGCAATTTTATTCGAAGACATTAGGAATATTTCAGCAATGTACGAAAAACGTCCAATGTTATTTCGCAAATTCATTTGAAAAGGAAAAGAAAAAAAAAAGCAAATCTTTCGCAAAAGAGCACAAACGAGGGTGGTTAGATTTTCTTACTTATAGGTTTTTCGACGAGTACGTTGACACGCATATGCCATTTAAGAAGTCGAAGAGGGTTAAGTCCGTTCACATGCTGACGAAAATTACACCCATTATTTCGTCTCTCCACCTCGAACGCATATAAAACAATTCACATCCCGCAGAGTCACCGCATTAGAACTTAACTTTGTTTTTGATGAAAACGCAGTGTGACGAAAAAGTGGAAAACTGTATTATCTTTGCAGGGTGTGTTAAAGTGTAGGAGCGGTAGCGAGGCCGATCCTTAAGTCGACTTTCACAACACTAATAATGACTATAAAACCATTTGTGTTGACATACGAAATGATACGTATTGGAGATATTTCCAAATTACAAGACTATACGTCAACAGTAACATATATTTAGCTTGAACTGAAGGAGATGAAAACAGTGAACGATAAATTTGAAAGAAAGATTTTGAAACGTACTTCATGACATATAAGTATGAGTCTGTCAATGTGTTTTCTGCAAAAGAATCACTAGATCAGTTTGCTTAATCAAAATTTGGAAAAACAGGTTTTCCGATTTTTCAATATGGTTTTCCCAAATAGTATCAAAAATTACTACGATAACATAAAAAGAAAAACATTTCGACAATTGGTACAAATTTTCAAAATTTATTTGAAAATGAATGTTCAGAAAAATTGATTTTCAGACTGTTTGGTGTATTTCTGCTCAAAAATTAAGGAACCTTCATAATTGAAATTTCGTGTATTTATTTGATTCTACAAAATAAATATGCTGACGAGGTACTTTTTTCCACTGGTCAGATATAAACAAGAAAAAAGAAAGTAAACAAAAAAACCCACAGTTCCCTATCCTTTTCATGAATTATAAAGTAATCCTTACACTTTTGAATTGAACAAACAAGTAGCAAACAAGAAACATTGTACGTAGAATATAACATACATTACAATAAGTATGTGAGAAGTTTATTCTCCAGCAGACAACATTAGTCATTAGAATTTAGGGCTTCTAATTTTCTCTTTAACATTTCTGCGGACGTCTGAAGATATATTCATTGACGACTTTTTTTATTAAGTTAAAATGTCAAATCCACAAATTTCATTAAAAGCATGTTTTCAAACACCAGAGAAAAAATCTGGCATCCTGAAAGTCTAAAAATTAGTTTTTAGATGGAGTTAAGAATAAAAAAAAAAAAAAAAAAAATCAACTCTGTATAAAACTTTTGAAAATGTCGAAATATTTGAATTTTTTTGACTGAAATTTTACTTTTACGATATTTAGCAGCATTTAACAAAAAAGTAAACAACTGAATTAAAAAATGAATTTTTTTTTTACCTCGCCAATAAAAGTTAAGCAATTTTATACCCCCCAAAGTGAAAAATACAAAATCATTTTTGTGAAAATAATTAAAAGTTTTTACCTGATGAAGTCAAGTTCAAGTGTTACCTAGTTGAAAATAATGAGCAAAATTGTTTCGTAAACTCGATGCAGACTCTAAACTGGTAATAAAAGATGTATACTTGAACTGCCTATTTTAATAGAATTCAGACTTGTTTGTCGTATAATGCGTATCATCAAGTCTAGTTTATCCTTCAAACTTGAAATTAATTATTTTGTCATGTGTATCAGATTCAAGAGAACAAAAATTTAACCAAACTCTTTTGACAAAGTAAAATAACTATTTTAATTCTACAGACTGCTTTCATACCTAGATTTTCTGAATACATTGCTTCAATTAAAAATAAATTCTCTTTTATAAGTATAACTCCTGCAATCTAAATGTGATACCTTGACTACCGCAACAGCTAAATCATGGGTACCTGTTTTTCCAACAATATAAAAAAACTAATTTCATAATATTGGGCATTAGATAAAATAAAATAAAATTTTGAAAGTATGCAGATATTAAAACAATGAAGAACTTGGAGCCTAAAATGAAAAGAAGAGCAGTATGAATGAGAAAAAGATGCACATACGCGAGTAAAGAAGGGCGAATAAGAGACTACATGAGAGAGAAGCTAGCTCAATAATTGGAGGTGTATTTTATCAATGGTTAAAGAAAGTTGAAAACAATATTTCCAGAAGCCACGCTCTTCGAAATAGAACTAAGAAACAGAAAAAATGACACTGATTAAAATACCTTAGTAATGCAGTTAAAAATTAGCTACACACAGACTTGTTACTTTTTTCAACACTTTCTAAATCCATAGTATTTATCTTATTTTATTCAATTCTTTCCCTTAGAGCAGGATCTAAAACGCCAATAAACAACTAAATCGAATTTCTGAGAAAGAATCTTCAGCAGATTTTCCCAATTCACACCATCTTATATCTTCATGAACACATTTCTGACAGAAAATTTTTATACTTAACTGATAATTAATAATTCTACTTACCGAACCCAATGTTTCTTGGTAATGGATCTTTGACAACACACAGCTTCATATTGATCTGATATCCAAACAATCAATATTATGTAGAATGCAGTGGTGGTATCATTAAAGAATTCCGACATGATTGCTTCCATACCTGACAGTAAAAAATTAAAAATTAAAAATTAATAAAAATTAATTCGTTTCGGTAATATGTTTAGAATAGTTGGATTATAAATTCACATAATTCTATTTTCTTACCGACTAACGCTAAAATAACCGTGAACAGTGGAGCAGCCGGAAATGAAATAGCTGTATTGAACTCCAACATTTGCAGTAAATCAACTGTAATGATATAAAATAAAAAATAATTAGAATTCATACTCCGTTACATTTTCGATTGAGATATTTTTTTTACGAGGGAAAAGCTAAAAAAATGAAAGCTTTCATCAGTTTTTCAATTACTTCAGCTGATGGCTGATGCTTCAAAAATTATGATATATTTTTTTTCATTTTAATAACTTAAATTTTGATAAATAGAGACTGAACTGTCATTCAAGATTTTAATTCAGCCATGATCAAAAAGAAATTTAAATTGCGACGACGGTACATCAGATATGAGAAAGTAAGACCACATTTCTGAAAAACGATGATGACTTGTAAAAGTTTATGAATTTAATGTACCAGTTCATCAAAGAATTGACTAATCAAAAAAAATTCAGTATCTTGTTTTTTTCAAATCCAACAGTTCAGATCCAATCTAGAAGTTCAAGAGTCAATTTTGAGATTATTTTACTTATTTTAGAACATAACGTTCTTCAAGCCACTTTTTAAGTGCAGATTTTTCAGTTTGTCGGTATTTTTATTCATTCATTCAATCGTTGATTTTTTCGGAACTTTCAGAGGATCAGAGGTACTTAAATTACAATGGCAGGAGTTTCAAAAATTAATCGTCAATTACTAGCTCTTCACTAAAGCCAACTGAGATGAGGCCCATTTCTACGGCCCCCCCATTTCAAATTTTGTCCTGAAAATTTTTGGCCTAATTGTGCTCAGTTTGTGATAATAAATTTTGATTGTTTCGTGATAAGTGAGAATAATTTTGGTGCGAAATTTCTGTACTCGTTTATTTTGAAAATATCAACTCTTCCTTTTCAAATTTTGTGCGTCTGCTATGATAATCACTAGAAAACCTATCCAGACAACCGAGAAAGCTTTTATTGAAAGCTGAAAAAATACTTTTCTCGCCATTAGTCTTAATTATCATCACCTAGTTCAGAAACTGTGCATTGTCTTGATGCATCCAAAATAGTATGAAGTATTTGAAGCCTGAGTAAAATCTTAATGAAGAGTTCAGTAATAATTACACGTCTTAAATAATCAGTTCAAAAACCATGTATATTGATTTCGTATGTATTGGGTAAATATTGTCATCTCAGTAGGTCCATTTCTCCGGCCCCCCCTTTTCAAATTTTGACTCTAAACTTTGTATGCTAATTGTGCTTCATTTGTGCTAATTTGTGCCGTTAATTTTAGAATTTGTGCTCATTTATTTTCAAATATAGGGGCCTCAGAAATTTATGTGTCAGCCCCCCCATTTGGAATTTTGAATTGAAACTTTGCATGCTAATTGTGCTTAATTTGTGCTAATTTGTGCTGCAAATTAAAAATTTTATACTCATTCCCTTTCAAAAATATTTGTGGTTTTATGTCTCCCCTCAGCCCCCATTTTGAATTTTGACCCAAAATTATTCATACCAACTGGTTTTAAATAGTGCTAAATTTTGCTACCAATTTTGGAATTTGTTATCACCCCCTTCTTAATATATAAAAAAAAGTTTGTGGGTGAGGCTGGGGAAATGCTAGCCCCACCCATTTTGAATTTTGACTCAAAACTTGGCATACTAATTGTGCTCAATTTGTGCCAATTTGTGCCAACCATTTTAAAATTTGTGCTCACTTCCCAACTCAGATAGGGAGGATGAAAGATTTCCCCTCAGCCCCCCCTTTTTGAATTTTTATACAAAACTTTGCCCACTACTCTTTTTTGATTTGTGCTTAATTGTGCCAACAAGCTTATAATTCCTGTACATTCAAATCTTTAGTTATTTGCAAAACAAATTTGGGTGGGGCTGGGAAAATGCAGCCCCACCCACTTCAAATTTTGACTTGAAATTTTCAAACTGATTGTGCTCAATTTGTGCTGATTTGTGCCAACCATTTTATAATTTGTGCTCAATTATTAACTGAAATAAGGGGTGAGGAAGGTTTTGTCTTAGCCGCCCCGCTTTTGGAATTTTGAGCTGAAACTTTTCCCATTATTTTATCTTAAATTGTGCTTATTTGTGCCAACTTTCTTTTTTGAAATTTCAAAGTTGCAATTTCAAGCAACTAATAACAATCACTCATTTCTGCTGTAGCCTAAATAATAGTCATTTATAACAAAATTTTCAGTAGGGTCAAGAAAATTCAAGCCTTCCATTTTAAATAGGAGTTAAATTTTATTACAATTTTTATGACAGTTTGTACCAAATTTTTACCTTGGTACTTTTGAGGGAACTATACTTAACCCATACTTTGCAGTAAGTCAGATTTTCTTAATTTGATATTTTCTGGTTGTTACTAAAAAACTTTGTAAGTACATGTAAATTTTTCCATTGATCACTCTCTATTGATAGTTTTTTCCATTTAAGTTGCCAAATTAAAAATATTATCATAAAAACCTACTATGAGAATTAAATAGAAAGAAAAAAATAAATTTTTATGGTCATATGTCTATAAATTATTAAGTAGGTATTCATGCTAATTTTGGTTTTATATACTTAATAATTTAGAAAATACATTTGGTGATGTATCACACAATAAAATGTAAAAACTCAATATTAAGTCCCTTTAGGGGCTTGTTTGGGAATGAAGAATGGGTCAAATTGAGAAAAGAACACCAAATTGGGACTTGGCGCTTCAAAAAACATATTTGGTGATGTATCGCACAATAAAATATGAAAACTCAAAATTTGCCCCCTTTTGGGGCACATTTGGGGATGAAGAAGGGTCAAATGGAAAAATGAACAACAAATTCGGACTCAATAACAGTGACAATGAGTTTGCTTCTAATTCTGTTGCATTATGCATAGGATATAGTAATATTTTCCAAAAGGGGGTTAATTTTGAGTTTTCACTTTTTATTGTGTGATACATCACCAAATATGGTTTTTGAGGGGCCGAATCTGAATTTTGTGTGGATTTCTCAATTTGACCCATTCTTCATCCCAAAGTGGGCCCCAAAAATGGGGTTAATTTGGAGTTTTCACCTTTTATTGTGTGATACATCACCAAATATGTTTTTTGAGGCGCCAAGTCCCAATTTGGTGTTCTTTTCTCAATTTGACCCATTCTTCATTCCCAAATGGGCCTCAAAAGGGGGTTAATTTTGAGTTTTCACTTTTTATTGTGTGATACTTTACCACTTATGTTTTTTGAAGCGCCGAGTCCGAATTTGGGGTTTGTTTCTCCATTTGACCCATTCTTCATCCTAAAATGGGCCCATAAAGGGGCTTAATATTGAGTTTTCACATTTTATTGTGTGATACATTACCAAATATGTTTTTTGAAGCGCCAAGTCCCAATTTGGTGTTCTTTTCTCAATTTGACCCATTCTTCATTCCCAAACGAGCCCCTAAAGGGACTTAATATTGAGTTTTTACATTTTATTGTGTGATACATCACCAAATGTATTTTCTAAATTATTAAGTATATAAAACCAAAATTAGCATGAATACCTACTTAATAATTTATAGACATATGACCATAAAAATTTATTTTTTTATTTCTATTTAATTCTCATAGAAGGTTTTTATGATAATATTTTTAATTTGGCAACTTAAATGGAAAAAACTATCAATAGAGAGTGATCAATGGAAAAATTTACATGTACTTACAAAGTTTTTTAGTAACAACCAGAAAATATCAAATTAAGAAAATCTGACTTACTGCAAAGTATGGGTTAAGTATAGTTCCCTCAAAAGTACCAAGGTAAAAATTTGGTACAAACTGTCATAAAAATTGTAATAAAATTTAACTCCTATTTAAAATGGAAGGCTTGAATTTTCTTGACCCTACTGAAAATTTTGTTATAAATGACTATTATTTAGGCTACAGCAGAAATGAGTGATTGTTATTAGTTGCTTGAAATTGCAACTTTGAAATTTCAAAAAAGAAAGTTGGCACAAATAAGCACAATTTAAGATAAAATAATGGGAAAAGTTTCAGCTCAAAATTCCAAAAGCGGGGCGGCTAAGACAAAACCTTCCTCACCCCTTATTTCAGTTAATAATTGAGCACAAATTATAAAATGGTTGGCACAAATCAGCACAAATTGAGCACAATCAGTTTGAAAATTTCAAGTCAAAATTTGAAGTGGGTGGGGCTGCATTTTCCCAGCCCCACCCAAATTTGTTTTGCAAATAACTAAAGATTTGAATGTACAGGAATTATAAGCTTGTTGGCACAATTAAGCACAAATCAAAAAAGAGTAGTGGGCAAAGTTTTGTATAAAAATTCAAAAAGGGGGGGCTGAGGGGAAATCTTTCATCCTCCCTATCTGAGTTGGGAAGTGAGCACAAATTTTAAAATGGTTGGCACAAATTGGCACAAATTGAGCACAATTAGTATGCCAAGTTTTGAGTCAAAATTCAAAATGGGTGGGGCTAGCATTTCCCCAGCCTCACCCACAAACTTTTTTTTATATATTAAGAAGGGGGTGATAACAAATTCCAAAATTGGTAGCAAAATTTAGCACTATTTAAAACCAGTTGGTATGAATAATTTTGGGTCAAAATTCAAAATGGGGGGCTGAGGGGAGACATAAAACCACAAATATTTTTGAAAGGGAATGAGTATAAAATTTTTAATTTGCAGCACAAATTAGCACAAATTAAGCACAATTAGCATGCAAAGTTTCAATTCAAAATTCCAAATGGGGGGCTGACACATAAATTTCTGAGGCCCCTATATTTGAAAATAAATGAGCACAAATTCTAAAATTAACGGCACAAATTAGCACAAATGAAGCACAATTAGCATACAAAGTTTAGAGTCAAAATTTGAAAAGGGGGGGCCGGAGAAATGGACCTACTGAGATGACAATATTTACCCAATACATACGAAATCAATATACATGGTTTTTGAACTGATTATTTAAGACGTGTAATTATTACTGAACTCTTCATTAAGATTTTACTCAGGCTTCAAATACTTCATACTATTTTGGATGCATCAAGACAATGCACAGTTTCTGAACTAGGTGATGATAATTAAGACTAATGGCGAGAAAAGTATTTTTTCAGCTTTCAATAAAAGCTTTCTCGGTTGTCTGGATAGGTTTTCTAGTGATTATCATAGCAGACGCACAAATTTTTCAGCGACGATAATCTGGAATGTATTGAATGAAAAATGCTCAAAATTATCTAATTTCCTTTTGTTTAAGAAATAATTTAGACGATCCAAAACTATGAGATGAAAAAAGTGCTTCGCTTCGAACTAAGAACTGTTCATCACTTCAGCTCTACGCCAAAAATGCGAGTTTCTCTTCCATTTCTCATTGAAGAAATGTAACTCTTATAATGAAGCATAAAAATCTCACAACCTTTTTAAAAATCGCATACTGATAATTAACATACCGATAAATACGAAAATTTGATGGTGAGAGTATCTCAATAACATCGATATACACAAGGTCTGCAAACAAAGAAACAATAAACATAGCTATTACGGTAATGAACAAAGCCTTTGAAATGCGTTATTTTGCTACCATCAGAAATTATACTACATTGTCATTTTTGAATTTAGACAACTTAATTAGAAACATGAATATTTTCAACTACAAACACACAGAATTTACAACAAGCAGGTTGTAAATTATTGAATCGTAAAAAGAAAACTAAGACAAGTGATTTATCTTCGACTGTTTCAATTCGGAAAATTTGCAATTAAGATGTTTTTCTCAGCGTAATAAAACCACGATATAGATATTGTTCACTTACAAAGGCGATCATAATTCCCAAAGCAAAAATATACGATACTCGAGACATCCATAACGTAACAAATCGGTAATGTTCGCCAGTTACTACATTTCTAGAGTGAAAAAAATTAATTTGATAATTTGATTTGACTAAGAATTCAGCATAAAAATCGAAGAGAACAACAAATACAAAAAAATTTTACCTCAAAAATCCTTTGTTATTTTCTTTCTCAGCTAACGTTTTTATCGAAACCATTAAAACGTCATCGTAACCGATGAAATGCTCGAGAATGAAACGAGTGATCTGGTCACCGAAGCATTCATCTTTGGCTGGATCTAGCGTAACAATTTTCACAGGTATATTTAATTTTTGTCGAATTTGCGGCGACAGTCTCAGAAATCCGTACTCCAATGAAAATTCAACGATATATTCTTCTTCCGGCCATACTAAAACATCAAAAATAATCAAGCCTAATTTTTTTTAAATTAAATTAATATTTCAGAGATAATATATTTCACGTTTCCAATGATTTCAAAACATTTTTTTTTAGCATATTTTACTAATTATTTTTAGGAGAATGGTGTCAGCGACACAATGAAAAAACTATAGATGTTTGAAATTCTTCAACAAATATCATCGAATGTTGTTTCACACTCAGCGAAGAACAATCATCATCTATAGATATGTTCAACAGCAAAAAACAAAACAAAAAAAACAGCATTTTTTCGGAGGAAATCCCAAAAATATTAAACAAAGATGAAATTGATAGAGGTTCATTCATCATTGATAAGTATTGGTAGAGAATTTAAAATTTTCGGCATTTCATCTCAAGCATTTATTTTCTTCATCATGAAGTATATAAGGCCAAATTCGCACAGCCTCATCTCATTTTTATAAATAACTCAAGAAAAAGCGTATAACAAATGCCAAAGCCAACTTCACTTATAAACCATGAAGTAGAATGAAAATCGGTTTCTCAATACAGCTGCCAGCTTCTTTTTTTTAGCACATATTCCAGAATAACTTGAGAAAAAATGACGAAAACAATCACAAATTTATGAAGGATTACATTTTTGAGAAGTGGAATTTGAAAATTAACTTAAAATACTCTAATTCTGTCAAAAATCGGTCCCTCGGATATCAATTTGCGATATTGCGATTCTCATTTCACGTAGCTTGATAAATGAATTTGGCTTGGCAAATACGAGTTAGACACTAGAATTTCTCGATGTAAATACGAAAATTTCTAGGATAATTTAGTTCAGAAGTGGCTCCTTAATAAGTGACAAATGTATCTTTAATTATCTGATAAAAAAAAGGTAAAAAGAAAAAAAATTTCAACCGATTACTAACCGGCTCGTACAAGCTTTTCCACCTCAGACGGTTCGTATAGCGGTGTCATTGGTGATGCTGGAGAGTCGACATGAAACGATTGAAATGGTTCATGTATTTTGTGGGGCAACAACATGATAGTTTCGTTGTAATTAGTTCCATTTTCGCTTAAATCCTTGTAATAAGAGAACCGATGTTACAAAATATAGAAAAATTAATTAAGGCAAAGTGTAAGAGAGTGAATTTTGTTGACTAACATTTCCGTCAATATGGCTATTCGATTGGATCATACTTTCGTCGGATATTTTTGAATCGCTCCATGTGGTGCTGAAGACATGTTCACCGGCTGAAAATAAAATTACCAGTCATAAGAAAAATAAAAATATATTCTAACTCGACGGACGTACATGAAACTTTCTAACCAATGAAGCAAAGTAATCCCGATGAATAAATTCTTACATCAGCATGAATCATTTTCCAAAAATTAAAACATCTAAGATCCAATGAAGGTTTTGAAAATTGAAAACTTAAGTAAATAAGCTAAATATTTAAACGATGAATTTTCCTTAAAACCATTTTTCTACGAGGACAACACAATTATTATAAAAAATCAGACTTTACTCGTTGGAATCAGAAATGAAGACGCTACAAAATCTCAAAATGAGTATTACGCAGAAATAAAATTTCTAAATAGTCAATTGGGGACTCGTACAACAGTCGAACATGAAAAATGATAATATTCTTAAAAAGATATTGTCATATGTTGGAAATTTCCAAGGGAGATAAGGCCCAAGTCATGTTTTAAAATAATGATCCTTCAAATCTAGTAAAAAATGCCGCAATAACGGGAAATGTACTAAAAATGAAATTATGAATATGGAATGTTTCATAAATCTCACAGCGAGATTTTCATTTCTATTCTAATGCGATTAAAAATCAGTTAATTAATGAAATTATAACGGAAACATTTGATTGTAGAAACGTAATAGTCCAGACAATTCTGAGAATCGAAAACACGAGTGAGAACTAAATTCATTATGAAGTATTAATACTTCAAATTCTCAAAAGCTCGGTGATATTGAGAGAAATATTCAGGAGTGCGGACAGAATGAACATCAGGGTGATAACCAAAACACTCCAACCGTTCAGAACGACTAGTTGTTTTACCCGAGTGGAGTAACTTTTACCCCAGTAAATATTCAAAAGAAAAATTACCTAAACAATTTTGATTGGTTGATGCGATATTATTTTGATAACAAACGTGAAATAGTTGATAATAATCCACTGTATTTCAATTATTTACCCTGACATTAAAAGAAATCGTTCGTTTTGACCTGTGTAAACTTGGGGTAATATTTCAACTTCTTCCTAACAAGCATTTTTGTTTTCGTTTTCATTCTAAACGTACCCCAGCTGACAAAAATTAGATTAAAAATATTACTTCAAGAATTTTAGACACGTATACATAATACAACCTGCTAATAAGAAAATAGCGTACTACTTAATACTACCCGACGGATTCATGGGAAACTTCAGTCACTTAAATCAGTCTCAAGGTTTAGACGAATGTGATATCGATTCTCACTTACTTTCAACCCACAGATTCGAAGTTACGTTTTCATGCTGTTCAGACGGTTGCAATTCTGTTAATGTGTCGTCTTTTTTCTGATTTTCTTGAGTAGATGCGTCATCATCGAGCGACGACTCAATCTGAACGCCACCATGCCACCTATCAAAAAAATTCAGAAAAATAACAACCTATATTCAATTTGAAAAACTGAATTTTTGGATAACTGATTATTCGTACACATTGAAGGCATGAATGCGCGCAATGAAATACAGTAGGATCTACAATTTTAAATGTTCAAAAAAATTCCTTTCAATCGTTACTTAGGTTAATAATTTATTCGACGACTCCCATGAATTATTCATAAAATTGAGCTTGATTTGAAACAGAAAACTTAAAATTCAATAGAATGGTTCGAGTACTTATTTATCATTTCCTGCATATTTTTCAACGATGGTGGTTTAATACAACAATAATGTCAGCTTACAGCATCGAAATGTATGAAATTTTTCACGGATTTTTCGGCAGTAAAAAATTCAGGATCAATTACAGCGATTAATAACGATGGATGAAAATAAATAATGATATAACTTGACTTCATCACTTCCAATGGCGGGTACAGAGAGTCATTTTGAAGGAAATGACAAAATTTTTGGGAAGTTGAGCCTTTTTTTTTTGCTCAACTAATTTTTTTATTTTTTATCTCAATTCTGCGATCGCATTTTATTTTTTCTTTTTTTTTTCACTTTTTTTTTGCCATTTGAAGGGGAAATTTTCCCATTTTCCTCCTGTATCCGCCACTGATTACTTCATGAATAATATACAATGTAATACAAAGGTTTTTTGATCTCAATGTGATCTTCATGAGACATACGAGCAAGTCATAAAATAATTTTTCAGAGACAATGGGATAAGTATAAAATAAAGGTTTCATAAGGGATCCGAAAATTATAGCTGTTGGTTCAACGTCGGTTTTTGAAACTTGTGGAATTTTTTCAGGCTTTATTCGGATGAGAAAAACTTTTCAAAAGTCAACATTTTGAATGACTTCATCGTACTAAAACAGCAAAATGTGTAAGTACTCAGAAAGTCTTCTTCGTGCAGCCAGAAAACAGTCCAATTCTAATAATACGAAAAGCACCAATTAAAATAAATGATTTAGATAATTTAAAAAGGATAATTAATTGAGTCAAAATTGTGGAGTAGGTCGAAATTTAAAATGATTTCTCCCAGTTAGTACAACTGAAAACTTAAAATCTTGAAAAATAATCAGGAAGAAAATTAAATCACATATTTCATCATTCCAAATAACTCGTTAATGTTTTCAATACAAAAGTAATGGAATAACCCTACTTCAAAAAACAAAAAAATAAATAAAAATACTTTAAAAGTGAAAAATAATTATTTTAAAATTTCTCCAGTAAAATCTATTGGAATTAAAATGAAACGAAAAATCAATCGTTATGGTAAGTAAATAATTTATTTCAAAAAATAAAACAGACTTCAAAAAAACCATTAAAAATGCGCAAAAAAGAGAAAAATAATCCTTTTAATACTTTTTTAGCAAGATGTAGGTCTAGGAACTGAAATTATTGAAGTCGGCGCTTTTTTTCTTTTGATCATCTAGGCTCTATACGACAATTCCATCAAATTTTAGGACAAAACTTTTTAACTGCCGCCGAATTCAATAATTCCAGTCCGTAGACCTACATCTTGCTATAGAAGTTTTAAAAGGATTATTTTTCTATTTTTAGCGCATTTTTTATTGTTTTTTTTGAAACCGGTTCTATTTTTTGAAAAAAATTACTAACTTACTACATGTCTTTTTATTTCATTTTAATTCCAGTAGACCTTACAGGAGAAATTTAAAAATAATTATTAACTTTTTGAAACATTTTTATTCGTTTTTTGCTCATGGGGGTGGTTAGATTTTTTAATGAAAATTTTTTTTTCAATCACTTTTAGTTTCTAGCGGTAGCGGCAATTTTACTTTAAAACTAAATTTTTCAGTTAAATTTAATTCATAAACTACATAATCGATTCAAAATAAAATTTAATGGGGCCACCAAGAGATCATCTATCATTTAAAAAAAAAAATTTATCAAAATCAATTCCCAGGTTGAGAAGTTATGTTGGAACAAACATAAAAAAAAAATATACCTCCTCCTTTTATTGAAGTCGGTTATAAAAATTGAAATAAACTGCAAAAAAATTTAAATTAAAGGACCAACCAAGAATTAAACAATGAACTTGAATTCCGCAGTATTCATTTCAATTATATGAGGAAGTGATTAACCTTACCAAAAAACAATATTATTTTTCCACGTCTTTCTACTGATGGAAGTTATTCAAAGTAGTTCCAACATGTGTATAATATTTTAATTATTCTATAGTAGTCTAATTCTTTAAAACGGAAAGAAAAATTATTGATGAAATCTTGATAGTGATTATAATAGATCATACCGGCAAAAATTGAATTTATAAACAGTCAAATGGAGGGAGGAGACAAAAACTCCATGCAGAAGTGGCTGAGAGAAAATAACTAATACGAATAGAAACTAAATTTCTTAAGAGGTAATCGAAATCCAATGGAATAATATTGCTCCCTGTCCAATGTTAGAAGCACATTTGTTTCTCCCTCGAATAAAAATAGACATACCATTTCAGAAGAAAAAGTGAACCAAAATTTCCTCTACATACTGGAAGTACTATTCAAGAAATTTGGAGTATTTCTCCAACATTTTTAATCATACAGTGCACTACAAACTTACTCCATGGGAAATTTGAACGACGATAATAGCAGATTCATTTCATTGGCTCGCTGTTGGCGAATTTTTTTCTCTTTCGCATAAGAATTTTCGATTGTATAATCCGCAGCACCATTGCGTAAAATTTCAACCCTTAAGATGCCATCACGAGGCCACGATTCTTCCAAATGACTTAAACATTTGGTCGGCTGATGAATGAAAGTTGTATGCACATAAATTAGAATAAAAAACGCGACAACCGCCTGAAATTTTTAAACAAAAAATTGTGTAGCTGAACGGAATTACTAGATGATACACATACTGATTGTGAGATATCGAATTAAACGACTAACTTTCAAAAGAACTAAAAATTCGATAACTCGTCGAATCGAAGATGGCACAGAACGAGCATAAGTCAAGGATGCTTTGAAAAATAATGCATGGAACAGGCGATCTCGAACTCCCACGAGTGGTACATTATTATTTCGGTTGTTTTCATTATTCATGGCAATAACGTTGTTACCATTGTTGTTATTATTATTATTCATGATGGGATCACCAGTGTTGTAGACGTAGTTATTGTTACTATTAATACGTATATTATTTTCAGTATTTCTGGTTGTATAGTAGCGATTACTGGCCGACTCGTCGATTAAATTGTTGCTATTGGTGGCGCGAAAATAGCTTCGTGTTATGATATCGTTACTAATATCGTCCAGGTTATCAGTGAAAAAATCAGAATCTACGTTATTCGGCAATAGATGAGCGCTGATATATGGTGCATTTGATGTGCTACCGTCATCAGAATTTGACATTCTTCGAAATGAATGCTAATAGAAACCTGTCTGAAAAATAACGTGAATACTTAGTACGTTATACAAAAGGTTACAAAGAAGCACTTAAAGATAGTTTTGATGACTAATTAAAAACAATATTGAGAAGAATGTACTCACTCTTATTTCTTCACGGTGAATGGAATGAACTTAATTCAAATCAGTATCGTGAGTGTCCAGATTGTCATGATTTTAGTTATTATCACATATTTTCAAATAAGTGCTATGCCAGTCGATAACAATGACACATTAATACCATTTTAGAAACACCAGGCACATTCTTAAATGAACAATACAATAATTTAATATTTTTAAAGGGTGAGAAATCGCAAAATAATTAGTTCGAAATGATCGTAATCACAATCAACTTGATACTTATCTCGTTGTTTTATCTATTTTTTATCAAATTTTCAAGGAGCATATAACCTTATAGGTTTGTTTTATTTGCCACATTGGGTGTACACCAGGTCGACGCCAAGAGGTACTACTCCACTTCTAACCATTTGAAGAAATGAAGAGCAGAACCTTTGACTATATAGCTTATGGACTGCTCGAACTGATAAAATCTTGAAGCCCAACACTGCAGGCGTTACTTTTCGAAAAAGGTACTTTGTGTGAAAATTGAATTTGTATCAGGTAGAATATCGTGTATTTTATATTTAGACCTAATTATTTTGTTCCGTAATTCTTACTTTTTTTTTTATACAAAACGTTTTAATGCAAATGGGATTAAATGTTATTACTGTCGATGGAAAATTAATCAAAGAATTACGTACTTATATACAGGTAGAATAAGGAAAATATTAATAATTTCCTTACTCTTATCTTAATACTATACTATACAGTTAACTATATGTATAATAGTTTATGAGGATGCACCAATTATATCTACAAAATCCAATTTATTACAAGCTTCTTCAAAATCATTAAGAGATTGCAACAAATCTGTCGGTAAGCTATTGCCATTAGATGCTTCTAGACCATTAGATAGTGGATATATACTCATCGCTTCTGTTAAGTCAAGTTTTGATGCACTTAAAGTATCAGTGGAATGAAGTTCTAGTAAAGTATTACATATTTATGTTGTGACGTCCGAAAACGAACGTACATCCCGAGTATAGGGAGTGATATCACGATTCGATGTATATCAATAGGTCTCGATCAATCGTAGAGTCGAAACCACAAACCAGCTCAAACAGTTAGGCCACCAGCCTACCAGCGATAGCTCCCAAGGCCTACAAAGTATGTCGGGCGAATTTACGTAATTGGAAATAAATAAGTTGGCCGACCCATTATCACAGTATATACTTTATTACAATTGAAAAGATTACTTACAGATATGGTAACTACAATCAGGTCGTGCAGGTTATTCTTCACATCGCCTCATGGTTCTCGAAGTTCGGTGAACCATCAAATCTCGATCGATTATTCGTTTTGAGTTCGAAAGAATAATATCGCGAGTTATTCAAATTCTACTACTGGCGTTCACATTCGAAAATATCGGTGAAAACAATCAATTGGTGACTTGCTGTCGTATAAAAAGAGCTGTATTTGTCGTGAATAATATTTCGTATTCACGACGAACGAAAAACTATCACGTCTAAAACGAGACTGACTGTTCACTCTTTGGCCTAAAACGTGAACAGTCGAAGAGATTAGAAAAGGTTCACCGATGATCGATATCTTATTCTTACACGTCACCATATCGTTAAATAATAGTCGGTCGACGTGTCTTTATGTTTCTTAGATTTCGGGAATTTATTCCCGATGGGGAATCGGCGTATTTCTAGTTCACCTTATCGTTACTACAAACTTAGAGTTCGAGAGCCGTTCCCTATCGTAATATTAATATACAGTCGATGGTGACGTGAAGGGAAGGCTACGGGTAACTTAGATGTCACAATGTCATTAATTATTCTATAAACTTACAATTAATGTTGGGATACGATTCCCTCACTACCTCACAAACACATAACTTTACATTGACTAACACTGTATGTAACAAGTTATTACATTTATTTGTTTTACATGTGGGGACACTGATCGCCAACATAATATTCTTCCCGACTGCTCGACGGAGAATGTTCTCCGCTCGTCAGTCGTTGTACTAATGTCGATAATAAATCATTTTCTAATATGGAAGTCCGTGCTTATCTTTTCCATGTAAAGTGATCAGAACTCACCTCAATATGTTAGCAGAGCTGCAGATTGGAAAAATAAGTGTGGTAATTAAAATGTGATAATAGTGTAATTTGTTAAAAATTAAAAGTTGGTGTTTCACGCAAAGTGAAAAGGCTTAGTGCCATGTGATACCTCCACGCAAAGTGGTAGGAAAAGTGAAAAATTTGTGAACGAAAAGTTTGATTCAGTGATTAAAGTAACTATCCTGAAAAAGTTGAAAGTTTTAATTCATGTAAATCAATAAAATAAAAGTGAAATTTGATGAAAACAACGCTAAAGTCTTGGGCGCCTGTGAAAACGTCAAAGTCAAAAGTCTGGAGAAAGCAGATAAGATACGAGAGGATTTTGTGGTTTGGTAGACCAGTGCATACAATCAAAAACGGTTGGCAATTGTTCATGCTGTGTTCCGGGGAGTGAAACAGTGGAAGAAAATCGAAAATTCAAAAGTTGCAGAGTAAAAATCGTCGGAGTTTGGTGTCATCTGGGCAAGATAGCAGAAGAAAAACATCGAAAAAATACGAAAAAAGAAAGGAAAAATTAAAGATAAGTAAAAAGTTTAGATTAATTAACTAGTAATTCGTGTGTTTTTGCTCAAAATTAACTAGAAAAAATCAAAATTTCAGTAAAATAAAGTTAAATTTTAATATATTTTCATGTAAATTCTCAACCAAATCACAAGTAAAGTTGAAACTTGAAAGGTGATATTAATAGCCTTCAAACTTTATCTTGTTGGTTGAGAATTGTAGAAAAAGGAAATCTTTGTTGGATGAGTTTCATCGAATCCAACAATAGAAAACCTACATCTATGAACATTGACATTAGTGACAGATTTTTTCCTGTTCACATACAATAAAAGATCGATTCAATTGATGAAAACTGATAGATTATTTTCTTTTCAGCAGTAATCTCCTTCATATTTTGTTAAATAATTTTCACTATGTATTAATTCGAATTTTAACGTGTTTTATAGAATCATCTGTGTTCTGAAACAAGACTTAAGACTTTGATTAATTCAATTTCGAACATTTTCGACGATAAAGTCAGAGTAATTTGATCACTCAAGAAGTAGAAACAACGGCGGAGAGATCACCTCATCGTCGGCAACACATATTTCGTGAGATTTAATTTAGAATATTAATTAATTACTGAATATTATAGTATAATATAATTAACTTGCATTCCCTATCGAGTGACTAAGACCGTGTTGTGCATTATCGTGCGGTTGAGACCGTGTTACCCTCTAGATTTAAGTTCTCGTGTTTCTGATATAGGATCTAAGTTCCCGAACACCCTAAATTTAATAATAAAATGTCACGATTTGACACAAAGAAGGTATTCGATGGGAGGAATTATGATGCCTGGAGGACCACGATGGTCTCAACACTCTATGTAGAGGGATTATATCCGATTATGCATGATGTTGAGACCGAAGTGTTATTTTTGGGACTGGAACTAAATAATTTTTTAAACCCTGAATCGGGCAATGCTAGTTCAGCCAGTAGGATGGCATATTTCCGTAACCAAGAAAAAGGAAAGGCTCTAATTTATCAGGGATTAAACAACGAACTAATCGAAAGAGTAAAAGATTTAAAAACAATAAATCAAATTTTAAAAGTCTTAGATGAAAGGTACAAAAGCTGCACGCAAGTTACATATATTAATGCGAAGCAGGCCTTTCAGAGATTAAAATTTAACAGTGATGGTAATATGAGAAGTTATTTAGACGTGTTTTCTAGATTAGCCCAAAAAATAAGGGACTGTGGTAAAAATTTAGACAAACAGAAGGAGATAGAACAACTCCTAATATCACTGAACATGGACTATGACATGACAAGGCTGGAGTTCAATACCTTAAGTCAGGATCAAAAAACAATCGAAACACTCCATGCCATGTTGATTGAAAGATCAGATAGGTTATATGATGAGAAAAAGTCAAGATATTATAATAATAAATTTCATAATTTCAACCAAAATAATAAAAATCAGAGATTTCAATATGGAGGAAATTACAATAGATATAATAACACAAATAGAAATCAAAACTATAGTCAAAATGTAGATCAGGGGAAAATGACATATAATAATAACCAAAAGTTAGAAATGCCTCAAAATAATAATAATAATAATTACGAAAATAGAAAGTATAATAATAATCAAAATCAAAATAATTTGCCAAATTCGAATAACTCAGTATGTTTCAAGTGCCATGGCAAAGGGCACATAGCTAAAGTATGTCCGTCAAATAAAGAGGGTGCAAAACCCCAAGACAAATTAGATGGTCCTGCATAAAATACAAGATACGGACGAAACAATCCAAGCAATAATAATAATAAAAAAAAAAGAAAATGATGTTCAGTGGTCAATGATGATCAGGTATAAGGTCACAAGCCGAACAAAAACACAGATAATAATAAATTAATAAATTTAATCAAATCTAAAGACACGAAGCAAGAGTCAGATTCAGATTATGTCCCTCTTACTAAAAGAATAATGTTAGATGTTGGAGCTGTTGCTCACATTATATCAGATTTGTCAAAACTGTCTAACCCTATAATGTTGGAAAAGCCTATCGAGTTAGAATGTGCCATCCAAGATACTTTACTTATTGCAACACATATAGGAACTATGTTCATAAGGGTGGAAAATTCAGAGAGAAATCAAACAGTAATAAGATTAAAAAATGTACATTATGTACCATCCCTAAACATAGACCTAATGTCAGGGATTAAAATAACAGAAAATAGGGCGCTCGGCATAGACCAAAATTTCTCTGCGGCGCACATATATGTTTGGGGAACAGACGAGGTAATTTATTCGGCCCCAAAAATAAGAGGTGTATACATGATAAAGTACGAAATTGTACCGGAATCCACTGTTAATATTATAGAAAATGAAGACGACTTAAATAAAATATGTCCTTATAATAACGAATCAAATAAATTGACATGTATGCCCAATATAAATTCCCAAGATGAATGGATGGAATATGAAGTAGAAGAGGAAAGACAGGAGGAAAATGAAGAGAATGGAGAGAATATCAATAATAATACACAAGAAAACACAGATAATAATGTTATAATAAACTCTAACGATGAATAAAATAATGAAATAAATGAAGGTAGGTAGCAAAATGAATGAGGATGTAGATATAAACACTAACAATAATATAATAAATAATAATGATATAATAAACGATGATCAAGAAATCAATGAGAAAGTAGAAAAATTAAAGATAGATTAAAAAATGATATGGCATAGGAGATTGGGACACTTATCAGGAAAAAATTTAAAATTCTTGACAAAGGTCTCAAGAGGCATTCCGAACGGAGTTACATTTTGTGATGACGAATTCAGTCTGTGTGAGGTATGTGTGAAAGCAAATTCTAGAAGATTGGGACACAGTGGAACCCGCACTAGAGCAGAAAGAAAACTCGAACTTGTTTCATCGGATACAATGGGCCCCTTCTCACCAGGCATATATGGTGAAAAGTACGTTTTGATATTCGTGGTGAAAGAAAATCAATGGTTTTCGAGGAGTTTAAAAAACTATACATGAAATTAAAATCAAAATTCCCAGATCACCCAATAGCCACTTTAAGATGTGACAATGCTAGGGAATATCTTGACTCGAATATGAAAACATTTTGTGAGGACAACGGCGTAAACCTCGAGCCTGTCGTTCCATATTCACCAGAGTTGAATGCGATGGCCGAAAGGCAGAATCAAACGATCATGGCAAGGACAAAGGCTATGTTGTTTGACTCTGATTTGGATTTCAGTTTCTGGTCATTGGCTGTTCTGATGGCTGTTTATGTTATAAACAGAAGCCCAACTAAGGCCAACAAGGACCACAAGATCCCCTTCGAGATGTTTTACGGCATAAAGCCGGACTTATCTAACATGAGAGTTTTTGGGTCTCTCGCTCATAGGCATATTCTCATAGTGGTCCGTCAGCAACAAGCCAGAAGAAATAAAAGAAAAAGAGCCAACAGTGAACACCCAAAATTAACCCAAAAATCCGATAAAGGAATTTTCGTAGGGTATACCAATAGTGGGTACTGTATAAGGGACCCATTAATAGACAAATCGCATGTTACATGCGATGTCAGATTTGATGAAACGAGAAACATAAAACATAATATAAATAATAATAATGAACAAATACAGGATAATAATAATATAATAGAAACCCCTGTAATTTTAAACTTATTTAAATCAAGATATAAAAATTACATTGAGGACCACATCCCTCAAAAATGGGAGGATGTTGAAAACAACCCTTTTAAGGAAGAATGGCAACAAGCCATTACAGACGAGCTGAAGTCATTATCTGATATGGGTGTGTGGGAAGTCGTCCCAAAGGAGAGAAATGTGAGGTTAGTAGATACGAAGTGGTGTTTTACCACAAAACCCAACAACCAAGGCATTCACATACTGAAGGCCAGGTTGGTTGCAAGGGGTTTTAAAGATCTTACTCACTATTCTCTAACTGAAACATATGCCCCGGTAATCCAATATTGGCTGATAAGATGGATATTATCCATCACAAACAAATATGGTCTAAATATAACACAATTCGATATAAAAACAGCTTTCCTTAATTCACAAATAAAATACCCTATATTTATATCAAACCCTAAGGGATGCCAACTAGGCGAAAACAATTGCTTGAGATTAATGAAGTCAATATATGGACTGAAAACATCTTCCAAGAGTTGGTACGACTTGTTGAATTCAACAATAATTCAAGCTGGATTCATCCAATCAAAGATAGATAGATGCTTATATATATAACAAGATAATATTGGTGCAATGGCACTCCTAATAGTCTATGTGGATGACATGTTGTTGGCTAGTAACCACGACGAGTGGACACAAGACTTAATAAATATTTTCAATAAAAATTTCATATTAAAAATAGAATATAATCCAACTTTCTTCGTAGGTTTTGAAATAAGTCGAGATATCCCTAGAAAACAAATTATACTAACATAAAATAGATATATTGATAAGATTCTCTGGAAATTCGGAATGACGGAATGTAATCCATCTTCCACACCAATGGAGACGGGTCTTAAGATAAATAACCCAAAAAATGGATTGGATGATACCGAATATAGGGCTATGATTGGGAATTTGCTATATGTGGCAAGACTGACCCGCCCGGATATTGCCTTCGCCGTCAATTATTTGTCACGTTTTCAGGCATCCTTCAATAGTGAAGTCAAAAATTATGTTCGCCGTATTATTAGATACCTTAAAACCACAAGGGACTTCTCTCTGGTCTTTCACTCTGACCAAACACAAATTAAAGCATTTGTCGATGCGTCGTATGCACCCGACGTAGACGATTCACCCATAGATATAAATAACTTGGAGAAAGGGTGCTCCACAACTGGCTACATATGATATTTGTTATGGAGACTTGTTAAATTGGGCCGTTCACTGGCAAAACTCAGGTTGCAACCTCGTTGACTGCAGCCAAACTAATTGCATTGAATGATGTACTAGATGATATATATGTGATCTGGAGACTTACTGAGAGTGTTTTCTCTGTAACCAACCCAGTGCAAGTCTACAAGGACAATATATCTGCGTCCCATATTGCATCTGGGAGAGATCAGAAACACTCCAGGTCCCTTGCGATCAAATGTTACGCAGTGTTGGAAGCTTTCCAACAAAAGTTAATAAGTTTTAATGATATTAGGTCACCTGATCAAGTTGCTGATATATTAACTAAAGCACTTGATCGGAAAACATTCCAAAATATCGTTATGAGAATCCTCCGAACAAGTCAACTTTTCGGCCAATAGTCTTAATTGACATAACCCTCAAAATTTTTGATATTTGGTTTTGAACTGTGGATGGGCGTTGGTCTTTTAGCACCTGTCGTAAACCGAGCGGTCCATATGTTGTTTCACAATTCACATCACAATATTCAATAGGTTCCCCGTCGCTGCTCTGCCTCTCTTACTGGCATCAGCATCCGCCAACAAATACAATTGATCCACAGCTGATGATGAGGAGATATTGATCTCTCCGACCTGCCTTTTATATATATATTTTCAAATTAAAATCACACAATATTTATAAGACGTGACACTATAACAGAAGGTTAAATGTATACCTAATGTTAATAATTACACGATATATTTAAGATAAAACAATTGATATATAAATC
This sequence comes from Ericerus pela, assembly GCA_011428145.1. NCBI lineage: Eukaryota > Metazoa > Arthropoda > Insecta > Hemiptera > Coccidae > Ericerus > Ericerus pela. The sequence goes on along the minus strand of WOFM01000575.1, from coordinate 153,115 downwards.
CACACACATTTTAATTGTACATCATAATACTAGTCAACGACATACCTAATATTTTTACCATTTTATATGACATTTATATGTAACAATTTTGACTGCTATTGCTTATTTTCATTTTTTATTTTATTTTTAAATACATACACTGTGTGACACATTTTTTACTTATATGTTCGTTAGTCCGTTTTGAATCGCAGGGGGGTGTTGGGATACAATTCCCTCACTACCTCACAAACACATAACATTACATTGACTAACACTGTATGTAACATGTTATTACATTTATTTGTTTTACATGTGGCGACACTGATCGCCAACATAATATTCTTCCCGCCACTGCTCGACGGAGAATGTTCTCCGCTCGTCAGTCGTTGTACTAACGTCGATAATAAATCATTTTCTAAGATGGAAGTCGGTGCTTATCTTTTCCGTGTAAAGTGATCAGAACTCACCTCAATAAATAATGCCATTTTATCATGTGTCAATGGCAAAGTAGAATAATAATAAAATTAATTATCTATAAATATAATTTTAATTACTAAATTAACAAAATATAAAAATTAATTTTTTTCTAGCCAGAATTGGAAATTTGGAATCACTATCACTTATCACCAAAGGTCGTTTTTTGTAAAAAGAACGCCTGTTAACAGTGGCTTCAGCGGTCTTCCATTCAACTTTATGTATTTCTTATCAGTTCTAGCAGTCCATAAGCTATATAGTCAAAGAGCAGAACCAACTCGAAAGTAGCGGAATAGCTTCCCTCAATGTCAACCCGTGTCGTTATTTTTGGGAAATAAAACATATAGATAATACTAGAGCTTTCAGGATATAGATGATATGCTCCCATTTTACAATGGGATCGAATGTCGTTAAAATTTACAACAAAACGTGTACACTGGCGCACAAATTACCAGGTATCATTCGACATCAACCAATCAGAATAATCAAATTTTCCGGAATGGGGTAACTTGTACACCAGTGTTTATAAACAAATGCTAATGGCATAGACATACTAGTGGCAATTTTTTCCGCCAATCAAATTTTTAGAAAACAAAACATGTGACCTCGGAAGCAATTATCCATAGGTGCAACCTTCGACCATAAATATAATGGACTGCGCATACTGATAAAATTAACATTGGCTTATATGGAGACACTATGAAGGCGTACATTTCATTCAAAAATATTGTTTTTTCAGGATTTATCCAATATTGTCAATTGATTAAATGATTTTGCACTTCATTTTACAAAATTAAATAGCATCATTATTATTCCTTTTTAATATTTTCATTTTAGTTTTTGGTGGAGTAAAATAATGAATAGCTTTGTAAGTTAATTTCATGATTTTTGTAAATTATTTTTCAACTTAAAAAGCTTATTCAATACTACAAAATGCACTTCTTATTCTTTTCTCAGAAATGTGCAAATTGTTCCAAAACACTGAAAACTCGACAAGGGATGATCAAACATGTTACAATCTCAAAGAACTGTAGGGAAGATGATTCTTCATGAAAAGTTAGTCTTGGAAGTATTATTAACTACCAACAGTTGACATTAATTTTGTAATTCCTGATTGAATCCACTACCTGCTGACAGAATATTTTTGATATTAGTAAGTTGTGCATTTTAATTTTTTTGATTCAATACTTATAGATATATCAGTGCAGTTACTGTGATAATAAGTTTTCTGGTTCATCAGGGCTGTTTTATCACGTGAATAAAATTCATGCTGATGTTCTTCAAACATCTGGTTCTCTAATAGTAAGTTTCTAGCATATCAATTTTTTTGTAATTACAATTCAAGGATTAAAGGTGTTTGAATTCTTGACTTGACTTGTTTACTAAACAGAAATGCCAGGATTGTGGTAGAGAATTTTTGTCATATTCAATATTCCAGCGTCATACTAAACAACTTCATAATATCTCAGAGGTAAGTTCAATATTGAATTGAGAACTCCTACTTAGCTCATTAATTTCCATGAAATATATTCAATTATTTTCAGGGTCATAAAGTGGTCCAATGTCGCTTTTGTCCAGCTGTATTCTCCACCAGATCAGGCTGTGCAAATCATTTTAAAAAAGTGCATTCAAATCAACAAGAGAATTCAAGTGATTATCAACGTCAATTATACGTAAGTCATAGTTGGCAACTTGTATTTTTTAAAACATCAGCTGCCAACAAAAATACACGCAGCCTAATATAATATACTAGTTGACCCATTGCGCGTTGCTGCGATCTCTAAAGATTCATTCTCTTCAGTAATTAATGTAATTATTGTATTACAAATTCTTTTCAATTCGTCACTGAATCCTGATTAAATTAACGGTGATGAATCAAAGAGAATTGGTAGATGAATTCTCTTTGATTCGTCGCTGAATCCTCATTAATTTATCGGCGACAAATCGAAGAAAATTTGCAGGTGAATTCTCTTCGATTCGTCGCTGAATCCGCATTAATTTATCGGCGACGAATCGAAGAAAATTTGTAGGTGAATTCTCTTTGATTCGTGGCTGAATTCTCATTAATTTATCAGCGACCAATCGAAGAAAATTCGTAAATGAATTCTCTTCGATTCGTCGCTGAATCCTGATAAATTTAACGGTGACGAATCTAAGAGAATTTGCAGATAAATGGAACTTATTAATGAAGTAACCATATTTCATAAGTGACACCTTCCAAAATAATAAAATTATAATAATAAATTTAAATATTCGTGAGCATTTCAATGAGTTTAAATACAAATAGATTATACTTTTCATCTTTCTGTTTTTGCTTACTCTTTAAAACTGTGTATACTGTCAAAAGGTTTTTAAAACAAAATCATATTGTACAAAGCATGAAGCAAGATGCTTATTGAATAAGAAAAGCCTACATAAAGGAAGTAATACACATCAAAAATATGAAATTTGTGAAAAAAATTGTACCTCTTTAAGGGATAATATTGAAATTCAGGAAGAAACATGTAATCTTTGATAGTTTTTATAAATTAACAAAACTTTTTAGCTCAGTACAATATTTATTTTTAAACTGATACCATTTTTGTTGCAGCACATGAAAATAGAAATCCTGAAGATTGTCCAATAAATTTTCTATTAAATGGGCAAATTGTAACTGAAATCAACAATTCATCAGTTGTTTTGCAAGAGACCATATCAGATCAGGAAAATCAAAATAAAGGTAATTTTCATTGCTTCTTTTACTTACTTTTTTTTTTAATTTACATGTTTTTTGAGAATTTGATAAGTTAACACAAGTTTCCAGTTTAGTGGAATATTTTTTTAAAGATAACATTTTTGTTACAGCACATGAAAATGAAAATCCAGATTTCCCAATGACTGTTTTATTAGAGGCCCAGACTGACACTGAATTGAACAATTCATCAGTTGTTTTGCAAGAAACTATGTCAGGACAAGAAAATCAAAATAGTGGTGAGTTTTCGTTGCTTTATTTTTATTGTTGGTATTTTTGAATAGATATATCTAACTGCAAGGATTTTGGGAATTTTGAGAATGAAGAATTATTATACTCATGGGTTGGTTGTGTGACCATTTCCAGCTCTACACAAGGAAAAAATTGAAAATTTTACGAATTTTTGATGTAGATTAGAATTTAACTATTTTTTCTCTTGAATAATACAAATGGATGTAAAAATTTTGGATGATTTGCAATTTTTTCTACTTGTACCTGATTACTACTGGGCAAGCAACCTATTAGCACCTGAAGATTGATTGTCCATTCACAGGGCACCATTTTCATTCTTTGAACGAATTAATTCATATGTACTATTATTGTACTATTATTATACCATGTTTTTGTGTGTATCTTAGGTAATGATATGGAGATGACACCCTCACTAAAACATTATATCAGAGATCAAAAATATTTTATGCAGCTAAGAACACTGGATGTTTCTACACCACGTAGATCTAGACTTATCCTGCAGTATGGCAAATCAACAATTCAAGGGTATAAAAAGAAAATTATAGCATTGCAACAACAAGTTCGTCGACTGAAAGAAAAAGTTGTAACATTGCAAGATCTTATCCATCATTTAGAGCAGAAAAAAAAAAATTTCGTCAACTCTGTCAGATAAATTTTTGGTTAGTATAAAAAAAATAAATTTATTAATGCAGATAATTCCGTTATGCGATGGATAATTGTTTTAGCCAATAATAATTTACAATTACATTTATTATATTTATTTACTTTGTTTTATTATTTTTTTTTAGACTGAACAACCATAGCTAACCATAATTTACAATTACATTTATTATAATTATGTACTTTGTTTTATAATTTTTTTTAGACTGAACTACCGCAGCCTATCATAATTAAAAATTATATATATTATATTTTTCAACTTTGTTTTATTATTTTTTTTAGACTGAACTACCATAGTCTATCATATTTAAAAATTATATATATCATATGTTTCGACCTTGTTTTATTATTTTTTTCAGACTGAACTACCCCCAAGCATGTTGAGCATAGCTCTTAGAGAAAAATCATCAAGGAAAGTGTAACGAATATAGACGAACATTTTCTAAATGTCCGCCTGTATTTTTACTCAAACGAAATAATTCGTTTTATTTTCTAATTTCTCACACTTCTATGACTCTTCTTCTTCTTAATACAAACCTAACAGGAAATGGTATCGTCTGAATTCGATAAAAATTGTCTTTTATACAAAAAAACAATTGTGGTTGACCTCAGTTAATGTCACACACGTGTACCTTAATTGAAATATCTGCCTAATACTAGAAAACGTCAACTCTCCTTCTTTTTGGTAACAACCAATCATAATAAACTAATCCCACTATTTCTTACCATTTCTTCTTTTTACTATGTACAAACTAAATTATAAAAACTCTTACACTGAAGAACAAAATGTTCAATTCATTATTTTCCAATGTTCAGTTCTTCAATTTCGTTCAATTCATTATTTTAATTTGTTCAATTCTATTATTTTGTTCAATTCTTTAATTTTATGTGTTGTAAATGAAAAATATTATATTTTATGAAAAGTATCCTGTTGAAATTTAATTGAAGTCTAATTCTTTCAAACAAAATTAAGGTCCACCATAGTGTGTGGATACCTAGGAAATTCTATTTTAAATTATCAAGTTTGTTTTATTGTTCGTAAATATTTATTTGTGGTTTCCCATAAACAAATATTTAGTAAAGTGTCAACGTCAAAAATAGGAAACAAATTCAGAACCAACACCTATTTTTTGGCGTTACAGAAAGCTCATTTCAACAAAGATGTGCGAAAATTTGCATTAACATTAAACTTTTACTCACCAAAAGCATACAAGTATGTTCAGAAAACTTTCAATAATTTACTGCCAGCACCTGCGACTTTGCGAAAATGGTATAGCCACCTTAATGGAGATCTTGGATTTTGTGAGGAAGCAATGTGTCTCTTCGTGAAAGAGTAAAAGCTTCTATTGAGAATGTAATTTGTAACTTGGTCATAGATGAGATGGACATTCGAAAAGACCTAACCTTTCAAAATGGCAAATACCATGGGTTTGCAGAAATGGGCCTTGGTGAACCAACAGATAGCGATAGTCAACCTCTAGCTAAAAAAGTTTTAGTTTTCATGCTAGTCTGTTTGAATTATAAATGGAAGTTATTTGTCGCTCACTTCTTAATTGATAGTGTCAATGGAACTGAACTGAGCCATCTGATTAGCACTGCTCTACAACTTATAGATGAATGTGGTGTAATAGTCCAGTCAATGACATTTGATGGGGCTGCTACAAACAAAATTTGCTGTAAAGTTTTAGGGGCAAACTTAACTATGGGTCCTGATTTTAGACCATACTTCCCCATCCTTGTCACAAAAACCAATGAATTTTCTTGTTCCTAGATCCATCTCATGCACTGAAGCTGGTCCGAAATACCATGGGAGACTATATAATAGAAGATGGAGAACATCAAAAGATATTGTTCAAAGATATTGAAAATTTATATTTCCTACAAGAAGAAAAAAATTAGAAGTCCGCATCTAAATTAAATCTTCAGCACATAAAATGGAGAGAAAATAAAATGCGTGTGAGACTTGCAGCACAAATTCTCAGTTCCTCAATTAATACTGCTCTGCTACATCCAAAAAAGAAAGGTATACCAGAATTTAAAGACAGTGATGGTACCGCAAAATTTTGTCTAGAATTTGATAAAATGTTTGACATACTAAATTGCCGCAGTCGAAATTATAGAATTATAAAAGAATTCAATCAGGCACTAACTGACAGCAGCATAGAAAAAATTAAAACTTGGTGCCAAAATGCAGAAAATCATATTTGCAGTTTGCAAATAAACCACCGATCTATATTAAATCATGATAGGAGAACCAAGTATATTGGTTTAATCATGTGTTTACGTAATTTAGTTCCACTATTTGAAACTTTGCAAACTCATGAACTCCGGTACCTTTTAAGTTACAAACTTTCGCAAGACCATCTTGAGAACTGGTTTTCTGCAGTTAGATCTTATGGAGGCTGTAACAATAACCCCAACAGCCAGCAATTCAAAGCCATTTTCAAGAGGCTGCTGGTTCATCATGAATTACAAGTTCCAGAAGGAGCAAACTGTTGTGAATCTGACATCAAAATTTTAGATATACCAACAACATCTACAAAATCTGTTGATTCATTATTTTCTAGAGCAACACAACAGCAGCTAACTGACGACATTCTGAACAGTTGTACAGCTGACGATATTATTGATGAAAACTCAATCCAGGAAGAAGAATTGGATAGCTATTCTCAGGATATTGTAGCCTTCATTGCTGGATTCATCATTTGTAAGCTAGAGAATAAAAAACTGGCATCAAATGAGGCAGTTCAACGTTTAAAAGATCCATCAAACAGCTCCGACTTGATCAAATTAAAAAGTTGTGGTGGATTGAAAATCCCTTCAAGAATGATCACAAGTATATGTGAAGAAGCAGAGAAAAAAATGCTGACAAAATAATCAAATTTTCTTTGTCCTTCAAAAATTCCGTTGCTTGTTAACAAATTAATTTGCAAATTGGAGGAGGCTGGTAAGTTGAGTTACCAAATTCTCACTTAACAGAATTAATAATACAATTGTATTTCAAAGTCAGAATTAGGGCTTTGTGCAAAAAAGTGTCAACAGTTGACAAGAATATCCGTCACCATGCCACAAAAAGCATTATTTTTAATTATATTTAAACTAATTACCTAAAAACTATTTGTCCTAGTTGAAGAAATAAATTTATTTTAAATAATAGGAAAACCTGATAGGTAAAAAATACATAGATTTCTCTTTATTTTCCATTGATTTATTTACATGTTATCAGGACCTTTACACCAATATGCTTCACATATTTTGTTATAGTCTTGAATACTTTACTTACTATTATCCTAGTAATATTATACGTATGCCTACTCTTAATAGGTTGGATAGGAAATATATGAAAATTAAAGAAAATCCATTTTACTATTAGCCTATCCTTTTTTGGAATTTTCTTTCAGTAGGAGAATTTTTAAAATATCAACCAGTAATAGCGCACTTAGAAAATAAGTAAAACAAATTGTGAGCAAAGGAATTATTATATTTTATTTCATTTGAGGTAGAAGAAACATGACAACTGCACACTCTCTTTTCAAATTACCATCACATACTTCAAGTTTCAAGCTGTACAAAATGTGTATGTTAAAATAAGCCTTGGTGACAATGATGAATTCTTTCAAGCAAGAAACAAATATTTGTTTCATTTCCTGCTCAAAATACCGAGGCAACATTTTAACGAGATCACAAGCTGCTCTTCTTCGCATGTCAACATCTGATCCTTCAATGTCTCGGCAAATATATTTGTCAGAGTTGTCTTCAAATAGTTCTTTATTCAATGCTATACAAAACTTTCGATTAATCATTCTGAACTTAAAGTCTACCAACGAACTATTGAAAAAATATATTTACTTTGAAACTGTATATTCGGGAATATTACTTTTTCACAAATACTATTCAGTACTGCTGGATCGGATAACAAAGGTTAATATGGTTTTCTATCAGTAACAGTCGACAAAAAAATTAAAGCACTCCTGACCAGCTGAAAACAATAAACGTTGCAGAAACAAACGTAAAAAAATCGATCGAGGCTAAAATCGGTACAACTTACAATATCAAATTTTGGTTGAGGCGAGTGTCTCGTGGAAGGAACATTTCATTTGCTTCTGACTTCATGATGTGTTCTTTCTCGTAATTATGGCATTAATTCATCGACAAATCAAAGGGAATTCGTCGACAAATTAAGACAAATTCCCGTTGATTTGTCGACAAATTAACATTTATAAATACACATGAATTAAAGGGGATTTGGGTGCATTTAATGGCCTTGATTTGTCGACAAATTCCCTTTGATTCGTCAACGAATTAACGCCAATAAATGCAAACAAATCGAATAGAATTCAACGACGAATTCTATTCGATTTGTCAGCGAATTAATATTTATAGACACACATGAATTAAAAGGGATTTGGGTGCATTTAACGGCCTTAATTCGTCGACGAATAAATGCCATTAAATGCAAACAAATCGAGGAAAATTCATTGACAAATTCATGAAGTTAAATTACTCTAAAGGATTTATCTGTATAACAGTATCACGGCAATCTTCGAGGCAAATAGTTGAATAGGTGACATGACGCTGCTTCGTTTTATCGAATCTGTTAGTACACCTGTACACTGAGCAAGACACAGGCATTTTCAACACAAAAAAAAAATATATATAGAACATTCATGACATCATAGCCTGTAGACCTGCTTGAAAAACTTCCTTCCACGAGACACTCGACGATTGAATGCCTAATGATATCAACAAATTCCAAATGTCACCAACAAATCGAGGTGAGTGAGGGACAAATTCTTCATCATACCTCTGAGTGAACATAACTAGATTTTTGTAAATTTGGGAACACAATTCTTCAATAACACCAACTTCTTCATCATCCTGTTTGGGTAAACAGAAAAACTAACATAAAATCTCCTAACGATAGAGGAAGATTAATGAAACCCAATACTCACACTTGCAGTGACAAGAGCAACATAATTTCCAGTCAGTAAAACATGAAAGTTATTAATCCAGATAGTCATGTTATCTTCAAAAAACTCCGGTAAATCTTAAGAAATTTATGTTTGTGATACTTTTTAATGAAATACACGATAGATTACAGATCATATTAAAATTTTTGCGTAATGTGTGAGAAAAGAGCATAATCATACATTTCCTCCGAGGAATAAAATGACAGTTTAACAATTTATATTCACAAATTGTTAATATATAAACCCGGATTTATGACTGTTGATCTTCCAAAGTATTTTAGCCATAACTAAATTTATTTTAAAGAAGAAAACCTGGTTAAAAATATGTTCAATTTGAGAATTCGGATTTTTTAATATTGTGAAAAGTGCAGTTTGATAAGGGATTAAATTTTTGAATGAAATGTACATTTCATTTGGTTGCCTTCAATATTTTATCAGTATGCGCAGTCCATTATATATATGGTCGAAGGGTGCAACACTATAACCACTATTATAGCTCTGTCAAGGCTTTTGATCAAACCCGAGTTGAGACATACGCCATTTTGGATCTTACTTTTTCCGAGTGCAATTTTGTTCTGTTTGTCAAACATGCTCATCGGCAGCGGAATGAAAAAACTGGTGATTGGAAAAATTACAATCCAAAATGGCGTATGTCTCAACCTGTACTTGGATTATAGTTCTCTAGCTCTGTTTGATAGGATTACACTAACTTACACCAACCTACACCGGTAGGGATATTCCACAAATATTCAAGTAAAACTTGGCCCAAAGTCACATAACATTTCTACATTTGTGGAATCGCCTTCCTGGTGTCGGTTGGTGTAAGTTGGTGTAGTCTTATCAAACAGAGCTTATGTTGTCACCAACATACACATCCTCAAAATGCATTTTGTTTGGAAATGATCCCACCCTACCACATGACAGTACATTAATTATTCATACGCATGCATAAACTGTAAACACAAATAAATAATAAATTTTTGTGCTTCCCTATTAGCAACACTGATTTCCTGTGTTGGAAATGATTTGACTCTAACAAACTTTCAGTTTGTAGTCTATGATTTTCTACCTTGTGGAAATATACATGTGATGATTCTAAAAAGATTTTCTTTTCATGTTTAATTTTCAACCTCTTCCCTACACATTTTACATACTTTGCATGCTTTTTTTATGTACACTATCCTTGTAAATTTGAGGGATGTCTTCATCAAATATATTCTTAAGCGGTGAACTCAAACAAAACATAGAAAATATGCAGAATGTACTCTAGGCTTAATTGCCTACTTTTATGCCAACATGTCTTGACATTAAAAAGTACATCGGTCTAATGGAGCTATACTGGTCCAATACTAGTAGTCAAAGCAATTTACATATAATTAAACTGACAATGTTTGTGTGGCAGTATTGTAAATTCTATTTTGTTTCTGGTATTTTTTTTTTAATTTTCTTTCTTTTCTCTTCCTTTTACAAATGGTTTAAATGAACATGTAAAGCTGGAAAACTTTAAAAAAAGTTGAATGGTGTGGGAATGATGGTGGTAGTTTGAGGTCAAACCTCATCCCAAAAACAACTCATGCTAACAATTAATAATCTACAATTAAAGTTTTGCCTAAAAATTTTGACCAACCTCCCAAAAAAAAATCACAAATAAAATAAATTCCTCTGTTGAATTAAGTTCCATCAACAATACAGTTCAATGTTTGTGTAGTATGAATTCCTAAAACAGGTATCAATGACTGAAATGTTAATTACTGCAATGACAAATTTTAATTTTTTTCATATACCACTACGAGAACTTTTTATGTAGGTATTATTTTGGTAATGATATTGAATGTTATGAGATATTAAGCTTATGATATTGGGAAATAATGGTATTGAGTGAAAATTGTTGTAGAGGTTCCAGTATTGGTATTGTGAGAATGATGACAAATTATATTATATGTTAGCTCATTATTCTCACAATATAATTGTTGTGGTAACACTGACCTGATACATATTGTAATTTGTAATATTTTATATTTGTAACACAACTGTGATAATATATTTTTGTGATGTCATTGTCGCTTGTGAAACGTTGATCAGTCAACATCTTATCCATCTTAAATGGAAAATACATATTCGTGAATCAAATAATTTGAGTTCTTATTTATGTGTTTGTAAAGTGTTTTTCTAGTCATCGTCTAATGTCGTTATTTATTTAAAGTCAGTCGTCAATATTTATCGTCATTCGGTCCGTTGAAACATCAATCTTTTCACAAGTATACTATTTTTAAAGTAAGGGTTTCCAATATTGGTTACATTTCTGATATTGGTGTTTGTAGTGGTAAATAGCATTTCTATTATCCATCCCTGATAATGTATATATATATCCTCAAAGGAATAATCAAATTCTCCAGAATGGGGTAATGTGTATGCCAGTGTTTATAAACAAATGTACATGGCAATTTTTTTCTCCATTCAGTCAGTTTCCATTTTGGGTTTCATTTCCATTTAAAAATTTTTTTTCGTATTTAAAATTTTCCAAATCCTATTTGAACTTCAATTATTGATATATCAGTACCTTTTCAGTATATTTCCAGAAACATGATATTTTTTCGATATACTCCTAAAAACATTCATTTTTTTCTCACATATCAAAAATAATTCAAGTGAAAAATGGAAATGGAAACCATTCATCATTATATCAGTCTACATTCAGACATAAAGCTAGTGGGTATTTTTTATTAGTATTATTATAGGTCTTTTATAGTAGTGTGCTATAGGTCATTGAAAAATGAAGATTTGGATAGTTGCTCCATACCTTTATGTCTTAAAACATTGATAGCTAAGTATTAAGAAATGGAAATAGAAACCATTTTTTTTTCAATTGGAAACTGAAATAAATGGAAATACCAAAATTCTGAAATGGAAACCGAATTAGAAACAATTAACCCATTAGTTTCAAGACCAATAATGAGAACATAATGAAAACCGAATGATGAATCATTTCCTTTTTCATATTTCTCACTAAATTAATTTTTTACGTGTGAAAAAAAATAGAAAAAATATCGATAGAAAATCTAATGGAAATGGAAACCAAAATGATGAAAATTGAAACAAAATATAACTAATATTTTGATAAAATTCAGAAACTCAACTAATGGAAACCAAATGAAAAAGTGTAGTGTTTCTCAATCACTGGAAAAATGACACCACTCAAAATGTGAAATTGAAACTAAGTAATTCACTAAAAATAAGAAAACAGCTATAGAAACTTAGTAAATTACACAATCATATTTGAATTAAAACACACCATTGAAAGTAAGAGTAAAAGACTGAAGTATTTAATAATTGAACCTTATTACGTGACACTAGTCTTTAATAGATGTATCAGCAACACAGGCATCAAATGAATGATTGAACATTTGATACACAGATAAAATGACTATAGAAAAATGTACAAGTCACAGAGAAAAACGAGAAGACTTAAATTGGATTATTTAACACCCCTTCTCAATTCAAAGATCGTTTAAAAATAAATACAATGAAAATTAATTACAACAAATTCCAAAGGACCCAGCAATTTTGAGTTTGTTGTAACCAAAATCAAATATAACATACAGTTCTTAATAACCGATTATTAATTTAATTTTTTATGGTTGAAAACATTGATACCATGATCTAAGATATTATGAAAGACTGTAGACTGCAGATAATTTTTTTACTATAATATAACACATACATATGTAGTATATATGTGACTCATCTTTTTTCAAGGTTGAAAAGAAAATTCTTATTTTGATCAGCTTAATTTTAATGTGATTAAGAAATTAGTTATGAATAGATTATTCTTTATCTCGCAATTACCAGTTTGAGCAAATAGTCATTCATTTTTGTTTTGTTGTAGCCAGTTATCCGTTTTAACCGAATTTGCTCTATCAGATTTTTTTTACACATATGTTTATTTGTTTGTGCTGGGACTTGGTGATTTCTTTACTGTAAGCAGGTGTTTGCTCAAACTGGCATTTGCTAATGCAATTTTCACTGTAATACATTTAGATAAAAATTTAAAAATCGACAATAAAAAATTAAAGTAATTTGACTAAAAATGGTTACATAAAAAATCACAGAAAATTTAGACTTTTAACAAAGTTGGTAAACTTAAAGGTAGGGAGACCTTTAGTAAATAGGTTACCAAGTTGATCATTTGAATTTAAATACACATAATTGAACATTTTATCCTTATAAGGTTGACATACAAATCGGTATTTGGTATCTATAGCTTTGTTTGATAGAACTAAACCAACTTACACCAAGCTACACCAGGAGGGAGATTCCATAAATGTATGGATGTTATATGACTTTACTCTAAGTTTTACTTGAATATTTGTAGAATGTGTAAGTTAGTGTAATCCTATCAAACAGAGCTTATGTGTTAATTCTACTTGGAATTCCAATGAGCAGATTTTAGTAAGCTAAGACACCTTTGGTTATCTCCAAAAATTATACAGGTATTTACAACATCAATACTAAAATCAATTAAAAGTCTTCTTAACCATAAACTCTCAGTGGTAGCTTCACATACAGTGATCAGATCACTTTTTGTAATAAACAAAATTACTGTAAATTGCTTTTGGCTAGACTACAAGATCAAATTTCCAAAAATTCGAAGTGCAATAACCAGAAATGGGTTTGTTATCCGAGTCACCTAAATATTATTTCAAAAATTGAAATGCTTACTTCTGTCACAAATGTAAAATTAATTCATTTTGTTGACATTAATTATGGACAAGAGTACCAAACAATTAGTATCATTTCTGTCAGTTCTACATTCAATATGAAACCATTTTTGTTCATTTTTATGCATTGAAATTCATGGCTTAGGTAGGTACATACTAGGGTCTGTAATCTAAATACTTTTGTGGTTATTGGTTACTGGGAACCAATAAAAAGCTATACTGGTTGCTGGTTACTAGTTATTGGTTATTGTTTAAATATGTTGGTACTTATTTGATTACTGGTTATTGTTCTAGTTAAATAAAGTGACTTTTCTGGTTATTGATTGTTGTTATGTTATTTGTTGGGACAAAATTCAAGATAAAATGTTTAAAAGAATTTTTTTTTAAATTAAGTGATCAATAATTGATAATTTTTAGGAAATAATTGGTAATTTAAAAAGAAATGTTTGATAATATTGATATTTCAGTAAAATCAATAGAAACCAATTATTTTTGATTATTGTTCTTGTTAATGGTTCCAGCATTTGTGGAAATTGGTTATTGATTATGAGAAATTTTTTCTTCTTGGTTAACAGTTAAATCTTAAATCTATGTTGTCGATTTTTTTATGTTTTTAGTGGTTATTGTTCTGGTTATGGTTGTGGTTATAAGCTGTAGCACACACCAGAGGTTGGAAAAAAATGAAAAAAAGATCAGTAATTGACGATAAATAAATTTTCTGATAAAAACTGGAAACTAACAAAAATATTGAAAAAATTTTGGACAACCTAAACAAAATTTTTCATTTTCCACTAAGAAAATGGAATTCAAATTTTAGATAAATACATTTTACTGAATGTCAGTTTATTAAAATTCTCAAATTGCAATTTAGCTAACAAATTTACTTTTTGTTTTGTTTTATGTGAAACATCTCCAGTTAGCAGTTAGTTTACTCGTTGAAAAATATAAATGAATACAAAAACTAACAGAAACAGCAACCAAAATTTTTTGAAAAAACTTAACCAAACTAGAAACTAAGTTCTTTATTTTCCAATCGATAGTACACATGGTGTCGGTCCATCAGTTTCTATAAAGTGATATATCTCTTCACTGTTTTTCAATGGTAAAAATGTGTTGCAGTATTAAATTGCAAGGATAAGGATATCACATTAATTAACCGCTTCAATGTATCTAATAAATACAGTAAATTAAATATTTATGACTAATTTGTGGATTCTCAATCAGGAAATAAAATGAAGAAATATAAAGGGCAGTCTGGAACTATCTTTATTGGGTTGCATGGCAGATATATTTATCTGAATCAACTTACTACCATCATAAGAAAAAAGTTCAAAAAATTTGGTGAAATCAGAAGTATTAAAGAGAATATGTATCAGACTACATTGCAAGTCCATAGGCATAACATTATTGTAATCTTTGAATGAAACTAGATTAAGTACAAAAATGTCATTTTTGCATTATGCATATCAAAATTCTCATTGTGCTGCCATCTATCATTTAGCAAAGCTATCTTTGGCGCGGATCGGCGGGGCGTTATTAAAGGTACTGAGAAGTCCGAAATCTGGACCTTAAAATAAAAATTATTTTCGACAAACATAAGACAGAATAATGACGTCACAAGTTCAGACAATTTTTCGAAAGACAAAATTCGAATTCGGACATTGTATTATCCGAATTCGAACTCGTATTCAGATGAAGACGTGAAGACAGAAATAAAATATGATTTTCTTTCAGGCAATTATAATGTATTTTATTTCAGCAACGACTTTTCCAAATTCAGACAATTTCAGACAATAATTTGGTTCGATCCGACAGACTGGCGCCATGAGACATATATTAAATGAAGACGAATTGAATAGAAGTAAAAACCCATCGACGGACATGAATGCAGCCAACCTTTTTTATCTCCGTTCTTTCCACGCTTTGCTTGCGGTTTGCAGTCATCTAATATATTTTATTATATTTTGCTTTATCAGTCATCCACGTGCGCTTTTTGCCTATTGTATGTCGACGTATATTAATTTCTAATATCTGTAATTTTATTGGCTGTAGACATTTGGTAATTCCTCTCGCTTTTTGTTATCGACATCGCATGTTTGAAGGCAATTAGCAGACAATAAGTGGGGAAATTTCCTTGACAAGAAGAACTGATTTGTGAAGACGAATTCTAAATTTTAAAACACTCTCGATTTTGCACTGACGACACCCGGTACTAGGTTCGTCTTTGCAAATGAGTCCTTCTTGTGTAGGCGGATAGTAGCAGGTCCAAGTCACAAGTCGTACGTTTAAGTCCTCACGTTAGGCAATTTTATAAGTGTACCATCTTCGGATGTAGATATGATTCAATCTGATCTACCTTGAAGACAACTAGGATGGTAGTTTGTGTTCCAGATAGGTTCAGTTGAAGACAAAGGCTGATTAGGGATGTTCTTTCGTCATGAAGGATCAGTAGTGACGACACACAAGACATTCTTAGTTTCGCCAGTTGTACATCGCACTTCAAGGCGATCTTTTGTAAACACCTACGAGGTGAAGTATCAGTCGACAATACGATCAGATGGAGTTCCTGGCACCTGCTAGGAGGGAAATTTGGTGTGTTGAAGACAATTCTCAGACAAGCTTGGTTCAAGATGACTGCCTTGCTCTGTCATATAAAGGCCGCGTCGAGCCTTCTTTCTTCGCATAGTGGATTTGACTCCATCTATGTCAGTAACTTTTTCACCTCACTCTCACTTACAACCAAAAGCTCCGAGACCTAAAGTTTCATATTAGGAGTCTTTTACACAACCAAAATCATCACTCATGAAGACACACAATTAGGTGAAGACACAACAGCTTTCTGATGATTTCTCCTACTTGTTGTCTGCAATAGCTTTTTTTTTTAACTTTTTATTTTTTCCGCTACACACTATGCTTTGTTCCGCTTTGTCGACACTATAGTTCTTTTGTAATTATAGTCTTTGACAAAATAATTCTGCTGTTCGTTTTTGTAAGTTTCGAACCTTGTATGGATCGAAACTTTGTTAGGCTCTTCTTTCCACACAACTTAGCTTATTGCTGATTCGTCATATTAATTTGCTGAGGTATGAAGACAAAAGTAAGCTGCGTTTTGCCGTGTCTGATGAAGTCTAATTCAAGTCAAGAAGAATTCAGCCGTAGGACATAGTCAAAGTCAAAAAATAAAATGTCTTGAAGACACAATTCAAGACCCCTCGAGTCAGTGTTTCGGCTGCATGATGCCCTAATTTTAGGACATTGTGACGTCATTAGCATTTAAACACCACTATACATTAAAGGTTGACTTTATGACACGTAACAGGAATCGATTTCGTATGCCTCATAAAATATTGGCGACTGTGGCAGGAATCGATTTCGGACGCCTCAGTACTTACCACTATTTTTGTTTCTATATTGGTTGGTCATAAAATGCGGAATTTTGGAACCATATGTACAAAATTTGAAGTAAATATTCATTAAAATTTATTGTAGCATGCTACTAATTTTGGTGCGTGACGTAAAGCTTTTTTCCCTATTTTTTCTAATCTGCATGAACTTTTCTTTTTACAAAAATTAACCACATGCTTATGTTTAGGTACTTTTTTTTCATTTCATAACTTTATTGCGTTTCATTGGTTTTATTTTAAATTCTTCGATAATGTACCGCACACTTTATCATCTTAATTTATTTTACATTTTTTCAAAAAAAAAAACTTTTATATTTCACATTGTCTAATATTTTGTCAGCAGCTAATAAATTTCATACAATCATAACATACCATTATTAACGCACATAAACCTAGAGACAATTAATGTGACCATCAAAATTCATAATTCTTTCTCTCGAAACTTACTTTTTCTAGCCAGTCTTGCTGCGCTAGAGTTTTTTTCGTTTCCAGTTATCTCGAACAATTATGCTCACGCCTTTTTTCATGCAAAAATCGCTTTTACAAGGTGCCTATAGAATTCGATGTACTGATTCACTTCTATTTTCAAATTTCCAACGCCTACCTATTTTCATTCCTAAGCCACCAGTTTATTGGTGAATATAGTACATCGATGTACACCTTCAAATAACTGGTACCTACCCATACACCATTGTAGCACGTTATTACACCACACGAGGAAGGGAATATGCTTTAACAAATACGCCTCTATACGAACCGACGTACGACCAGCGTCGCCTCGCATTTTACACTAGTGCGTATGTCGGCGTTTTTTTAAACGCTTTTAAAAAAAAATAAAAAATATGCCGTATTTTGCCTCCAGGGGTGGAACGAAACATCGATGGGTACTCTCGATCGGTGTACCCGATGTAATCGTTTCATTGCCTCGCTGAAAACGATACAAGAAAATTACCCGACTCCTCAGTATCGTTACTATCGTCTGAAGAAATGCATCAAAAAATAATTTTCTTCGTGAATTTCATGTAAATCTCTATATTTTGCTTTCGGGTTCGTCGAAGCAAATTCCGAACTTTAATTTCTCAAGAAAAACAATTTTGAGCATTATATTTATAATTGTATAAAAAGGAAAAAAAATTAAAATTTTCTCGTGGCTATAACGTACCTACCATTTGCCATAAATTGCGGTGCTATAGATTTGTACAATTTTATCAAAAATCCGTTTGCGTGCCATGTGAGCGATGAAATTTTTTTTTAATCTTATTACTGCAAAATGACAGTATTCACGCGGATTATTTATTTATCGTTTCTAGCAAATTGTTTTTGTGAAATACTGAATGATAGCAACAGTAACACCACACAGCAAGAAAATTCCACCGAAATGTAAGCGAGAATATCTTCATTACGATATCTACCTATAATGTTTATGTAATTTGTAGGTATTACCCAATACCTACCTGCTTATCGCATTTCGGTAATAGGTTTAAATTTTGCGAATCTGCCAGTACAAAAACTCTTTTCTCGGTATGATGACTCGTATGGTAATTTATAAAAATGTATGAGTTGTTCGTATTTTAATATAAAATTAACGTAGGTACCTACCTACAAAATTAAACGAAACCAAAAAGAAAAATTTGGTTAGGTTGTTTTGTATTTTTAATTGGAAACTGGGTTTTAGTCTTCAATCAGCCTACATCGAGTTGGATTGATCTATGTCTAAAATCTATTGGTAGGCAATTTAAAAAAAAAAAAAAAAAATATTTTTGAAAGCTACGTAGACTACATTATCAAAGTTATTAAATACATTAATTTCTCATAAATTTAATAAAAAAAATAAAAAACAAAACACTATTTTAATGGTATACCTATAGTTAGAATGGTAAATTTGTAGCTTAAAATTCAGGTTCATTTACAAGAACTTGGTTTTAATGAGCCCATAATTAAATATCTTTAAATTGAAAACATTAATAATGTTTCTTGTTCTTAGTCAATAAGAACCAACTCAAAATATTATTTTTCCCTGCATTACTTATAGCTTTGAATGAATTTCATAGGAGTAACACTTTAACTATAGTAATAGCAACATTATAGCCTTACGTGACTTGAGTTTTATTTATGGTGGTGAGGGGAAGAAGGGATTTCGGTGACCGAAGAAAAAAATAATATATTAAACATTTTGTTTTCTTCTAATATAAGTATAATAAGGTCTTGAGATTCTTAAACTTCTTGGTTTCAGCAATCGCATTATTGAGTTAGTTACGAGTAGAAATGTGAATCAAGTAAAAGTGAACCATCGCCACCGAAAAAAGTAAACAAAAAAGATCTTTAGACATTTTTTAATTTCATCATTTCATCGCAGACAAATGCGAAAAAGTAAATTATTCTTCATGGAGAAGCATGCAATAACTACAATGAATTCTCTATTTTTAACGGCTGTGTACAGAGGAGGTTATATGTTTGGTATGTCCTATCTCCCAAACTAAAGGAATTTCGTTCGCTCAGAACAAATGTCTTACTTCCATAGATTTTAATGAAAGTATAGGCTTAAAATATTTCTGAACATCCGGAAAATGTCTTAGGTTCATACTTGAAAATCAAAAAATTACAAGGGTGTAATTGAAGAAAATGGGAATTTAAAGATTGAAAATATTATTTTCATGAATTTGGGCATATTCACCAATAAAAGCTACTCATTCAGATTAACACAGCCGTTTTTTTTTTTTTTTTTTTTAAATAAAATTTATTTATATTTATGCTTACATTAAAGAACAGCGAGGGCCAAATTTTTTAGGGGGGCCTTATCTTTATTCCTCGCATTACATATTATCCAAGTTTCCTCTTTGTGGTGTAACCGGACCCCTTCTGGCTCTGTCCCTCCTATAAAACTTTTGAAAATTAAAATTTGTGTATGAATATCAGTATTTTATGTCGTCATCATAGGTAATACAATACTTTAAATATCATACATTTAATGAGAAAATAAATTATCGATATGTAGGCACATCATACATTTATGCCTGCATCATTTCGACATGTTAAAAAAAATTTTATTTTCCTGAAGACCTTTAATTGTCTATTCTCTCATGGGTCTACTTATAAATGTTTTTGAGAAATTAATAATTATTAGTCAACATAAAACTTATTTTATCAGCTGTGTGTGTTTATCTGTCTCCCTTAATCCTCGCTCATCTTTGGTAGTATTATTAAGATTGAATGTTGGAACGATTTATTTCTACTTGATAACTCTCATATTCATATAATATCGTCCCTAAACTGTCATCCACCTTGTATATCTTTGTGGACATAACTCAAGCACCATACAAGAAACTTCCCACATTTCACACTATCACTATCTCTCTCACACCCACATTTCTGTGCCACTCCATACTTGTCAATAAACTTCATAGAAGTGCCACATTTGCTGACATGACATCTCCTTTTCGTTTAAATTCAATCGTCATCCACAAGAACTAAGTACTTTATACGAATCATATTGTCATAGCAATAATATCATCTATCACGCTAGTGGTCAACCATGACATTAAGAGACTCAGTCTTCGGAGTCTGCAATTTTAAACCAGAAATAGTAAGTTTGTAATCCAAAAATATTACTTTGAAGTCAATGAAAGTGTACCGTCATTTTTTTATCAAAGTGTTCCGAGTCTATCAGTCATTTTCAGTCTGAAATTGCAGTAACAAATGTTTTTCTTTTACCTGGGTACCATTTCAGTCGAATATCTCGGGTGTTTTCAGCATATTTCCAAAAACATGCTCTCAAAGTTGCTCTTAGGGTAAAATTTTTTATTCACTTAATATTCAGTATTAGAAACTTACAGTAGGTACTTAACTTAGAAAAGAAAAATTTTAATTCTCGTATTGAGTAGGAGTTTCGCATTTACCTATGTAACGCTCTATTCGCATCCTGCGGGCAAAATGTGACGTTACCATTCTCTATAAAATGGGCTAAGTACGCGCCTTATAGGCAGTGAAGAGTACAAAGAAAATTAATAAACTTGAGCCTAAATACGCGCAGCTACGTCCAAAGGGTTACAGACTAGCGGTATATACATACCTATACCTATATAGATATACGCGTGCTTCATTTTTAAAATGTTATTATAACGTAAACGTTTCACTCTCAGCAGACCAAATCTCATTAATCAAATTTTTATAAATTGCTTTTAAAAAGTAATGCTATAGGTAGTTAATTCAATAATTCATTTGATACGTCTACAAGAAAAAGGAAAAGAAAAGAAAAAGAAATAGGTTGTAGAAGCCTGAAAAAAATGCACGTTTTTTATAAATAACATACCTAGTCAGGTATATAGGTACCTACCTACTTATACCGTACCTATCTAAAAACAGTTTACGTTATTAAAATGTTAATTACTGTTATAAATTCTTCCCCAAAAAACCGGTATGAAACGAACTTTTACGCAGGAGGCTACAGGAATCTCATGGAAACGTTTTATTTTTGTTTTTGTTTTTGTTTTTTTTTGTATTATGTGGGCTGCGTAGTTATAGGTACTTACTTGAAATTGAATATGAAAGAAACACTAAAAAGGTGTATAAATTTGGTATTGCGCCTGTGTACAATTTCGCTCAATGAATACGTGAACGTCGTTGATTAAATCGATTTTTATTAAAATTTAAATTGACAAGGTAGAAGAGATCGTGAGTCAGTTAAAATCATTTAAAAATTAAGCATGGCGGTGAGAAAAAAAAAAGTTAAAACTTATTTCGTATATAATATATATATATGTATAACAGCTTAATCAACCACGATACGATTTAGTTGAAATAAAAATTAAAAAGTGGAAAGGGGAAGAGAAGGGTCGTAAAATTATTAGAGGGGTCACTTTTTAACCATCAAATAATGAGATTTTAAAGGTAAATCAGTTCAAAAGATATGGGTTGATATGGGCCATTTTTGGCATATCCTTGTGCTTAAGTCTATAAACAATTCTTCCAAACTAATTGAACAATTTTTATAATTCTAGCGTCACTCATAAAGATTTAAAATGGTCTTAGAGAGCTTTTTTTTTTGAGTTCTCTGTGATTTATAAAGGGTGAAAAATCACTTATTTCTTAAAAAATTGTATATTAATGGCGAAGAATTTCAGTGTTAGTACTGAGCTCAGGAATTCACTTTCTGGCAATGGGCTTGGTAATTAACAGTTTTGTAAACTTTTTTTTTTTTTGTATAGTAGCCTATCTGTAGTTGCAGAGACACTACAGTTGTTGGCACTTATAAATAATGTGTGTTTAACATCCAAGGGACAAGAAAATATACGTCGTCACACACCTATCTCGCTCACTAGATCCATAACAACTACGGCGACCTCCTCAGCTCAGTCACTCGCCTACCTACATCTCTTCAGTAGACAAGTTCCCTTTATGCCCGCCAGGCACGCAGGAGATTGTAGGCATTCCCACTCACAATACTATCTAGGTGTTCAGATTCCTTGGATTGTTGAGCTGTCAAGAGAAAATTTTGTGTTTGTTTTTTTGATAGACCTTTTCATAATCCACGTATCTGACTGAAAAATTATTATATTTACTCAAGAAAAAAAATTTCTGATTATTGTTTATGGGCCTCAAATGAGGGCAAGTAAATTCAAATTTGGTACAGAAGGAATGGGAACAACAGTTTTAAAAGTAATACTGTTTTCCATAATAGTGTTTAAATCGGTGGGGGTACTACTCTGTTAACAGTGTATAGTCAATGTCACCACCTACTTCCTTTTAACAGTTAAAGCCAAATTCAGATTCTAATGAGATTATTTATTCAATTAGCAGCGAAATTTAAGTTAACATTAAATGTCTAAGGGCCGGTTTTACAATCACTAGGTAAAAAATTTAACAATCAGGCCTATTTAACTCTCGGTTCGATCGACCAGTTAAAATAACTGAGACCTGAGGTTGGAAAATATGGTACTAATACACACATACCGACTTTAACTTTTAACAAAACAATACTCCAAATAGCTGACTAGTTGTTAGAAATATACAGTCAAGTGTGGAGAAGACTTTAAATTAAAAACTGTTTGTTTTGAAGTAATGTTGCCCTAACACTAAAAACAAAATATTATTGAAAAAATTTTCTCCATGAAAAAAAATGCTCTGAAAAGAGAAGCCAAAATAATTCTTTTAAAATTTTTCCAGTAAGATCTACTAGAGTTAAAATGAAACCTAAAAAAAATCATTATGTTAAAATAATAATTTAGAAAAAAAATTAGAAAATACAATAAAAAATATGCTAAAAAGAGAAAAATAATCCTTTAAAATTTCTCCAGCAAGATCCCAGTCTAAAGACTGGAATTATTGAGATCGGCGTCAATTCAAAAGTTTTGTCATAAAATTTGACAAAAATGACGCAGGTGGGTAGTGCCTACATAGTACAAGGAAAAGAGCGCGGACTTCAATAATTCCAGTCTCTAGACCGGGATCTTGCTAGAGAAATTTTAAAAGGATTATTATTTTTCTTTTTAGCGTATTTTTTATTATATATTTTTTTGAAATTTGTTCTATTTTTTGAAGAAAACTATCAATACTTACTATAACGTATTTTTTCATTTCATTTTAATTCCAGTAAATCTTACTGGAGAAATTTATAATAATTTTTTTTTTGAACATTTTTATTCATTAATATAGAAGTGAAAGAGTTAAAATTTTTCACTTTACCAGGTAAAGATGAAAATAAAAGGTTTTATTAAAGAGTTACCTACATATTTCACTTACATAGGATTACAGAATAGAAATTTTCAGATATCGAGGAAAATTTATCTCACTGTCTTAGCTCCAAACTTTTTTTCACATATCTTTTAGAAGTCAATTTACATTGAAAATTGGTTCAAGACTTGAAGTTGAAGGGAACAAGATTTTTTTGCCCTTGAGGAAATCGAGGTTTCACTTGATATTAATGTAAGTAAGTAATTCATTAAAGATATTTCTTAAATATGTACTTATTTTAAATATCTATGATGAAAGAAAAACCAAACTTAGTTACACAGGCCTACTTTTATTTTAGCTGGCTTACCATTTTTTTACGGTAGACCTAGACTAGGTGCCTAGTTTTCTTGGCATCTACATATAATGTATTATTTCTCGGAAATTTACTGTTTCATAATTTCAGTTTGCACTGTGGAATAATAAGCTGTTTAACAATTATAATTTCTTAAAAATAAAATAATAATTTCATTCGAAAATGTCACGAATCAAAAAATGAAAGAGTTTTGAAGTCGAAACGAAAGTATATTATTGAATATTATTTCCTCCCACTCCTTAATAAAAAAAACTACGTCTAAATATGCAGTCCACTTAACATTGTTGTACTCATAATCAGTATCCAGTATGTTAATCTTTGGAATTTTATCTTCTTCTCCGGAACCACTATGAATTGTAATTATTTCCCAACCATACTCATTTTCGCCATTCTTTTTCGAGTTTTTATCGTCTAACGACACGCTGAAGTCTCCGCAGCTTTTAAAAATTCTCGCCACGTTTCAACTTTTTCGCAACATTTCCACCCTCTTTTCCTGCTGCTGCTGCTGCTGCTGCTGCTGCCGGTTAGCGTAAGAAATGAGCTGCATTAATCTTCACCGCGAGTGAACTAAATGTCAAACGATTTAAATCGGACGAAAGCTTGAAAAATCATTCGACTTAACATCGAGGCATAAGGTACAGTCGTCGTAAAAATTCGTTTTTCGTGGCATTAATATATATTTCCCAGTTTTTCTTTACCTCTCCTCCTCTCCCCCTCGCCGCTCGATATTCTCCATTACCAGCGCCATCACGTCCGCGACTAAACCCTCTTGTATTCGAAAACGAGTCACTCCTTCTGTGCAGAAGGTTCAACATCAAGCCAGCGGTTATATAGCCTTATCAAACGAGTGCATATATCATTTAAATGAGACACATTAATTTTGCAGCTCGACCCTTCTTTTTTCTGCAACAATATTCGCTATCTCTCATTTTGGAAAGGGCCAAGAGCATTTTGTTTATCCCACATATCTGCAGTGTAATAGCTTCGAGCTGGACAAAAATGTCGTGAATTTTTATTCGTGATTCACGTATTGAGAATTTGTTTTATTCTTCGGATTTATGGGCATTAGGTTTCTTGATCTGTTCCCAACGACGACAAAATGATAACGTCTTTGAACAATGAAAATGAGCAAAGCAAAAATGAAATATCCATTGTTTTTACATTGGTATTTTCAAATTTCAATGAAGAATAGACTACGGTAAATTGCCAATTTCCGCCACATCTGAAATAAAATATATGTTTAAATCCCTATATTATAATATAATACAGTAAAACTTGGTTACTTGCAACCTCTGTAAGTGGAAAACTGGCTATCTGAAAGAAATTGACTGGTCCCTAGACTTGCCTATCTTTTTCTTAAGAAATTAACCTCTTTTACTGAAATGGAGTTTCATCTTACCAGGTTTAAGTGGAATTTTTGTTTTAGCCTTCAGCCCTCTATAAGTGGAATGTTGTAATCAATTTACCTCTATATGTGGAAGTTATATACAGTTTACTTATCTGTTGGTTTAATATCAGCTCATTCATGTTGTTAACAAACTGCTTCCAAAAATGTGGTCTTGTAACATGTCCACCTGGAGAAGACATTAAAGATGAAAATCAGTTCACATGTGAATAGGAGGAAGTTCGCAGTATCCTCAATCTTTCAGACCCTCTCGAGTTTGATACATTCCTCAGCATTGACGCTGCTATTGAAATTACTGGTACACTCAGCAAAAAAGAAATTGTTGATGGTGTTTGAAAAGGAAATGAAGAAAACCCACAAGAAGAATCAGAGGACTCAAATAATCAGATTTCAAAAAAAGATGTTATGCAGTCTCTGCAAAATTTGCACATTTACTTCGAGAGGAGTGAAAATACTCCTCAATCGGTTTTCCACATGATAAATGACTTAGAAAAATTGTCTGAAATTTGTTCCAGCACACCAGTGCAGACTAAAATTACGCAATATTTCAAATAACACATGTATAACACTGTATATTGTTCATTATTTACCTAAATTTAGCTATAGATTGACATTTAATAAAATAACCTGCATAACTGAAATTTTTTATTTTTTAACCTGTTTTACTGAAACTCTGTGTAGTGAAAAACTGGTTATCTGGAAGAAATTTGTCATCCCCTTGCAATTCCACTTAACCGAGTTTTACTGTAATTGTATTTGTAAAATTTGATGAAAATTGGATTGTAGTCACTTTGAAGTATTGTAAGTATGTGGTATGAATTTAGTCTCTAGTTATCTTTCATATAAAACTTATTTTAATTTTTTTTTTAAATTCCAAGTTGACAATTACCACCATTTGAAATGAACTTGTTACTAATAGCCAACCCCCAATCACCGACACCCTAAATCATTGAGTAAATCTGTCAAAAATATTTACTAAAAAAATTATAGCTTAATGCTCTAATCTATATTTTGTAAAATGGGGAAATTTTAAGTTTTAGAGAATAAATCAAGAGAAACAGTATGAACCTTTGAGGATATATATATATATATGATGGAGACAATACGGAACAGTTTCAACATGGGGTTGAGTGTCCAGAATATAGATGCAGCATGCTGGCATATGAAGTACCCCAGGCTGAACACTCCAACCAATCAGAATTGAAAATTGGTGTAAAAGTGAGGTACTTTGTACGCCAGTGTTTATAAACAAATTCATATTGCGAGATTTTCCTCCAATCAGATATTTAGTTGAAAGTACACGTATTTGTAGAAACGCTTTCTATTGTTAGAACATCGAAACTGTCTATGTGTCCTCTCCATCATATATATATCCTCAAAGGTATAAACCATAACTCAGTGTTTCCTTTTAGTAAACTTTTTAGAATAAATCAACGTGTATAAACCATCCTTAACAATTAATGATTTTAAGTGAAGAAAGTTACATTCCAATGTCAGACACCTAAATAGCTATTTCATTAAAATTTTACAACGCTTAAGTCAGTTCACCAAGTTCACCAAACTTAATTGAAGTAAATAATGTAAATAAATATTTGCAACATATTTTGAAAGCCAAAAAAACATCGTTTAGTTGTATTGAGAAAAATATGCAAAACACTGGAAAAAACATTCGCAATACCTACATATTATTCTGGCATTTATGCCTTCTACAGCACCTAAAACTTGGTGTAAAGAGCTTGTAATCTATGTAAAGCCTACGCCCATTCCATCTCTAAAGGAGAATAAGTCAATGAAGATGTAGAAGCTTTGCTTTATTATTTGTTTATAGTGCATAATGTGCACAAAGCAACATAAAAAATTAGTGGAATAGCTCCCCTATGTTGGAAATTGGAAAATTATACAATTATTTTTCTCCAATAGATGCCACACTTGAAATTCTTTGAATTTACAAGCAATATGGTTGCCATTGTAATGAAACATTCAGGGAGGGTAATTTATATTGCATATTCTATAACCTCATGATATTTTATTTCAAGCTCATATCCAAATAAGGTGATATATCTTTAACTATTTAGTACTGGACCAGTTAAGAATTGGCTAGCAACGTAATATTAAAAATTTAGCCAAACAGAAATTCAAAAATGTTTGAATATGAAATCATGTAAACAAACTTTTGATGTTACAATTTTACTGCAACCAGAACATCTTAGTCGAGAATAAATTAAATGTTACTGTCATAGGTTTCTTCTTCATCCATAATGCATACTAAATTCTCTCTAGGATTCATTATTTTGTTGATTTTTCAGTGATGAACTGCAAAAATGGTAAATTTAAGTTATCTATTCGTAAGCTTACACCAGAAAACATTTATCATTGAATATATTTTCTAACAATATGTGGGAACCACCATACCTTGCCTAATACATAATACATTCGCCGGCTATAGTTGGCAATGAGATGGCTGTGTGGTTAAGTTCACATCTTTCAGCTGGCAAATATGTAGGTCCTAGGTTTGATTTCCCAAACTGACAAAACTTACATCTGGTGACCCTTGAAGTGTGCTGAATATGCACGCACCCTAGTGGTGCATGGTGGAACCCACAACTCTCCTTCCTAACTTGAGTCGCCAATAGATGGTGCCCTATATACTCGAAATAGAACCCATATAGGTAGCATAAGCCTGTGTGTGTAGGTATAAGAGGCATTTCTGGCTCTGCCCAACCTCCCACAGCATCTAATGTCGTTCAACTTGTGTTGAGTCTCTCTAGGGGGGAGCGTGTGGGAACCACCATACCTTGTCTAATATATAATATATTTGTCAAATAAAGCTAGTGGTGAGATGGCCGTGTGGTTAAATTCACCAATTTTTGCCGGCGATTATCAAACTGACAAAATCTACGCAATATATTTAAATTTTTTTTCAACAGGTCTTCTAATCAACTCGTAGAATCTTTTGAAGTGAAATAATCATAATATATAAAATATAATAAAATGTCTCTGTGTTGAATATATCATCTGTCTACTCATAATAAATATTTTCTATTAAAAGTATATTAAAATTCTTCTCAAAAACTTTGTCCAAATTTCCTAGTCAGTTAAAATAAAATAAAAAATTAGTATTTCACGACAAATTTTATTTACTATCAAATCATCTCTTGTTCTGAGTAAATAGTCAACCTATTATTCATTAAAAAGCAATCAAATCTAGTGAAAAAAAAAATTAGTTACCTACCTATACCTATTAATATCGATTCGTTTTCCTAAATTAATAGTAGGTACACACTTTCTTTATGCATCGACGACGTTACTGTTGACCCTATGAAAAAATTGTAGGAATTTTGCTTTGTATAAAAATTTATAGGTTTTATTTTTGTATAGACCTATTTGTACTGTACAGCTTGAAGGAAAAATTTATCGTGAAAAAAAGGTTTGAGTTTTCTTCTAGGTATCTTCACTCGCCATTAACTCAAAATGACTTCATTTTTAGTAAAATCTGACGATAAAAATTAATTTTCCGTTGAAAAATAGAGGAGTTATTATTGAAAATTTTTTTCAACAATTATTTGTTTTTGAAATAAAGAACAATTTAAAAAAGTCAAATTTTCCATTAATTATCTATTTTTTATTATTTAATTATAAAGAAGTCGTTGACATATCATAAAAATAAATTATAGATGGTAAATTTAAGTAAATTTTCCCTTCTTTTCAGCAATATCAATCTCAGATTTCTAGCTTCAATAGCAGCTGAGAAATCATTGAATAGAAGACAATAGGTTTTTCTCAAAAAAAAAAATTGTTATTTCAAACAAGATTTTCACAATGTTTCATTGACAACACTGATTTTCGGTCCTAGGACCGAAACGTGAATTTCTTGGAACTGTAAATTTCACTTTTTGGTCCTTAGACCAGAAAATAATTAAATTTGGTCATATTTTCGAATTTTTTGGTCCTGCTGCCAAAAAGTAGTCCTCTGATTCAAAAAAATGAATTTTCAGTCCTAAAATGAGGGCAGAAAACGTGCTATTATGGACCGGAGGTGCGTAAGAGTATGTATATAAATACTTCTTTTTCCTATGTCCAAAACTACAGAAAATTTAATTCGCCAACAAAAATTTACGAAAATTAGGACGGTTTTAATTATTTTATTTTATCACGGCGGACGACTGCCTGCTTCGATGACTGATGACTTTGAGTGAAAAATAATGTCAGACCTATTGAAGATGGTTCGAATAAAAAATTTCAAAAATTTAATTGTTATATGCTTCGAGTTTTGATTGAAAACTTTTTATTTTTTTATTTTTGGATGGGGATGCGTACCTAATTTTTTAGAACAAAATTTTTCTTAATTTTTCGTCACGTGTCAGCTTACATAGGTATTAAATGCAAGGAGTATAACAAAAATGGGGTCAATTAGTACGACTAAGATGTGATCAGTATTTGAATAAAAACTTACCTATTTGTAAAAAAAAATTTTTTTACTTAAGAACTAAGTAATCGATAATATTATGTACCTACCTTTTACACAAAACATCTCAATGAAAGAAAATGAAGAAGTTCAATCCCAAACAATCTATGGGGTATTTTTTCTCAAAAATAATTTCATAATTTATAAGTAGGTAAATATTATTCAGGTTCGGTGGAAAAGTTATCAAAGGCATGTAAGTACACGTTTCATTGTTAAATCCACAACTTGACTGAAGAAAATTATAGGTTTTGTCGAATCAATTAATGTCAATATTATAGATAATAATTCAAGAAAAAAAGTACTTAATACATTTTTATAAAGGGTCAGACTCAGAACTCCAAAACACTTTTTCGAGTTTTTGACTACTAACTATGCATAGGTCATACCGATATTTTTTCTTATCGGTTAGCTACCATATTGATAGTACCTACGGCCAAAACTATCGAAAAATTATGCATCATTTTCCGTTACGAACAATTGAATTCATAATTAATGATTCATAATATCGATTTTTTTTGCTATCGATACTATCTATAGTTTATGCATCACTATTGACTATGTCCCTACCCGTCATTTATTGAAAAGGTACTGTAAGCCTAATTTTTCTTTTCAGTCTAGAAATTGTATGAAGCATTTTCAAAGTCCTGCGTTTGTTTTCAGAAATGTGCCAGAAACTTCAATTATTACCGAACGTTCGACAACCAAATCTAATATCACATTCATTTGCCACCAACTCAAAGGTCTATCCACAGGCCAAGTGAAACATTGTCAACTTTACGAAGATCATATGAATATCGTCGCAAACGGAATAAAAACGAGTGTCGACGAATGTTATCGACAGTTTAAGTCTCATCGGTGGAATTGCACCTCCACCCCCCAACATCAAACTTTTTTTGGCCCTAATTTAAAATTGGGTAAATTATTGATACATTCATATACTTATGCATTTATGGTCAGATAGTCTACAAGACACAGCCACTAGCGCAAAGGAACGCTGAAATACAAGGTGTCCTGGGAATAGACTGTCAAATTTTAGTGATAATTGGAATTTAACAAAATAAGTACCTAATAAAATGCATAATAGGATTAGTAGGTAGGTACCTACCCATATTAAGAGAAATATTTCTAGTTGTGTTTATATGCTTAAGAAGTTGCATGACATTCTTTTAGTACGAATAATTTGAAAATGTTGGTAATCGATTCAGCGGCATGTAGCTATAGGTATAGTACTCGATGAGCCAATAAAAAATGTTTCATCAACCTATGGCCTATATTCCATGATGAAGGAGTTTTAAACATTAGTTCCAAGTTTCAATACTAATCTTTTCAAAAAAAGTTAGGGTGGCCTCAATTCTTTCAAAATTGATGTATAGGCCATATTATGTTGTCATAAGGTGTTTTACTTGTTTTGTCAAGTACATACTAGCAACTACCAAAATTTGGCAGTAGATTCCCAGGACACCCTGCATAAAGTAAATTCGACTCACATTCAGTTGCAAAAATTTTGTAACTTATGGGTGTGTTTTCTTCTTCCCACAGGAAATTGCATTTCATATTTCTTCCCACCACCTGCAACCCTCGAGCAGTAAACCAATTCTTGATACAACGTCACGCCTCTCCCGTCATATATAACGATACAAACCCTCAATTTTAAAAATTTATCTCCTTTTCTGTATTGAAGTATCTTCGTTATTATTTAGGTACCTACTGGTAGATTTAGGCATCTATTTTATGATTATAAAATTTGTCAATTATTTAATTTAATCAACCATTTTGCTGCATTAATTATTAGTTATAAGTACCTACCAAATTTTAATGTTGGGTATGATTCATTAATTTTAGGAAATCGAGAAACCGCTTTCCTGCAAGCCATAACCTCGGCTGGAGTTATGCATTCGATTGCCAGATCTTGTCGAGACGGTCAGTTGACCAGATGTGGCTGCTCGACAATTCCTCGTCCAGCAAATCTTTATAAAGATTGGGTTTGGCGTGGCTGTGGCGACAATCTAGAATACGCGTATAAGTTGGTGAAATTATAAAACTTATAATTCTTGCTCTTTTCTATGCGAATTACCAACGTACCTGCAAATATATATACCTACAGTGTTAACAATATTGTTTGTCTCCAGTCGTAGTTCTCACATCAATAGTAAAAATCAATATTTAGGTCTAAAATCTAAATATTCAATAAGAAAAAATGAAACATAAAATTAAAACCCTCCTCCAACTAAAGCTTATTCTTGCTTGTAGATCTGTCAAAATTTTTTTACATTGGGCTTATAACGGGCCTGAATAAAGGAGAATATTTTTCAGTTAAAAAAAAAGAAATCTTGTAAGTAGTTTAAAATGTGTACGTTTACCCTTTACATGTGTGGTTTGTTATGTAACTTACACCCCAAGGAACATTGGGACAAATTTTTAAAAATTTAGTAATCCCGGAAGAGTACCAAGGCAGGTGTCGATAGGAAAATTTTATTCTTGCACTTAGTATTAGCTGAAATCAATATCCTAAAAAAGCACTGTATGATTTACATCAGGATCTTGAAATGTTATGAAAAAGTTGAAGAATACAAAAATGAGAGTCCACAAACAAATATCAGTTTTGAAATGTATGGAAAATGAAAGTATTGTTTTGATCTTATTGTTCCAAGGACATTAAGTTTACCTATCAAATAAAGGAGGTAGCCCATTTTCTGACATATATTTCCTGGATATAGGCAGTTATTTAAGGAAGTAAACCAGTCAAGGATGTGGGATGATAAACCTCTGAATTTCGATTAAGGCGAGTGAGAAATCGATAAATAGTAACAATAAATAAAAAATGACATTTATTTAATACTTATTTGCATTCTCTGAAGTCTCCTCTTTTCAAAAATATGTAATTCATTATATCTCACATATTAAATTTCAGTTTCAAAAACCTTATCATTTCAGTGAATAGACTTAGTCAAAATTCCAACATATTGGCTGAAGAAAAAAAAAAGAAGAAAAAAAAGTTTTAAAAACTATAACGCCACAGAGATTCTAACCCTATAGATCTCCAAAGCGAAGAACGCAGCGCGTTGTTGACCAATTCACTGAAACTATTTACACAAATTTCAGAATGTACAAAAAACACGTGCTCTATTATGCGTCAATCAATCGTTAACTTTATAGTGTACTACATATGGACTCCTCATACTGATAAAAACGTGAACATAACATCAGATGTACTGGAAAAGGAAATTATAGACTGGATATATGCAGAAAACGGGAAAATTAGCCAATCAGCACTTGAAAATGATTGATAACGCTATTACCTGCATATTTTTTTCTTTCCTCGTCCTTGGAAGTGTTTGTTTCATTTTTGTCGTCCACCAATTCACTTGTTTGAGCAGTCCGTACATAGTATTATATACGTGTATAGTCAAAGTAATCAATACATAAATTTTATTGAATTTCCTGAAAAAAAAAAAAAAAAATTTGTTTCGTCTTTACGTACCCTTTTTTTCAGGATTGGTTCAACGTATTTTTAAGAATTTTAATTGCTGAAAGTATCCAACAAAAACAGACCAGAGGATTTTTTGAAATAGTTTTTCTGAAGTGAGATAAACGACTTTTTGCGTTGAAAAACATGCGCAAAAATGTACCTACATTAAATTTGGTGAAAATATCAAAAATCAGGCACAAATAATTTAAATCCTAAACCTCCAGGTTAAAATCAAAGTTAATTTTAGGTAACAGTGTGATTAAAATTTCAGCTCTGTATCTCGCATAGTTTTTTCAAAAAATGAATAAAAGTCAATTTTACATTGAAAATTGTACATTTCTCAGTTGTGTTAATAGACTATTTAGGTACTTGTGAATAGCCTGAAATACATACTCAGGTTTAACGTTAGCCTAAACTGGCGATGAATTGAGCTAACAATTCCGTTTTTACAAATTATCAGAATATATTTTGAAACGAAAACTTCAACTAGTTCAAATCACGTACCATATGCTATAGTTAACCTACACCATCGCGTATTTCCATCATTGCAGATTCACCAGAAATTTGATGGATATCAAGGAGCAGGAGAAAATTCCGCAAATAAAAAAAGACGACAAGGAATACACGCGTTCGTTGATGACCCTACATAATAACGAAGCTGGAAGACGAGTAATATTGATAAAAATTGTTTTCAGGAATCATATTTCGAGAAGAAAAAATTCCAAGATCTATAATAATGTTTTCTTTCTTCTTTCACTTATATTTGCAGGCTGTGCTAAAAATGACCAGAGTAAATTGTAAATGTCATGGTGTATCTGGTTCGTGTACGCTAATCACGTGTTGGCATCAGTTGCCAATGTTTTCTGAAATCGGTAAGCAGAAAAAAAAAAAAATTTCTAGTGTCGTTCGAATTAACTTCTTATACGGGTGTCCGAAGAATCGACAGCAGAACTTAAATACACAAATAAATATCGTGAAAGAGATACTCTACATTTTATATACCTATGTGTATACCCGAAGTTGCATACCATTTTTTAGTAGGAGTAATTTCAAAACACTCCGAATCAATGGCCAAAATTTCAGCGGTTGGCAGTACCTACTCGCGATGAGACTAGTAAAAAAATGTTATTCAAACATGCGGTATGTATTCCATACTGAAGGAGCAATAAAAGATATTGAATTTCAATACTTTTTTCAAAAAGTGCACTTCAGTACCAGTCGGGATGGACTGAAACATTTAATGTGGAGCACATTTTAAAAGCTATCAAATGCGCGCAACACCAGTTTCGTTAGAAAAAGTAGGTTTTTGAAAAAATTATAAAATTAGTCTCTAAAAATTTATTATTAAATTTTATAACTGTTAAAGTAATTAAAAATTATCATCTCTTTAAAAATTTAAACAAAAATTAACTTTTGTAAATAACTTTCCACCCATCGACACCAGAATTGTAAGTACGTTTCAATAGACTATAATTGATATTATTTGCAAATTTCTTAGTCATTAGTTCAAAATCAAGCATTTTATAGCCAAAATAATACCCAAAATAGCGCCATTGTGAATACTGTCTAGCTATGATCCACACCAAAATCAGTAAGATGATAGAATAGTTCGTATTACGTGTTTGTTCTGAATTACATTCCTATTGGTCCAAAATTAGGATTTTTAAAGCCAAAATAAATATAAAAACAGTGTTACCGGAAATAACCTACAATATTTGACTATATAGTGCTGGACCAATAAAACTTCATGAAACCAATGTACTTTTTAGGGTCAAGACATGCCAGGGAAAAAGTAGGCAACCGTAGCGGCGTACTTTCTGCGTATTTTCGACGTTTTCCTTGAATTCACCAATTTAGAATACATTTGATGAAGACATCTCTTGAATTCACAAGGATAGTATACACAAACACAAAGCAAAGTATGTCAAAAGGTACGCTATGGTTGTCTAATTAGCGCCAACGCGTCTATCCAGAAACCATTTTTTTTTTAATGGTCCTGTATTACATGTATAGTCAGAGCCTACAATCAATCCGCACCAAAATTAACAGCATTTTATAATAAATAGTTGTTTTGAATTTCGTAGCTATTGATTGAAAATTAAAAATTTTAAAGCTAAAACAAAAGAAACATAGCAATATCGGAGGTACCATTCTTCCGATCTGCCACAAAATCAATAGGTCAGGTTATTGGCTAGTAGTATAGTTCATTTCAAATTTTATGACTATCAAACAACAATTGCAACTTATGCTGTGCTATGAAAAAATTGGCTTTTATATACATATAACTACATAAATGTACATATATATATATAAGCTGCCCATGGTGTAAAATTTGCTTGACGAATGCCTTGCACTTTCAACCCTAACCCTGAGCTAAGTGTTCACTGATATATTACATAAAAAAATCTGAAAATAAAAAATGATTTCTTTTTGAGCCCAGTGAGGGTCTAATGGGTCTAATGATAAAATTAACATCAAATTCAAATTCAGCACCTCAAAAAACATGTCCAATAATATATTATATATAATAAAATCTGAAAATAAAAAATTTTCTTAGGTCATGAGACCGCAAACAACCAAACACCTACTAAACAGACACATTTTTTTCTTCTCTCTTTCTTCTCTTCTTCGCATCTAAACTCGCACTTAGGTGAGCATTATGCCAGCCGCCTTCACAATTTCACTTTTACCCCCATAGTGAAAATAAAAATGTGTTCCACATTAAAAAGGTCATCAACTGGCATGATTTTTTCAATTTGTACATACAACTGCCATTAATTTTTCCTATTCCAAAATTTCCAACTGCTACCAAAATTTTTTGAGTTTCTCAAAAAGAAGATTATCAAATTTCACGATTTTCCAACTATACATGTAATTAATCAATTTTTTCAACTATAAAAATATTTTGGGGAAACCCCCCATCTTTTCCTTAGCTACCTCCATAATCAAACTAATTTCCGAAGTTAACAGTCGATTCCTAAGACACCCAACAAAAATCGACAAACCAACTAATAATTGCAATGTTTCAGGGGATTACGTTAAGAAAAGGTACGAAATTGCTATAAAAGTGAAGAAAAACAAAAAAGGTCGATTGCAAGTTAGAAATGCATCGAAAAAAAGGTCCAAAGTTACAGACCTAGTGTACGTAAATCAGTCTCCAAATTATTGCCATAAAAATGAGTCAATTGGTGTGTTAGGTAATGTGGCAAAATAATATTTACTGATACCTTCCTGTCTACGTTTTTGTTACTTCGATTCGCCAGCATGGGATATGTTGAATGAAAAATGTAGGTACTGCTACTCGAATAAAAAACTTTTTTCTTTTTTTTAGGTATCCAAAATCGAGAATGTAATAAAATATCAAATGATCAAGGTAACTGCGATACATTATGTTGTGGTCGAGGCTATCGGGTTCAAAAAATTTACGCCAAAGAAAAATGCAATTGTAAATTCCATTGGTGTTGTTTCGTGCAATGCGATTCGTGCGTTTTAGCGAGAGAAATTAATACGTGTAAATGAATTTGAAATTTTGAATAAAATAATTTTTCACTTAAAAGAAAGACAATATATGTAGATTCTTATTAATACACTGAAAGAAATAATTGATCATGTACTGCACGTGATCACCACATTCGCTTAGTTAAGTCCGTATTCTTTGCGATTAAATCGATCAATTTTTTTATGAGTGTCAGGGTCGTTCCGAGATTTCCTTATTTGGGAGAGGGGTATCAGTTCAAAAAACTTTAGCGCAACGATACTTCGCTAGAAAACACATTTACCTATTTTCATCAACAATTTAGGAAAAAAAAAAAAAAAAAAACCAACAACCTATAGTAAATTAATGCAATGCTGAAAAGATGCTCGTAACCTCGTGCGCCGTAAATACGAAAAAGATACTTCAAGCAACGCAGGCAACTTGCTTTTCTCTAGAAATTTGTAGCGTATTTTCCAATGAAAATACAAGGAAAATAAAACTATTGCATTCGGCGCAATGGCCGAACCTGTGGAAAAGCACCGATCTTGAATCGTAGATCACGAAGAACATATAGGTTATTCAAATATTCATATTTTTCTGTAAACTATATAAGTACATAATTATTTTGTAAGCGCTTTGGAAAATCTGTCATTTTGCAAATATCCTACGTCAATGAAAAAAAAAAATTGTTTTAATTAGCCTGATAATTTTAGGCATTTTACAATGAGTCCAAACAGCTTTAGGCTAATTGGAAAATCAAACATTTATGGCTCAGTTAGGTCAGCACTAACTAGGATTAATGTAATGAACCCAAACCCATTTAGGCTATTTAAAAATCGTTCCAATTAGCCTAAAATCATCAGGCTAATTAAACAATTATAATGTTTTATAAAATGCCGGCTCTTTATTAGATGACAAGTGTATTATAGGCATTTTACAATCAGCCCAAACCACTAAAGGCTAATTGAAAATTATAAAATTTCTTGCCCAATTAGCCTAGCTCTAACTAGGTTCAATGGAATGAGCCCAAATCTAGTTGGGCTAATGAGAAATCGCTTTAATTAGCCTAAAATCAACAGCTTAATAAGAAATTTACTTATTTTTATAAAATGCCAGCGTTTTATAATCAACCTGATGCAATCCAGACTATTTAGAAAATGAATAAATTAAAAATTTTTTTAAATGCTACGTGACATTATATATCAAATACCTATAATGAACCTTGGGGTAGCATTTTTTTCCTACATAATTTCAAGTGATTACTTGTTCGGTACTACTGCCGAGAAAATAACGAATACAAATCAAATTAAAAACAATATAATCATCACGAGTACATGGGTATGTAGATAACAAATGACGAAAAATAAATGCAAAATATGTAATTCCATTAGCTTTTTTCCAGTAGGTACATACCCACTGAAAAGGCTATATTTATACTGATTTTTTGTTTCACCACCTGTCAAGCGAAAAAAATGGAGAAACAACAACGCAAGATTACATTATTCACACAAAGAAATCAATAACGACCTCTTTAAAGTTGGCACGAGTGAGTGATAATTTTAGAAATCAACGACTGATTCGAAATTCGAAACATTATAAGAAAACTGTCGTCGCCAAGTACTTTGAAAGGTGCCGCATACAGTATAAATTCACAGCTTACGAGAAAATAATAATTTAATGAAAAAGTTGGAATTTCAACAAAATCGACCCGGTCAGAGAATGCATTCAATTGAAACGTAAATTATGTATCAACTTTTTTTTTAAATCTTACTGGACTAGCAAGAATTGTTTGCTTAAATAATACAAAGAATGAATTGTTCTTCAAGCAATACAATACATGTTTCAATTTTCTCGATCTGGAACATCTTTCGCATTTCACCACTTTTATGGACGTTACAACTCATCAAAATCTCGTAAAATTAAAAAATCCGAATTAATGAAATAAAAAATAAATAAATAAATCGCGTGATAAATATATCCGAAGCCAGACTAGTTTACCTACTACAAGTCAGTATGTTAGTACACCTTCTTCGTGTAGTCGACTGAAAAAAAAAAAATCGTTTACAATTTAAACCAGCATAAAAAATTAATTAAAACCCGACTGGTCGAGATGAATTATTTGCAAAAAGTACAAATGCAACGTGCTTAATAACACATACGATAAATGGAATCAATACCACAATATAATGAAATTGAAAGCAATAACCTTTCGAGGAAGGCAATTTTTCATTAAAAATTTAAAAACAGGAACTTATAAAGCTTGCAGCAATATCAGTACGTCTGGTTTTATGTACGAAATTTCTTGCTCATCAATCGATGGTGCGTTGGGTTTGAAGATTAAAACACTCGCTGGTACTAAACGTAGATCCAATAACGTTTTCTCATGTTCGGCGGATGAGAATGATCGACCCAATTCGGTTAGTAGTGTAAAGTCACAGTTAGAGATTAAATTTTCTTCCACGAATTCGAGTACGTCGGCGTACTTTTCATGGACTGAAAACGTACCCTGCACATATTAAGAATTAACTTTATATTCTTATTATTCAACTGCAACAACGACAGAGGAAGGATAATTTTTAATATTTATGATCCAGCCAAGATAGCAGGATCGTGCTTCTTTACGCGTCGTTTGACAACAGTTCTGTTCTAAGAACGGATGATACGAAAATGAATATTGATGAATAACGTTTTTATACAAAGTTTCCGATGAAACGCCGGCATTATTTTACTGAAAGACAGAATCTGATGAGAAAAGAAAAAATGTCAGGTCAACATTTTTTCTAGCTCCATATTAAAGGAGCTATAAAGGTTTAAAATTTTGAACAATTTTTCAAAAAATTTCAACTGTTCTACATTTTACATCATGTCATAGGTTTGTTGATTCACAAGGTTATATTCAAATAGTACGTTATACAACATTTTGTACATTGGTGTATAAAATTGCATTTATGTGTGACAACCAAACCGTCATCATTGTTGGCGCTGCCGTTTCCGCCAATACATTTATTTAAAAGAAGTTGCATATTAACCCCCTTCTTGGTTTTTATTTTTCTTTTAGTCCTTTAATAATTTATAATCTACCATCAAAATACTGCCGGAATTTCACGGACACCTTACAGAAGAAAACGAAAAAAAATTTCGGACGACGTAAACACAAACCTGTAAG
Organism: Ericerus pela; assembly: GCA_011428145.1. Lineage (NCBI taxonomy): Eukaryota > Metazoa > Arthropoda > Insecta > Hemiptera > Coccidae > Ericerus > Ericerus pela. The sequence goes on along the minus strand of WOFM01000575.1, from coordinate 112,905 downwards.
AAAATTCCATCAGGAAAACGAATTCGTATCAACGCGTATCGATATCTTTTTTTCATTTCTTTCATACCAGTCTTTTCTCGCATAGCTTTGGTGCGTAATGTCAACATCTCTTCGATAGACTCGGTTCTGAAATTATTCAGTATAAACGACGTTGTTTAGAAAGGCACGCCAACATTTTCGGTGACACAACAGAACACAGATTTACTTGGATTGTTGCTCTTTCTTTAACTCTTCTGCCGTATACTTGAAAAAACCACTAGGTAATTCGGTTCTTCTAGCTGCCTGCGATGGTTGTAAAACTTGTACATTACGGTCTAATTCGAGACCAATTTTTTCAGCATTCTCTAAAGCGTCTAATAACATCTACGGAAAAATATTCAAATATTCAGCAGAAAAATTTTCGAGCTTAATAATCTTGGCGGAATACCAGCACTCTTCCACTATTTTGGTTAAGTTTCATTCATTAAATAAATTGTCAACTCAATTTACTGTCAACCACACAGAACTTTGTCCTTGAATTTATTAAGCAGCCCCAACACAAGCAATTTCAACTCCACAAATAAATTTTATACTCAAATCAGATTTTAAATAACAATGATGATGATGAAGGAGCGAAGTTAATACAATTAATTTATTTATTTCATTTTCTTCAAACCGAGTGGTGAAAAAATAATCGACCCGATCAATGAAAAGAAAAAACAAAACAAAAAAATTCAACAAAATTTACCTTTAAAACTTCGATATCTGCATCAGACGGGCAGACGAAAAATTCTTCTTCTCCATCCTGGACTGGTAATTTCTGTTTAACAAACCCAGCAGCCTCTAAAAACAGAATCGATCCTTTCAAACTAACGACTTTTTCTTGAAATATTTTATTTGAGATTCGTATCTTTCGGTATTTATCTTCGTCGGGATTATTAATGATATTTTGAAGATATTTGCCAAGAGTTGTAACGCATTCGTTTATCTGTAATTGACACAAGTTTATCAGCTTTAAATGATGAATAACGCCAAAAAGTATTCTTCAACAAAAAACCGACACTTTATCTCACTAACCTTTTCACTGTTATTGTTACAATTTTTGATTATTAAACAAGCGGCTAAGCCTTTCTCAATCTTCAACTGCTCTTCTAGATATTCATCAATTTTTACTCGCCATTCACTTTTCAAAAGGATTTCAGGTCCTAAAAAATAGAAACAGAATCACAATTGAATTATTGTTTCATCCTTTAACAGCATAATTTATTTCACATCCAAATTAAAAACAGACTGACAAACCTAGGAGCGGACACCTAAAATAAACACCATCTGCAGCATATTTACTCATGTCAACGTTTTTGGTTTCTGTTTTTCCAAAGTCATCTTCGCTCTTCGGCAAACTCTTACTTTCCGACGGATTCATTTCTTCAAGAACTACTTTTTTCATGTCTTTATATAGTGAATCATAGTCAGTGCGTGAATTGCTGAAAATAACCAAATTCGATTAGTTGAATGGTTGTAGAAATGCGCCACAATTTCACAAGTAATAACTGCATCAAGTTTTAAATGTGTAAGAACTTTTGATACACTTTTGGGATTAAAGAGCAACGTAATGGTAATATATTTACACGAACCATCAATTAATCTAAAAAGAAGAATTACATATAACACAATATGTATTGAAATAAAATCACTCAATTGTTTAAGATGAAAATCGCAATTTTTAGCGCTTTTTCTAGAATATGCTTTCGAAAATTATAATCAGTCATGCAATGAAAACAGAGGCCAAATGTTGAAGAAAGGAGCCTCTTATTCACAAAAACTGAACGTTTCGAAAAAATTATTGTCATTAATGTGCTCATAAGGCATACGCGGTATATGGCGTATACTCCCAAGAAATTGATAAAAAATTTAAGGTATACGCCATATACTCTCACAACATTACAACAAAAAGCATTCGCAAGTAATATTTCAATTATTCGATTATTTGGTTCAAATTTACAGGTACATAATAACCTCCAGAATATGAAAAAAACAAATTCTTCAGAAATATGTTTATGTGAAATCTTAATAAAAGTTGAAAAAAATTTATTTCTTTTCATTCGTAGTAGTACCAATAGGGTCAACTAGAATGTATACGTATATTCTCAAAAGATTTTTATGAGTACGTCACTGAATATTATATCTAGAACGTGCCCTTTTACATGAATTAACGAAAATGAACGAATGATCTGCAAGAAATGATACTTACAATCCCGAAGGAGTTGAAGTACCCTGGAGTCGAGCCAAAGCTGCTGCCGCAGCTTGCTTAGCTTCAGCTGATGGTTCCACACGCGAGTGTCCCGGTTCAGATGTTTGAGCAACAGGTTTCGGTACATCTTCGTTGAGTCTTTGTCCCGGTCCAGCTTTCTTGAACTTTATTTCAAGTTTTTTTTTCTTGAAAAATTTCTTCAAATTTTCCGCCATTTCTAACAAGATAGTTAAACTCGAGGAGAATGTCCTCTGGGTAATTTCAGTTGCGACACACTTTTACGTAGTTCTTCGATAATACACGTTGACGCTGTAAATGAAACAAACTGAAACGTAATGGAGAAAAACGGGCAGGCTAAACTCTACTAAGTAGAAGACTTGAAGAATACATACAAGGCTGGATAAAACGTTCATAAATTCGATCTTTATAAACGCTCCACAAAATGACAATTACAACAACATTAAGGAAAAGTACAGTGAGAAAAATTTTCAAGATTTTCAACTGAAAGTTATCGAAGTCACAAAATTCTGAACCCAAATGATGAATGGCCTCGTTAAAGAATAATTGTAGATTTTGGCCAGATACACCGTACACAGATGTTAATATTTCTTTTGACTTATTGAGCGCATACGAATACAGATAACTAACTTGGGTAGTATCTGTATCCACGTCAGAATCGAACATCACATCGGATTTGTAATGAACGACTTCACTCCCGGAAAATACGAGCAATGACTTGAATCTAAGCGAGTGTATCTAACTGAAAATCGAAACAAAGAGTTCACTGCTTCGAAAAAACTGTTACATTTTGTTCACAAACTAGGGAAAAAAACAAAAATGACGAAGACGTAATACACACGAAAATGAATATTGATAATTTTTGGAGGAATAATAATTTCAACGATATGATAACAAATTTAGAGTAGACCTTCGAGGATATACATATGATGGAGACAACACATGGACAGTTTCGGTGTCCTGCTTATAGAAAGGGCTTCCATAAACAGGTGTACTTCCTGAAATGAGGTTGAAACTTTGACTATATAGCTTTATGGACTGCTAGAACTGATAAGACATACATAGGGTTAAATGAAACACCGCTGAAGCCACTGTTAACAAGCGTTCTTTTTACAAAAAACGATCTTTGGTGATTTTCAAGATTTTATTAGTTATAGAAACAACGAAAAATCAGAAACAGCATACCTACTACATATGAAATTGATACCTATTTCATTTATCGTGTGGTAAACAAGTCAGAAATATGAAAAACTTGTACTTGTGGCAGCACTATATCTTTAATTCAGATTCCAAATATGTTGGGACATTCGATTTTGGTATTCTCTGCAATTGGAAATCCTACTGACTGTTAAATTTGATGAAATTTTTCAACAAAATTGTAAGAAATCGTTTGTCAAGGCTGAAAAATCATTACAGAAAATCATCTGCTAACTTGGTTCTGATTAAAAAAAAATGACTTGGAAAAATTTTCAGAAATATATTTCAAAACGAAGAAATTCATGATATTTCAACTGACACTATCAATTTCTAATCACTTCAAACCTTTATAGGACAAATAATATACCTACTTGAATCTTTTACAATAACTACTTATCTCTGGCATTTTAAAAACAAAAAACGGCGAAATAAAAGCCAAATTTTCATAAATGTCATCCAATTGTTTATTTTCATTAATGTTCATATTATCTGAAATTTATTCTAAATTCGAAAAACATTTTCTTTGATCAAATAAAATAAAATAAATTTTCATTCAAAAAACGTATTTTAGCTCATTTAGGACTCGCTCAAATTCTTACAGTAGTTCAAGAAGTTTTTTTTGGATAAAAAATCAATGAACGATGAAACTATTTACCTAACAGCCGAATTTTTCAGTTTAAAAAAACCTTACTTCAAACTTTTCAAGAAAAAAGGAACTCTATCCAAAACTTACATTTTCACATTCTGAAGAGTTCGTTGATTAATTTAAATCATTATTCGAACGTTTCACTCATTAATTTAAGACAATAAATTGGTATAACGTTCTAATATTTCATTAGTATCTGCTTATATTGTTAGGAGTCATGAAAATATAACTCAATACAAATTCAGTTTTCACACAAAGTACCTTTTTCAAAAAGTAACGCCTGCATTGTTTGGCTTCAAGATTTTATCAGTTCTAGCAGTCCATTAAGCTATATAATCGAAAGGTTGAAATCCAAGGAAAGGAACAAGTTAGTTAGAGATACTATAATGCAATGATCAAAAGTACAAATTACAAGTTTGAGGAAGATGAACGATCTCCCTCCATTACGAGATTAAAGTTTGAGTGGGAAATCAGTTTCAGCGTTCTCGGGTGAACGAATGAAAAAAGTTGTGTTTGTTCGCACAACCTGAATAGTGTTAGTTTACATTATCGAAGGTAGTTGCGCTAAAGGTTAGTAAGCGAGTGTAGATGGAGTGCAGAACAACACCCCTCCACAACCCAACGAAACGAGCGAACATGATTTAGCGCGAGAACGAATATTATATAAATTAATTTTGAATTACCATATTATTACACATTACTGTTCATTTCCCAAACAAAATAAATAAAACAATTAAAATAAATTAAATAAAGTATGAGCAATGACTAGATTATTATTCGATCGTAACATATATTTCGATGTATTTTCGAAATTATTTATCGACATATTATATTGCGGTAATGAATTTCAATTCAAGTATTTTTCGATCTTTCATGCTGTTCGAGAAAATTTTTGTTCAATTTTGTTTGATACTTGTTGAATAAGGGTGTTCCGAAATGTGATAGACTAATATCAACTAAACGTGTGAAATCATGTTGATGATTTGTATTCAAATCTCTGTTCATTCAAAAGCTGAATTTGCAGAGATGACAATGAATACCTACACGAAAATAAATTTTGTTTCAACAAGTATTTTTTGGCCTAAAGAATATAATATATTATTACTTTTGTTTGAACATGTGATTTTTCTTTTTCTCGAACATTATATTTTCATGTACTATATTCAAAAAGCGAGATTATTATATTCAGTGATTCGTGACTTGACATATTATTAACTTTGAATATTTGTATTCCTTCCCCTTTTGAAATAAATGATTTTCCAAAATAATTATTATGAATTCGAGAAATTTTATTGAGAGAGATTAGATGTTGTTAAAATTTTGTCGACTAGGTTTCTAAATTTTGTTTGTCGAGATTTTTGTTAGCATATCTGCTAGTTGTGAATTTGTACCAACAGTTTTGAATTCAATTTCTTTATCTTCTACCGATTGTGTAATGGCATAACATTTTATCATTAAGGCCCTTGCTCGTTTTTGAGCTCCTCCCGACATTATTCTAAGGGCTGATATATTATCTTCAAATATTCTTACGGGGTCATTTTCTTCAAATATTTATTTTCGTAAAAGGAATGTAACTTGTATATCGTCCAAAGCATCAAATACCGCAATTATTTCAGCAGCAGTTGAGCTTGTAGCTACGATTGTTTTTAAAGATTTATCGTAATCTACTTCTTCCCACACGTCCATTTCCCCAGTGAAATAAATTCATCCTTAATAACTTTCATCCATTCTTTTCTAAATGGATTATTTTTAACATCTTTATAGCATGTTGGTATACAGTCTTCGATCCACCTATTATCTAGAGTTTTTGTGATATTGAAAGTGTTTATATTGACTAAATTTTTTACGAAATTTGCTGGTTTAAGTACCAGTTCCTGTTCACAATGTTTTAAATTTGATATATTTTTATTTTCGTCAAACTTAGCATCACAAGATATATTGAATTTATTTGAAAAGGGGTCTCTAATGCAATATCACGTAGTGGTATATCCCATGAGTATTCCCTTTTCTCCCCTTGGTGCAAATTTTGGGCCTATTCTTTGTTCATTTTTATTTTTAGATTTAGTTGCACTCTGCTGTCGAACTTCTAATGGAATATGCCTATAAACTAATGATCCGAAAATTTTTAAATTATCCAAATTGGGTTTTTTACCAAAAAAAATTTCGTATGGAGTTTTATACTCTGAATTTACTCTTGTTGGTGATCTGTTTATTAAATATGCAGCTGTAGCTATTGCATGTGCCCAATATTTAATATCTAGATAACCATCAATTAGTAAACTTCTTACTCTTTTCATCAAAGTTTGATTTTGACGTTCAGCAATTCCATTTAATTCTGGCGAGTAAGGAACTACATTTTCAATTTGTACTCCATTTTCTTCACAGAATTTAAATAATTTTTGATCCGTGTATTCCTTTGCATTATCACATCTTATTTGACTTATGGGTGTTTCGGGGAATTTGTTTTTCATTGAGTGAAAAATATTTTTGAATTCAGTAAATACCTGACTTTTATTCGATAATGGTATCACAAAGGTGTATTTGCTATAGTTGTCAATGAATGTTAATATATATTTTTGATTGGCTATTGTGGGTGTGAATGGTCCCATTACATCAGATGATATAATTTCCAGTCTCCTTTGGGGTTTATTTCTAACATTATTATGACCTAGACGTTGGCTATTGGCTATTTTACAGATTTCGCAATTGATGAAATCATCATCTTTAAAATTAATTGTTTTTGGAATTACAACTGTAACTTTATATAAATATCTCATGTATTTTCCATTTAAATGGCCTAATCGTCTATGCCAAATCATTTTTTTATTATTATTTGTATTATTTTGGATTATTTCTAACAAATTGTCTGAAATATTATTATTTTTTTTTATTATTATTATTATTACTATTATCCTCATTATTATTATTTTCTGTTGTCGTATTATTATTTTCATTATTTTCCTCTAAATTATTATTATTATTAATGGGTTCTTCTTCCTCTTCTTCTATTTTTAATTCGACAGAAAAGAATCCCATTCATCGTCATCTTGATTTTGAGTGACGGGCATACATTTTTTTGGTATATTTATGTAATCGTAATTTACCTGAAAGACACCATCAATTTTATAAGATGTAAAAAAAATGTCCTCCTTGAGGGGATGGGGTAGTGGTCCTCTCACTTGCCGTATTCATGCTTTCTGGAGTACTTGGTAATGTACTTAGTTTCGACTACTCAATTTTGAAAAAAAAAATTATAAACTTTATTTTCAAAAAAAATTAATTGCCATAAAAATTTATTTTATTTTTTGGGAAAAAAAAAAATTTTATTTTATTTAAATTATTAATTTTTTGTAATATTATTCGTGTGTATGTTTGTGTTTTAAAATATGAAAAAGGAAAAAAAGAGAAAAAAAATATTCCAATTGAGAATATATTTCAGAAATAAACTTGAAGAAATCTTGTTTAAATTTGAGTCCTTGTGATTGTCTATAACAAAGGATCTATTGAAAATTATTCTTGAATGCTATCTGTAATATTTTATTGTAATAAGTTCTCAGGTTTATGCATTAGTATTTTTAACAAAAGAATTTTGTGACATGAAATTTCACAATTAAACTTGTATAATATGACAAAGGATTTTTTTTTTTGTGACAATAAGTTGTTGGAACATGAAATTTGTTCAAATATGAAAGTATTTTGCTTGTTAATATTATATTATATTTTTTAATTTTCGTAATTTTACGTATTTTTAAAGAGGATTTTCTCTCTCAAAATTTTCAAGAAAAATTCTGAAAGAATCTATCGAGTCCAAAGCTTGAGTGCTGAAAATATTTTTTGAAATTTCTATGAATTTTGCGACTTTGATACCTCTTTTATAATGAATTATTCCACTAACATTTACTGAGAAGGTTTCTAAAACTATTTCTCCCGAAAATGTTTTCCAGAATGGGAATTCAATTAAATTAATTCTCACGTCTTTTATTTTTTCGTATTCAAAAATATTTAATAATTTTTTATAATCTTTTTCTTTAATTTTAATTGTTCCTTCACAGTTTGATGTGCAATTAGCAATTTTTAAAGTTTGAGTGGATGAATTTCAGCGTTCTCGGGTGAACGAATGAAAAAAGTCGTGTTTGTTTGCACAACCTGAATAGTGTTAGTTTATGTTATCAAAAGTAGTTGCTCTAACTGTTAGTAAGCGAGTGCAGGTGGAGTGTAGAACAACAATTTTCACTCTTCATTTAGAGACGGCGATGTAGAATTGAATTCTACATTTATACGCACATTCTACGCATAGAGTATGTATAGTAAAATATCCAATTTCACGTAGAATATGTAGAAAATAATAGTGATAAGGGGTTTTTCCTTCTTTTTTTTTTGCCAAAATCAAGAATTAGGATGACTGTTTACCTTCAAGGATATATATATATGATGGAGATGACATGGAACAGTGTTAACATAGGGTTGAGTGTCCAGACAATAGATGCCAGGTGCTGGTATGCAAAGTACCTCAGACTCTACACTCCAACCAATCAGAATCAAAAATTGTTGTAAAAGTGAAGTACTTTGTACACCAGTGTTCATAAACAAATGCAGGTGGTGAGATTTTCCTCCAATCAGATATTCAGTTGGAAGTACACGTGTTTGTAGATGCGCTTTCTTTAAGTTGGACACCAAAACAGCCCATGTGTCGTCTCCAACATATATACATACATCCTGGAAGTATCATTATATATTTTTGACTCTGACAAACATTCAATTGGCCATCCAAGTTTTTGTACCATTTTGAAATACATATGAGTTGGTTCTTAAAAAGTGTTTTTGGTTCTCAACCCATTCCCAACATGCTAGAAGAGCATGGGAAGTGGAAAGTGATTTTTAATCAAGAAATGTGTTAATTTGTGAATTTTTAATTCTTTTTCACTATATGTGATAGGTTGTGTGCCATTAAATCGGTTTTTTACTGTAATTTTAATGTTTTTAATCTTTGTGAATTACTATGTTAATCACTGTGTGCTATCTTTTAATTTTTTTCACTTAGTGTGAAAGGCTTCGTGTCACCAAATTTAAAGTAAATGGTTGTGTACCATATTCTGAAAAGCCCTTGTACTTGCGAATGCCTGTGTGTCAAAACATTTAACAAAAACATGTTCTCAAAGTAGATTATGTGTTAACTGTCTCTTATTCTTACAAAAAGTGCTTTTCTCAAGTGATAATATGATAACTTTGTTGTTAGCCTCCGTTTGTATCAAAGTGTCTAAGAAAGGTTCAACACAAATCTTAAAAGTACATTTTTTGTGTGATTTGTTCAACAAAAACAAGTTCTGAAAATTGGTTATGAATTAACCTGTTGACTTAATTAATATTGTTCACAAGTGGAAGTTATTTAATCACCACAATACTTTATTTGTACAACCTTTTTCATGGCTGGTGGATTCATATGTTCAGTTACAACAACTGCTAATCAATCTTGTTCTCACTCAACATAAAAGTGATCAAGAACTAATCATTCATCTCCGATGTGGTAAGATTCATCAAAAAATTGCTATGAATGTGCTTGAGTACCAGTATTTTGAAGTCAATTTCCTATATTTTATCAAATTCTTTATTTAATGGGTTCAGTCTAAATGTAATTCAACCCTAAATTTTACAAACATCACTAATAGAGTCGTGAATATAAACGTAAATCAAGGTCATTTACAGGTAAAACACCACTGAATTGAATAAAAGCAAGTCTAGATAGTCGGGAAATCATTTTGTTAAAAGTATCTATTTTATTTCCCTAAGTGTCGTTTTTGGGCTGTCAATTTATTTTTTTGTAATTTCTCACGTAATTATTCTCACACATTCGTATTTCGCCTTCCTTAACTGCGAAATTTTGGTTTTTTAGATACGTTTTTACCAGTATAAAAATTGTGTCTGTCAATTATGATTGAGAAAATTAGGGATCACCTAAAAGTCGAAAGTGCGTAATATCGACTTGTCTAAATAGAAAAAAATTGGCCATTTCTATTGTGATATGTAACAAAGTTAGCCATTTTGTTTTAAATCCTGTAAGAACAGAGCTACTTTGTTTGCAGATAAATACATATTTTTGTTAGCCGTTTTTTTAATGAAATTAATTTCTTCGTATTTATTTACGATTTATAATAAAAAGTCAATAATGAAAATCAAAATTTATATTGATCTTTTTAAAATTAAATCGAGGACTGACACTTAGAATTTCAAATCCCAAACAATTTACATGAGACCTACGTTAATCAACTCTTTTTGCATATTTTTGTGTATTTATTTGTGCACTTATTAATGATGAATTAATTATTTTTGCATTATTTATCTACATTTGTTCATTTTATGTATATTGATTATTGTTTTTGGACATATTATTTAGTTTTTTGAAGTACCTATTGAGACTCAGTAATTTGTAATTCTCGGAAATTTTGTCACTCAAAATCTTGGTGCAGTCAATGCCTAAAGTGCCTACTGCAAAATATTTTATTTTTGTTCATTTATATGGACTGGAATCATTATGTTTGAATTATGGTTGCAAAAATGAATTTTTTTCATGTGATATAATATTATTATTATTTTTGACTAATCCATAACCATCTATGTGAAGTATTTGTGGAAATTTACCTTTTGGTACTGATTTTTGATATTTCTAACACGTCGTTTTCTTTGTGAAAATTCATTTAATTTGTTACAATGTTATTTCATTCAATTGCGTGGAATCGCAGGGTGGTGTTGGAAGATGATCCCACACTACCCCATAAGAATACTTTATTTGTTCATACAAATGCATAACCTGTAAACACATTTATAATATATTTTTGTGCTTCCCCATTGGCAGCACTGATTTCATGTATCAAATATGTTTTCAACTCTGACAAACATTCAGTTTGCCATCCATGTTTTTGTACTTTTTGAAATACATACGAGTTGGTTCTTAAAAATAATTTCTTTTCATGTTTGGTTCTCGACCCATTTCCAACACTTAGTGCTTACTCACCATAAAATGATTAAAAAAAAAATGCTGAAATAAGGCAGGCGAGATGGTACAAATGGCTTATTTATCTCATATGTTTTACACAAAAAAAAATGCACATCACGACTTATGTGAAACATCTTCTAAAAGTTTGAGTAAACAGTCATCTTCATGTTAGATCTTTGCAAAAAAGAGTAACACTCCAGATAAGGTGACAAAGAACTGATAACATTGATAAGAGTTATCAATTTGTTTATATTCTTGTGAGAATATGCTCCTCATGACCTCCCTCATAGTCGATATATTTAGTTGTAACGTGGTCGCTGCTTGTGACATCATTCGCTATAGCTGATTGTATATTCGTATTTCAACAGTTAGTTAATTGATCTCCAAATGTTGTTACGTGTGAGAAAGTGACGATCACTAATATGAAAGATTTCACATTAATTGAATAAGAACAACAACCAGCGATGATATTAAACGAACACCATTGAAGAAACACTAATTTTGAAGTCAACACAATAAGTAAAAGATTCAGTTTTAAGATCTCATTTTATTTTATGTTCACGTAACAACATTTGGAGATCAACTAACTGACAGTTGAAAATACGAATATACAATCAGCTATAGCCGATGACGTCACAAGCAGCGACCACGTTACGACTAAATATATCGACTATGAGCGAGGTCATGAGGAGCATATTCTCACACGCCTCCTCAAATCATATATGAACAAAAACATATCGTGAATATATGATTTGGACAAAACAAAGTCCAATGTAATAACAACTAATATATATCGTGGTGAAGCTTAATAATTATAAACGTATTAAAATATTAAAGTATTCGTGTAATCGTGTATGATAATTATCACAGTCCGTATAAAAATATAAAATATATAAAATGGTAAAAATATGACTGTCAAAACACATATAAATGGTAAACATATAAATCACAAACAGCTATATTAAATTTAGGTCATTACAAAAATTGACAAATGCAGGCTTTGGCAGACCTTTAGTAAACAAGTCACCCAATTGTTGGGACGTTGGAATATACATATAAATAAATGATTTGTCAACGTGTGAACATATGAATCTATACTTAGTGTCTATGTGTTTCGATCGTTTGGAATTCCATCTACCTGACTTTATGAGTCCCAGGCAGCTCTGATTGTCCTCGTAAATCACGGATCTTTTAGAGTGGTCAAACCAAAAGTCATTAATTAAATTTTGCATCCACAGTCCTTCGGATGTTGCTTCGCACAAGGCAATAAGCTCACTCTCAGTACTGGAGAGAGCAACAGTGGGTTGCTTCCTACTAGACCAGGAAACCACAGATCCAAATACTTTTACACAATAACCAGAAATTGATTTGCGAGTAGAGACGCAATTTGCCCAATCAGCGTCAGAGTAGATTTCTATTATATATTTATTATTATTATCCCTATTATAAGTCAAATTTAATTGTGAAGTAGTTATTAAGTATTTTAAAACTCGTATTAAATATTTATAATGTTCGTGTGTGGCTGTGCTTTGAAATTGACTGAAGTAGGATATCGCAAAGCAGATATCTGGACGAGAACCCAACATAAGATACATAAGACAACCCAACAATTGCTGATATTGATTATTCAAATTACGATCTATTCCATTTAAATCACGATGCAATTGTAGTTTGGGTTCAATCGGAGAATGTGTGGGGATACAATCTAAAACACCAAAAAGTTTGGCAACAGACTCAATTAAAGATTTTTGATTTATTTCCAAAAGTCCATTCTCACGATCATAATTTATGTTTAAACCTAAATATTTATTAATCATTCCCAGGTCTTTACACCTAAATTTTTTGCTAATTTTATTTTTATTGTCTATTATTAAATCATTATTATTGGAGCTGATGATAACATCGTCAACGTAAGTTAGTAAATAAACTATAGAATTTCCTTGTTTATGAATATATAAACAGTCATCAGCTATGCCTGGTTTAAAATCTAATGAAACCAAAAATTCATGGAACATAGTATTCCACACCTTAGGTGATTGTTTTAATCCATATATGGATCGGTTTAGTAATAAAACATTTCTATTTTTATCTAAATTACGTTCAATGCCTTCTGGAATTTCTAAGAAAACTTTGTCTTTAATTTTACCATTTAAAAAGGCACTACAAATATCAATTTGATGAATAAAATATTTAAATTTATTACTCAAGGCAAGTAACGCACGAACTGTTGACAGTTTGGCAACTGGAGCATAGACTTCGGTGAAATTAAAACCTTTTTGTTGCTGAAATCCGCGAGCCACTAACCTGGCCTTGTACAAAACATTACCAGCAGAATCAGTCTTTTTAGTAAACAGCCATCTACACGTGATTGTTGGATCATCCGTTGGCTGTTTGACCACATTCCAAGTTTCATTGGAAGTCAAAGCATCAACTTCATCTTGAATCGCTTTCTTCCAGCGATCAGACTCAGAGGACCTCAACGCCTCCTCAAACGTCAATGGGCAATCACTTTCAACAGCATTAGCTATGAAAAGGCAAGAATCTATAACATCACCAAAATCTAGTATATTATTAATTTCTCCATCCACTTCAATACTATCAACATTCGTTTCGTCAACTTCCTTTATTATAGGGTCAGAGTCATCATATTTTTATTTACCTATAGACTCTTCATTGAACTCAACATCTCTGGAGAGATGGATTTTACGTTTAGTCACGTCCAGTAACTTGTAACCTGCTGGCGAATATCCCACAAACTTCAATTTATTACTCTTTTTCTCAAATTTATCCAAACTGTGAGCGAAATCCAACATATAAGCATCACAGCCAAAAACCCTCAACTTTTTATAATCATACTTCTCACGGTGCCATCTTTCATAAGGAATGTAACTAACAACATTTGGAGATCAACTAACTGACAGTTGAAAATATGAATATACAATCAGCTATAGCCGATGACGTCACAAGCAGCGACCACGTTACGACTAAATATATCGACTATGAGCGAGGTCATGAGGAGCATATTCTCACATTACGTGAACATAAAATAAAATGAGATCTTAAAACTGAATCTTTTACTTATTGTGTTGACTTCAAAATTAGTGTTTCTTCAATGGTGTTCGTTTAATATCATCGCTAGTTGTTGTTCTTATTCGGCTAATGTGAAATCTTTCATATTAGTGATCGTCACTTTCTCACAGGTTATGGGCCCAGTCATCGTACTTGAAGAGGCGGCCATTGTGATGTCTGAGCAAAATTGTGCTGCAGAAACTTGCCAAGTAACCGTCATTCAATTTTAAATTCTCTTTGTTTGATCCTGATGTAAACGGTATTCTCAAGCGGTATGTCTAGTTCGTTCCTGTTCATTTTTGTGTAATTTTTGGCTGTCTGCCTGTGATATTTTTTCGTCGCTGATTTTTGCTGTTTGCTGTGCGACTGTTAACGAAAATGGAACGTGAAATGAAATTGATGCTGGAACCGTTCAACGGAGATAATGGGCGTACTTGGCGATACAGGATGGATCTGCTGCTTCGAAAAGAAGGTTTATATAGTGTTGTACATAATTCTGTTCCGTCGGGTTGGAATTGTACTGAAGAATGGGAAAAGCTGAATTCGAAGGCGATGTTTTACATTGCTAATAATGTTGCTGACAACTTTATCGAGGCGATCCAGACTTACGATACGGCAAAAACGATGTTTCAGGCAATTGTGCAGCTTGCTGGAAGGGACAACGACATGACGATGATTGAGCTGAGATCCAAGATGTACTCGATGCGATTCAAGCCTGGTGATAAGCTGAAGGATTACTTGATGGAATTTCGGTCTGTTACTCGACGTTTGGCTGAAATGGGTGAGACAACGTCTGTAAAACAATGTATTTTAACTATGATGAGATCGTTGCCAAGTGATTTCCATCCGCTGAAAATAATGATGCAGGATGCTGACAATCTATCGTGGGAAGTTGCGATTGGAAAGGTTATTAATTTCCAACGTGAACTGGACCTCGAAAAGATGACAAGAAGCTTGCCTTCCGCTCCTGATGCATCAAATCCAAAACCTTCATCAGGAAGTGTTCCTGGTGAAGAGAATGCTTTTTTTGGTTCAAATTATAATTCACGTGGACGATATCACAATAAATTTAGGGGTAGATCGAATTACCGTAATTTTAGAAATCATGGTGGTTTTAGGAATAGTAATGTTAATGATCAGTGTAATCGTAGTCAGTCAAATAATAATAAAGACAACAATTCTAGTAATAATAATTATTCAGGTTTGTCTAGTAATCAGAATTTGAATCAAAATTATAATAATAATATTCGATGTCATTTCTGTAATAAGCAGGGACACATAGCTAGAAATTGTTATACTAAAAATAATAATCGAACTATAAACAGAGGGAATAATAACAGGAATAATAGTAATAATAATAGTAATAATAATGGAAATAGTAATTCACAGTCATATAATGTTTTTAATAATAATAATAATGAATGCTCTGAGATCGATTTGACTTTCTTGGTACCTGATCAGGGTCTTATTTCGAAAGTTTCTGCACCACCACAGATTGTTTTTGTGTTAGATTCAGGATGTACTTCACATATTGTGAATGATATTTCATTATTTGCTGAATATATTATGTTGACAAAACCTCAGTCGATAATGTTTGCCAAAAAGGGCGTTGAACTTGTTGTTTCAGCTGTTGGTACTGTGAAATTAAAAACTGAAAATGGAATTAATATCACATTAAAGAATGTTAGATTTGCTAAAGACCTTCCGACCAATCTTCTCTCAGTCAAATGTATGGCTAGAGCTGGATGTAGGTCTGTATTTAAGGAAGAGTCTGTTAATGTATTAAGTAACAAAACTAATAACATAATTATAACCGGGAAAAGTAATTTAACAAATTTATATACAATAACTTTTTATAATAACGTAACGGAATCATGTAATTTGACACAAAATAAAAATAAAAATCCGGTAGAGTTATGGCATAAGCGACTTGCACATTTGAATAATAATGATGTCAAGCTGTTGTCTAATAATGGTCGTATTCCTAATATGTCTGATAATCGAGAAATATTTTGTGAACCCTGTATTATGGGGAAACAACATAAAAAACCTTTCGACAGACATGAACAAAAAACAAAAAGTCCGTTGGAATTAGTCCATACTGATGTCTGTGGTATAATAAATCCAGTGTCGTATAATGACAAGAAATATTTTTTAACGTTCGTTGATGATTATTCAAATTTTTGTTTTGTATATCTGCTGAACAACAAAACTGAGGTATTGTCAAAATTAGTTGAATATCACGAATTGGTTTCTAATAAATTTAATACAAATGTAAAGAGATTACGGTGCGATCGTGGTACCGAATATATAAATTCACAGTTTAAAGCATATTGTGTTGAGAAAGGAATTTCCATAGAACCCACTGTTGGTGGATGTCCTCAGCAAAACGGTAAAGCTGAACAAATGAATCGTACTCTTGGAGAGAGGGCCAGAACTCTCATATATGAAAGCAGCCTGGATAAAATTTACTGGAGTGAGGCTTTATTGTGTGCTGCTTACATTTTAAATCGGTGTCCAACCAATAAAAGTTACATTCCTTATGAAAGATGGCACCGTGAGAAGTATGATTATAAAAAGTTGAGGGTTTTTGGCTGTGATGCTTATATGTTGGATTTCGCTCACAGTTTGGATAAATTTGAGAAAAAGAGTAATAAATTGAAGTTTGTGGGATATTCGCCAGCAGGTTACAAGTTACTGGACGTGACTAAACGTAAAATCCATCTCTCCAGAGATGTTGAGTTCAATGAAGAGTCTATAGGTAAATAAAAATATGATGACTCTGACCCTATAATAAAGGAAGTTGACGAAACGAATGTTGATAGTATTGAAGTGGATGGAGAAATTAATAATATACTAGATTTTGGTGATGTTATAGATTCTTGCCTTTTCATAGCTAATGCTGTTGAAAGTGATTGCCCATTGACGTTTGAGGAGGCGTTGAGGTCCTCTGAGTCTGATCGCTGGAAGAAAGCGATTCAAGATGAAGTTGATGCTTTGACTTCCAATGAAACTTGGAATGTGGTCAAACAGCCAACGGATGATCCAACAATCACGTGTAGATGGCTGTTTACTAAAAAGACTGATTCTGCTGGTAATGTTTTGTACAAGGCCAGGTTAGTGGCTCGCGGATTTCAGCAACAAAAAGGTTTTAATTTCACCGAAGTCTATGCTCCAGTTGCCAAACTGTCAACAGTTCGTGCGTTACTTGCCTTGAGTAATAAATTTAAATATTTTATTCATCAAATTGATATTTGTAGTGCCTTTTTAAATGGTAAAATTAAAGACAAAGTTTTCTTAGAAATTCCAGAAGGCATTGAACGTAATTTAGATAAAAATAGAAATGTTTTATTACTAAACCGATCCATATATGGATTAAAACAATCACCTAAGGTGTGGAATACTATGTTCCATGAATTTTTGGTTTCATTAGATTTTAAACCAGGCATAGCTGATGACTGTTTATATATTCATAAACAAGGAAATTCTATAGTTTATTTACTAACTTACGTTGACGATGTTATCATCAGCTCCAATAATAATGATTTAATAATAGACAATAAAAATAAAATTAGCAAAAAATTTAGGTGTAAAGACCTGGGAATGATTAATAAATATTTAGGTTTAAACATAAATTATGATCGTGAGAATGGACTTTTGGAAATAAATCAAAAATCTTTAATTGAGTCTGTTGCCAAACTTTTTGGTGTTTTAGATTGTATCCCCACACATTCTCCGATTGAACCCAAACTACAATTGCATCGTGATTTAAATGGAATAGATCGTAATTTGAATAATCAATATCAGCAATTGTTGGGTTGTCTTATGTATCTTATGTTGGGTTCTCGTCCAGATATCTGCTTTGCGATATCCTACTTCAGTCAATTTCAAAGCACAGCCACACACGAACATTATAAATATTTAATACGAGTTTTAAAATACTTAATAACTACTTCACAATTAAATTTGACTTATAATAGGGATAATAATAATAAATATATAATAGAAATCTACTCTGACGCTGATTGGGCAAATTGCGTCTCTACTCGCAAATCAATTTCTGGTTATTGTGTAAAAGTATTTGGATCTGTGGTTTCCTGGTCTAGTAGGAAGCAACCCACTGTTGCTCTCTCCAGTACTGAGAGTGAGCTTATTGCCTTGTGCGAAGCAACATCCGAAGGACTGTGGATGCAAAATTTAATTAATGACTTTTGGTTTGACCACTCTAAAAGATCCGTGATTTACGAGGACAATCAGAGCTGCCTGGGACTCATAAAGTCAGGTAGATGGAATTCCAAACGATTGAAACACATAGACACTAAGTATAGATTCATATGTTCACACGTTGACAAATCATTTATTTATATGTATATTCCAACGTCCCAACAATTGGGTGACTTGTTTACTAAAGGTCTGCCAAAGCCTGCATTTGTCAATTTTTGTAATGACCTAAATTTAATATAGCTGTTTGTGATTTATATGTTTACCATTTATATGTGTTCTGACAGTCATATTTTTACCATTTTATATATTTTATATTTTTATACGGACTGTGATAATTATCATACACGATTACACGAATACTTTAATATTTTAATACGTTTATAATTATTAAGCTTCACCACGATATATATTAGTTGTTATTACATTGGACTTTGTTTTGTCCAAATCATATATTCACGATATGTTTTTGTTCATATATGATTTGAGGAGGCGTGTGAGAATATGCTCCTCATGACCTCGCTCATAGTCGATATATTTAGTCGTAACGTGGTCGCTGCTTGTGACGTCATCGGCTATAGCTGATTGTATATTCGTATTTTCAACTGTCAGTTAGTTGATCTCCAAATGTTGTTACGTGAACATAAAATAAAATGAGATCTTAAAACTGAATCTTTTACTTATTGTGTTGACTTCAAAATTAGTGTTTCTTCAATGGTGTTCGTTTAATATCATCGCTGGTTGTTGTTCTTATTCAATTAATGTGAAATCTTTCATATTAGTGATCGTCACTTTCTCACAATTCTACTTATTTTCTATATCTTCTACAAAATCTACGTCACAAGCGTGGAATATTGAATTCTATGCGTAGAATACCATCTCTCCTCTTCTCAATTTATCAATAGTAGTGTCAGCCATCAGGCAGGATTTGAATCATGAAATCTTGGATTCAGATTTGTAAATTGATCCAATTTGAAAATTTTCATTGGATTTGTGATTCAATTCCTTTTTCAAATTACTAAAAAAAGGATTTGTAACTTGAATCCACAAAAATGAACCCTTCGAATCATGAATACTTTTTTGTGCGTTATCATTTTTATCATTTAATTGAAGTAGACCTTGTGTAAATTTTTTTTAAATATTAAAACAGGTACATAAGAAATGAGAAAAGTGAAAACAAAAAGACAGACTTCCATCACTTAGTACTGTATACCCAGGTAAACACACAATTGAAATCCATAAAATTAAAACGAATATAAGTATCACTCGATTTCACAACAGACTTATACAGCTTTAAATTCACAGGACCAAGAAACTGAAAACAGAAAAAAAAACTTACCACAAAATTGCATATGCTCAGAAAAACAATGTCCATTTTAGGCAACCATAATTACAGGGTTTGTCAACATTGGTAAAATAGGGCTGCTGGATATCCAGTTCTAAATTATTGAAGGAGACAGAAGCTTTGTCTTGTTTACTTATGTTAAGTGTTATGTTGCAAACTATGGAAATAAATCAGCAATTTTCTCTTAATTTTTAGGTAAAATATTTGTGATACTCTTGAATGTTGAAAATTTTTGAGTACATTTCCTCATTAAAGCCTAGGATTCAGATTTGTGATTTGAATCATTTTTTACCATTAGGATTCAAATCAGAGATGGTGATGTAGAATTGAATTCTAAATCTACACACATATTGTATACATAGAATTTATAAAGTAGAATACCAAATTTTGCATATAATATGTAGAATATAATACTGACAAGGTAAAAAAGACGAGCATCTTGAAGAAGGAAGTTTTTCCACCCGGTTTATATTATGTTATGACATCATGTTTGAAGTTCTCTATTATTGGGTTGAATACATGAAATTATAACATTCGGTTTCAAATTGGTTTGTGGTGCAGTGGTTAAGGATGCATGCTAATATGCTGCAGATTGTGGGTTCAAATCCTTGGTAATCTTTTGAATTTATTTATTTTAATTTTCAGCCATGTGGTGAAGCTGGTGCGCAAAGCTCACCTGTTTCTTTTTTTTTTTTAAATACTGAAGTAAGCGCTGGTAAGTGATATAAAAAAATGAAAATAAATAAAATAAAAAAATTCTTAAGAATACATACGATTTGAACCCACAACATGCTAGCACACATCTTTATCAACTGTGACACACACCAATTTGAAAATTAGTTATAATTCCATGTATTCAACCAAAAAATAGACAAACTTCAAATATGATGTCATAACATGTAAACCTGCTGGAAAAACTTCCTTCTGCGAGACACTCATTGAAAAAGGACTGATAACATTGATAAAGAGTTTTCAAGTGTATATTCTACTCGTTTTCTACATATTCTACATATTCTACATCACAAATGTAAAATATTGAATTTTACACATAGAATAACATCCCTTATTCAGATTTATGAATCAAATCACTTTTTTTGTGGGTTTTGCTCATGTTGATCAGTAGTCAGGTAATTATGTTATCACTCAATCGGTAGGCATAGTACCATTTCACCATGACTCACACATGACTTGGGTACATTTATCACCATATCAGTTTCCTAATTAGGTACCTAATTCATTGAAAAAATAAAACGAAATAAAAATTTTACATGCACAAATTACTGCATTTTACTCAACTAAAATACAATTCAGACGCATGAATTTTCTAAAATAACAGCCAAAATACCTTTTTTAAATTTCTACGGGTACCTTTAAGCACACGTTTTGTCACTGAAATGGTATGTTCCCAACTGGTGATATTCAAAAACATCCAGCTGATCAAGAATCCTAGGTAACTAATAAATCCTGGCACTAATTTTAGTCAGTTCTTAAATACCAATAAGAAAGACGAACCTTTTGACACTGCATCCATCACGCCTTAAATACAAAATGGCTGCTAAACTGAATTCAGAAAAAACAATCTGACTTGGAACTACCTTGAGCCAAAATTATACTTAAAGTAACTCAGTGGGACTTGTTTTGGCCATATTTTTTGAAACTCCAGACATACAAAGGATCAAACTCTAACCAAGCCTGCTACTTACTACTTTATCACAATTATCTTTCAAAAAAATTTCAGAATTAATCCTTTCGTTAGTTTTTTCAGAATCCTTGAAATACATTGTTTTCCAACAATTCAGTACCCGTTTCACTTTTTTTTTTTTGAAAGAACTAACCAATAGGCACTCAACTTCTATCAGACCTGGGAATATGTGAGAACTATTTTCCACATCGTAATTCCAGCGCTATCTTTTTTAAATTTTTCTCAGAATCCTGGAAAAACTACTTTTCCGTGAGTTTTTTCCTCTAGTTTTCTTAGAAACTACTGAATTAATGAGCACCTAACTCCTACCAGACCCGATCCTGTTTCGTAAAAATTTCCACTTTATCTTTGTAGTTTTATCAGAACTACAAATACAAAATTTGGCCGGTAGGTACCTACATACATACAAAATAGCCCATATAAGTAAAATACTGAAGTGCATAAAAAACAGAGAAGGTCGTGTGACGTTCTTAATTTCCCAAAATATGAAACGAATGGAAAAGAAAAAGTTTGAACTTGATAACACTCACCTAATGAACCACGACACCTTAGTTTCTGATTATACCCTCCATATTTGATAACGCTTTGACCCCCACCTCCACATTTCAAAGCCTACTACTACCTCATCATCTGCACATATAAGCAAGTGGAATCTGTTTGAAATGAAAAAAATGAAGATAAAAAAGCTAAATATTAAAATGGGTATTTTTGACCCCTTCTCTCCGCATATTTCAGATTTTAGGTAAATGCAAAAAAATTTTGAACTATCACAGCTCTCCCCATTGGAAACATGAGTAGGTAATACAAATACACTGATGTTTAACCTTCAGCAGGATTAAAATTTTCAGAAGCCTACAACAATGGAGGTCCTAACCTACTTTGCACACGTTGGCCCGCAAATAGATCGTATTGATGTTAGCTCCCACCCAAGAAATAATGTAGTCAATGAGAGGATGTCATTATTTCAAAATAATTACAAATGCGGCCATCCACGGCAAGATGTACTTTATGTGGAGAGAAATGTCACTTTCTCAAAATAATTAAAAAGACCGAATTTATACAACACAAACTGGAATTTTTTGAAAGCCGAAGTAACTAAAACTAATATATAATGACGCTCTACACCAGGTACATCAAGACGATTTTTATACAGCAGACCACCGAAGGCTATTCAGGCCCTAATCGTGATTCCGAGTCTAGAGAAAAAAAATGAAGCTATGCATCAACGTAAAAAAAAAACATTTTAATCAACTTATTTTGCTCGTAAAAATAAGTATAGAAAAAAAAACGTCAATAAAAGTGAAAAAAAATAATCTAAAGTATAAAATTACCAGAATATGTTTACAGGGTAGTATAATAAGTATACCGTAACATACAAAAAATTTTAAATGCTCAAACATTATTAGAATAGAAAATCTTAAAAATTACGATAGAAAACGTTCAAGTCATATGATACATTTTTTCCAGTTATAAAAATTCTTCATTATCGGATTACTTAGTTGCTACATCTACGTTCTTTATTGACGTGTAAAATAAAATAATTATAAATCGTACTGAACCTATTTGTTGATTAACGTTCTATCATCATTATATTAAAATATTACTCATTTAAAAATAGTAAAAATATATTTAAAAAGTAAGGCACAATTTGCGAAATAATCGAAAACATCGAACTACTTATTAAGAATAAAATTGGCACAACCTGTGGCAACATCTTCCAAGCATTGATAATACGCATTACCAGCAGACTGTTCCTGCGGAGAGAAAAAAAAACGTAACAAACATTATATTATGTAATTATGTAATTTAAATATAGGCAGATACAACTTTTCCCAATGGAGAAGACGACTTTGGTACGATAAAATCTGGGCCTAGCGGTGCGGGGTGTGAAACGAGAAAGAAGTCTTCAATTAAATATTTTTCTTTAGTCATGCCTTTGTGTTTATGAATGTTGGACTGCCCCCATCACCTTCCCATGAACCAGCTAATGATTCAAATTTCACGAACGGTTAGATCTATAACACCTAAACTGTGAAGTGTTTTGTGTAAGGAGTATGAAAAGTCGAGTTATTCAAAAACTTAACGACAGTAGGCTAGCTCGCAGATTATTCCAATGAATTAAAAGAAATACTGAAACTTATTAGAAGGCATACATACTTCGAGGAGGGTAAGCTGCAGACGTCAAAGGATAATGTTTTCAATAAGACAAAATATTACATGGGTGTAAAAATGATATATGACAAGATTAGATCTACTGATTAACATATATGCTCCTCCTCATCTAACTAACAGATGAAAAAGCTAAAATTCTTTAATGCATTCCTTTAAATTTTGTCATCTATACAATTGGCCAAAATCTACCTTTCTGGTTCATGACCTCAACGTTTATTGTTGTATAATCCATTTCTGAAATATTTTATACCATTTTTCGTTTTCTTATCTTTTTAAAAAATTAATGAAAAACACTTACCTGTAATGATAATTGGCCAAAATTCAATTCACCCACAAACATTGTTACTTGTCTAGCAGCACTGAGCGACGGAACATAACAATTCCTAGAACAACAAAATACATCTACTAATTAATTTTTTCGACGGAATAGAGAATTTCTGAGACCAAACATCACCTAAAATTACAGTTTCGATGATGAAAATCATCATTAGAGCCAATTGCCTGCCAAAACCTTCTACCATATACTAGATAGACACGCCTTATACAATCTTGTACAATGGTTCCCATTGAAACACTAATACATATGGAGTGTGACGTCACATTGGGGCAAGAAGTTATTTTACCCGGGTTAGAGTGCTGTTATTTCCAGGTTTTTGAAGTTGATCCAGATTGGAATTTTTTTTTCAGAAAAATCGTACATGATCATTTTTTTTTCTTCAAAAAATCCTTATGGGATGGATTTAACATGCATTTGCCCTGTTATGACGTCATTTATGTGTGCTTCAATTTTTAATTGACATGGCGTGTCTATATAGTATATGTCGAAGACCGAAACAAAATCAAATATTCAACCCGAACTGTTTAGTTATGTATCTTTGGTTATCTGTTCACAAAAATCAATAAAAGACAAAAGTGTAAAACGTACTGGCCAGCCTTTTCCGATAGAAGTTGTCTCCACTCATTGAACAAATCTTTCTCATTTGATTTGAAAATAGTGTAATTCCACGCTTCTTTACAAATTGATATCAATAAACCATAAATTGGAATCATTTTCTCATTCAACTCAGCCTGGTCGATGACAAAATCGTAAACTGCAGGAAAACAATACATAAAACAAAATAATACTAACTTAGATTTTTTTCTCAGTGGGTATCAAATTTTTCATTTAGTTACAAATGATACAATAGGCCACATATTAACTATGAAACTGGAATGTACGTAGTGTATTAATTTCACAAAATACCAGCCAAACTTCACTGAATAAGTAGGGAAAACCGGGGTACCATAGAAAAAATTCACTTTCCTTTAATTTTTGGACCAACTAGTCCCATAGCATTATGTATCATACACCTGGTAAATATTTCACCCATTTACTATCACTATCCAGTTTGTTGTTCAAACGTTATCAAAAGTAAAATGTTGATAACTCACAAAAAGTGTGACCAATGAGGGAGAAGTAGAGCATTCAAATTTTTGGATATGTTTAAAATAAATTTAATAGTCAGTAATTAATCATTCAGAGTTAACAATACTCAAAAACACTTGGATTAAATATTATGTTAATTTGGAGTAAGAAGGTGAACCTAGTGTACCATGGTGTAAACTTTCTGGTGTACCATTGAACATACTAAGAATAACTTTCACCTTTTTTCAAATAATTTTTCAAATTAGAACTGCCTGAAAACATGAAACATTGGATCTTGAGAAAGCTGAAGGTACTGTAAAAGATATCTTAAATAATCAAATTCATGGGGAAAGTGTCACAAATGAAAAACAATCATTTATTAAATGATAATTATTATAATTCAAATAACAGATATTATCGGTTATCTAAATATAAGTAACTTTAGATGCAGTGCACACTTCATATTGTATTAGATAAAATAAATTAAATTTTTTGATTTAAAATTTTTTTTTCCATGTGGGATTCAACATATATCATGGTACACCACCCTCAATAACATTGTACACTGGGATAGCGTACCATGGAACAAAAAATATTACCCCTTTTAGGATGGAATTAGAAAAAAATTTATCACATGTTAATTAGATATTTCTTTGGATTTTGTTTTGTAGATGAAAGTTTGTTCTATTCAAATTTATTTATCTCAAATTTCTAACTCAATTCTAACTCAAACTAGACAAAAAAGAAAAAAGTTTTCCATAGTACCCCAGTCTACCCTAATAAAATACCTGCGATGAAAGATATTCTAAGTATGGTACATACCTCTGTGTACACAAAGATGCATAGAACATCTTCAGCAGGAATAATTTTAAAATTCCAGCAATTGACAGTTCATTTTGATGGTAGATAGTTCTTGATAAGACAAGTTAAATAGATGTAAACATGTAACCTATATTCTCCATTGAAAGATCTGTTAAGTTCTTAATTTTAATAACGCATTTTTCAAGACAATACTCCGAAAACTCAAAAATTTTCATGGTACATTTGGCATAGAATATAACCCACATTAGACATATTTGTGAAGGTGCAAGTCCTCTCCACACACACCTCTAGCAACAATGCTTACACATACTCCGTTTACCATACTATTATTCATGTATCTTGATACAGCCACACTGACTCAGTTCAGCTGTGATTTAACCAATTCCAATTCTGTACATGTGCTTGGCCGCCATTTGTTAAATAAACACTATAGTGAATGCAAATTTTGTTGTTTTTTTCTTATAAAAATTCCTCTTAACATGGTAGACAGAGTTTCAGTATAAGGAAAATCAAGTGCATTTTTCAATTATAAAATTTCAACAAGGATTGATTTTGTTTTCAATTTCAACACTAAATGTACAATTGACAAATCATAATTTTAATGTTTAATGTTTGTGAATAGTTTATGTGTTGTCATTTTAAAACCTACACTTGTAAATGAAGATAAACATATAATTTTATGTTATTGTACCCGACTGTCAATCACAAAGCTGTTCCAGGGAAATTTCTGTTGTTGAAAGAAATGTTATCAAAGTGCAAATCAAATTGCCAGAAACCAACATTATCATCAAAATCAAAGGTTTAGTCAAATAACAAAAAAACGCATTTTTCATTAAGATAGGGAAAACCAGCTAATTGTGAAGAATAACTGGCAGTTCATCATTTTCCAGTAAAGTTAATTCATTGTTATCACCATTTCCATTCACCTCCAGCATTTGGGTGGTTTCTTGAGATTGAAAAATTCAATCATCAGTACTATTTTTAAGTTTTACATCACCATTTTTGTCAAAGTTTGAAGTTTGAATCACAATTTACTTAGGTACTTATTTTTGTTAATTTTGTCGAAGTTCAGCATACTATCAATCAAGAAATCACTTCCATCAAAGTCCAACACTCAAGAAATCACAGACATCCAAGTTCAAAAACCCATCCAAAGATCCATTGAAAAAAATGGGTAAAAAAAGTCTTTTAAAGTATATTTTTCGTAATTTCAAGCGTTATTTTAAGTATTTTCAATTTTTTCATTTTTTCATATTTTTCAATTTCCCCCGCACTTTTTGCAATGTTTTTTATGTAATTATTTATGTCTATTGAGTAATTTTCACCTTCCAACTTACAAAATTTTGGGCTTTTTGATGTGTTTTACCCTAATAAAAATACGTCTACAATATTGTTCCATCCCATTTCTGCAGAAAATTCAGTTTGTCTACAAAAACATGTCGAACAAATATAAACAACTATTATTCCTAATTCTAGGAATAATAGCCATCTATATGATACAACAAACACCACCAAATATGCTGACAGTGAAAAGTCATCATATCTGGCAGATGTTCCATGTCACGCCACCTTTTTGGTTGGCCATTTTGATTTATAACAATGACATCGAAGGTGATGTCTAGTCTTCCATTTGAAAACAAATTCATTCCTGAACTAACAGTCTTGTAGAAATGTTAAGGTCCATACTCGATGATATGGATATCAGGTTTCAATTATATTAAGTATAGGTAATAAGTAGTATTTCAAAGTGTTTGTAATAATTTGAAGTTTGAATTTAATAAAAGATAATAAATAGAAATTATCTTATTTGTTGAAATAATTCTAAACGTATAATTATATTCGCAACAATCATCAATTGGAGAAAATTAAGGAAATCCCTTAGTTGAAAGAGTAGAAATATCAACTTGCACAGAATAGAAAATTGTTGTCAAATTCCCATTGTTCCTTTTGTCCCTATGCAACAAAGTTAGCCATTTTTTTAATAATTATTTCCTGTCTTTTCAGATTTTATTTTTGTGGGTGCAATTTAATCAATTAATAATCAAATTTTACATCGATCTTTTTCCAAACAAATTGAAATTTGACACTTGAGTACCTATTTCAATTTTTCCCCATTTAAATATATGAATACCTTGTGTTCATTCATTTTCCTTATTTTCTAATTCATTTGATGCATTATTGATATATTTTGTGTATTTTTTATATTTTTACATTTATCATATTTGTATGCTTGATTATTGATCTTATTGACCATTTAATTATCATTTTTTGTGGCCCTAAATCTGATAATTCGTGATTCAGATACTGATCAATACTTCATTTATTGTTGATTATTGTTTTTAACCAGCAGAATCAGCATTTTTCAAACTCTTTTGTTGACAAATCATTTTATTATCAATATTTTAAGATTAAGAATAATTTATAATCACATTCTTCGTTTTTATATTGAGATTGTTATTTAGGTGCAACTATATTCAATCTTCACTCATTTTTACTCCTAATAATTTCAATTTAATTGTTGGTTGGATTTATTATTTTTCCAATTTGATCATCGATAACATAGTTTTAATACTGAAATTTAAAGGAAATACAGGGATACTCTTCTATAATCTTACATTCGTTTAATTATTATTTATTACTGGTTTTAGTTAGTCAGGATGGCAAGGATTGAGCCTTCAAAGATCTTTGATGACAGGAATTAAGAGGCATGGTGGGCTACTATTGTGAGTATCTTGTAGGCTGAACACATGTTTGTAATTCTATGGTAATGAGACCAAATTTCTAAATATTATTGATTTGGATAGGTATGTAGCAAGTAATGCTCATTGCTAAACCTGATGAGGGAACCTTTGAGTTTCTCCAAAATTGCTAACTAAGCAAATAGTGCTTGACAGAGGAGCCAACATGCATATAATCTCATGTTTGGCAAATGCGTTCAACATGGAAGTACTCAACAAACCAGTCATATTGCAGTGTGTGTTGAAGAATGCTTTCCTGTACAACACTCATGTAGATGAAATATATGTTCGAGTTATGAATCCGGATTACAACCAAATTATCATCGAATTGATGGACATCCATTAGGTTCCTGATGCAAACTTAGATATTTTATTTGGCATTTAAAGTCATGGAAAAGGGCATACTTGGTATCAACCAACAATTAGAAGTCTGTAATATCTAAATGATTGAATCATTTGAAATCCTGTTTACTACTGTACATTGACAGAGCCTCTTCAAATTAGAATATGAATGTCTAATGAAGAAAATCTTGAAAAATTGACAATAAAGTATGAATTTAATAATAAAATAGCTTGTTTCTCAACAAATAAAAATAGATGATCAAATTTCAGTCTCACAGGGTAGAGATTAGATGAACAAAGATTTGAATGTAGGACAGATAATAAATTTGGATGATAATTATAACGATATTGATAATATTCAAATAGATTTTCCAATAAATAATAATACGCAGAACAAGAATATAAATAAAGATAATAACAACAATTTATAAAACTAGACTCAGGAAACCGAATGAAATTGAAACAGGAAATTTAGGTCTATACAAAAATGAAAAAAATAAAAAAAATAACAGTATACACTAGATTAGATGATCAGGAGTCTAATAGGAAATTCATTGGCTACTTGGAAGATGATGTAGCGTTGTAGATTGGGCCACGTAAGTGCAAAAAACTTAGAATTACTAGTCACAATGTCTAAATGTATACTAAATTTCATGAAATTTTGAAATGACAAAATTAGGGACTGTGAAGTTTGTATAAAAGCCAGTTCACATTGTTTAGGTCACAAAGGTACTTGCCTTAGGCCAACTGGAAAATTGGGGTAGTCTCATTGGATCTAATGGGTCAATTTTCACCTGGTATTTACTGTGAATGTTATGTTTGAACTTTTAGGAACCCATATATTCATAAGTTCTGCATCAACTGCAACATTCGATTTGAAAAGAACAAAGACATAACATTTTTAAAAGGCCATGAAGAACATTAGATTATTTAAAAAAAAAGAGAATGAAAAAATAATGTTGAAACACCAATAATTCAGAACAAAAATAAATCATATGATGATAGATTCATTGATGACTGTATACCTCATTTTTATTTCTAACTTAAAAAGAGGCTGAGGAATCATTGATTAAAAGAGAAGAAGTTTCTAGACTCCAAAAATGCCAAATTTTCTGTTAATTTACGTTTTTTTTTTGGTTTGTTTATTTTCATGTAGCTAAAGATGACTAAAAAATTACATTAAAAGCAAATTAGAGAAAATTTTTTTTTCTTTCTAGAAATGCCAATCTTAGCTCTCCAGCATAAATAGTTGCTGAAGAATCATTGAGTGAATGATGAAAGGTTTCCAGATTTCA
Organism: Ericerus pela; assembly: GCA_011428145.1. Lineage (NCBI taxonomy): Eukaryota > Metazoa > Arthropoda > Insecta > Hemiptera > Coccidae > Ericerus > Ericerus pela. The sequence goes on along the minus strand of WOFM01000575.1, from coordinate 82,712 downwards.
AAAACTGGCCAATTTTATGTTAATTAGGTTTTCTTGTTTATCTTGTTTCAAATGGCTAAAGATAATTCTAGTCATAAGGAAATTTTGTGAATTTTGTCTTTTTTCCAGCAACACCAACCCTAATTCTCTAGCTTAAATAGAGACTTTAGGAATCATGAAATGAAAGAAAAGATGTTTGTTTCGAAGCTGAAATGTTATATTTGATGAAATTGCAACTTGACCATTAGTTTTTCAGGAAATCCAGATGTGCATAAATTTTATATTGTTGGATAAGGCATAATACGCATGTGCCATCAAGGGTGTGATTTTATAATCTCAGAAAATCCTAAGCAGCACATGTGCAAAATTTTATTTTTCAACATTGGGGTAAAATCTCAAACTTTGCTTATAGTTAATACATGCTAAAATGTCAATTTCTGGGGAGATGTAAAAAGTCATTTTAACTCTAGATCAAATACAAATAAAAAGTTTTACGATGAAAAAACATCAATAAACAAGTTTGGTCCTATTAATATTAAATTTGAATCAAGTTTAATGACTCAAGTTAAAATTTTCAGTGATAAAGTGATTTTTCTTAAAAAAAGGAGACAAAATAAAATTTTATAAAATTTTTCAGATTTCAAAGACATACCTAATAGGACTTTTGTTTTGATAAACTTGTTAAACTGATGGTAAAATTTTTTCCGGAAATTGTAAAAACTGATTGATGTCAGTTTCTAGAAAAAAATTAATTTTCCTGTAAACTGACGTAAGTGCTAGTTCATTCAACTATAACTCAGCTGTTGAGTTAAAAGGTAGTTTTTCACACTTTTTCACACATGATTTTCTAAATATTTTATTACACAAAAACAACTTCTACACTGGCAACTGGGACTGGCTGTATGACTGAAATTTTCAAATAATTATAGAGGCTTAAATAAACACCTGCATTACAATGGGCAAGAGAATAAAAAAAAATGTTCAAAGAGGTCTACATGGGGGTTACACCAGGAAAAATGTGACCTTTTTTATACTGGTAATGTTAGGGAATATGGTTCCAGACTAAATAAAATAATTATACTCCTACGACTATTACCACTTACATAGTGTCTAATAATTGTTTTAACCCCTTATTGGTAGACCCAAAAGAAACCCAATGAAGAAAACTGAAACAGTGAAAGAATCATATCCACCTCACCAACCAATATTAGACAGTCAATAAAAAAATAGAGGGGAGAAGTTTTTTCTTTCAATTCCCTTCTACTCCTTCCTGATTGTTTCGAGAAATGTTAAAATTGGAAATGTTTAACATGAAGTACATAGCAAAAAAATGACGTCATATGCAACAAAAAGCAAAAACAGTTTGCAACAAAAAGTTAAAAAAAACAAAGTTTGCAATAAAAATGAAAAAAAAGTCAGAACACCACAAAAAAATTGCGTAAGTATCTATCCTACATATCAAAATCAAACATACCAAATCCAAGAGGTTTTTGAAATAGACTACTATAGGTAGAGTACCTATATTAGCTTAAGTATGGAAATATGCCATCTTGTTTCACAAATGGAAAGTGATAGCTCACTGTTACTATTATACTACATTGAAAACTATTAGGATTTACTGTAGTTTTTTGGATAAATTTTTAGTTTAATTAATGGAGCTTTGTTAAATATCTTCCTGCAATTTTACATTAAAAAAAACCGTAACATTATCAAATACGAACATACTTATCTCTTTTATGCTACCTATACTCTTAACTATACATTATAAACAAGTGAAATAAAGCTGGAATAACTTCAATAACTAGTCTATCATAAAACCAAAATATCATTTCCACTTGAAAATATTTCAAAATTAATCTGAGAAATAATTAAAAAATAAAATTCTCTCGACTACCTCATCAATACATTGATGATTATCTAGAATACACCTTGTTCACTTTTTGTTTGTGAAACAAGATGGCGTATTTCTTTGCTCAAGTCTGTAGTATCTTTACTATAGGTATCTATAAGTAGAAAAACTAGGTAATCCATTTTTAAGCCTACATCACATATGATAGTAAGCCTAACAAAAAATGAAAATAAAGTTCATGAAAAAATCAAGATTACGAAATACTTTCAAGTTGAAATAATATTTGTTTAACAAAACGAAAATTAAATACAAAAATCATTTCCAATGAATCCTCTAGTGTGCAAGAAATGCAAATCATATAAATTTTTGTCCGTTTTCTGTTTTCACAAATACGGTAAAAATTAGTAACTTTTCCCTCAGGAGGTCACGGACTTCCTCGATAGCTATAAATCTTTCTTGGACAACTTTTTTTAGAAAATTTCATACAAATCCGTCCAGTGGTTCTGTAGTGATAGTGTTCCCAACAATTTTTAGCCCTTAAATATTTAATAATATGTAGATCCCACCATTCTGAAAAATTTTGTTTGAAACGGCTTATTGGTTCATACGTAGAAATGATTAGAAAAAATCTCAAACTATAGCTAAGAAAAGAATATGAAGTCTAGATGAGTCAAAGAACCTGGTCGAAAACAGGCTTTTGCTTTCATTTAATTTACAAACGATCATTTAATAAATTGCTACCTACTACGTGTTTTATAACTTCCCAATACGCTTCATTCCCACACTTCATTATGAATTTACTAAACACTTAATTTTAAACTTAACTAGTAATTACCGACCATTCTTCCAAATAATTTTAATTTCTTCATTTTTGTATTGAACTTGGCCTAATTTCACACAGTTATAATATATTCCAAAAAATGTCAAAATATGTTTTCAACCAACTTGAATGGTGTACTTTCTCAATATATTTTTGATATATTGATTGATTTATTGAATTGATGATGAATTTATTTAACATTTAATTTTGAAAATAATTTTTACACAATTGTCTGAAATATTTTCAATATTTTGATTTTGTTATTGTACTTATTCATTCATTTACTTGTTAGTTTTTTTGTTTTTTGTATTGGGAAAACCTACATTTTCCATCAAAACCAATGAAAATTCAATAGAACTACCTGGCGTATTATCTTTGAAATGAAACCTGAATCATCAGAATTAGTTCAGTCGTTGCACAGTTATCAATGCACATACATCACATACATTCAAAATAAATAAATACCTACCTATATATTGGTATATTATAGAACCGGCGAATACAAAATCTCTTTATTTTTTCAAGTCAAGTAAAAAACGAAATTGAGGAATAATAAAATTATTCCATAATGAAAATACCAAAGAAAATACGTCTTTATAGAAAGGAAGAAGAGACAGCTAGAGAAACTATGAGGCCACTAACTGTCTTGAATACGGCACTGATTCGCTTCAAGATCGAAATACTCTCTACATAGCGGCTAAAAAATAGCTTAGAGTTGCTTTTTTATTTATTTTTTCCTAATATGGAAATCGAGTAAACAGCAATGAATTTAGAAATAATAAAAATTGTGTAAAATATGAATAATAACTAACCTTTTTTCATGACTTTCAAGAGTAGTAGCACCAAATTTTTATCTTGAATGTCTTTCGTACAGATCGGAGTCCGCAAAATTCTTTTAATATCTCTCACTGCATATTCAATCGACATATGCGATCTAAACTGCATCTAAAACAAAATTAAAACGAATCAATAGCTGTCGAAAAAAATATGAAACTTGATTAACTTTTTGAAAAGTAAATAAATTGAATAATCATTATCATGAATAATTTTATTCCTTATAAGAAGCCTTCTCACAGTATTGAGAATCTTGAAAATGGTGATTAGAATCGATATACACAATAGGTACCTACAACATACATATGCCTTTCTCCAGAGGGTTTGGCGATTTTCAATGACGTTAATATTAAAAAAACAAATGAGTTGTGAAGGTACACCAGGTTGAAATAAAACTTCTATATATCTGATTTTCCTTCAACGAATCAATTGGAGTTGAACTGGCCCAGCTTTAGTAATCACGATGATGCGTTTACTGACTGTTTTTTAGTTTACTATCATACACAAGGAAGTTTCACTTCAAAAAATTAATAAATAAAAAAATAAAAAAACAACCTAAATTAATGCAATGCAAAAACGACCCTCATAACCCCTCTCGCTGTAAAAAAAAGATACTCCAACTTCAACTGAACTTTGCACTCCCATAATGGATGATCAGGTTCGTAAACAGAATGAAATTCCAGGGTGGGCGAACACCACATTAGGAAGGGCAAGATTTTTTTCAAGGATATAATGTTACAATGTAGCCACGAAGAGGAAATTCGGGCCCAGTGAGAAAATTTGTGAGAAAGAACTGAAAATCACATGTGTTTAGTTTAGTACTAAGAATTTATCTGTCTGAGAAGTGTAATAATATTGGAGAGGGTATAATAAATTTAGAAAGAGAAGAAAGCAAAAACATTGTTTCGCAACACTTGTTCATGAACTTCATTTTTATATGCACCTTGACGATGTATAAAAGAGGCGATTTTAGAACCATTTAAAACCAATTTTATACATCGGTCTTCATACATCAATTGGATACATGCGTCATTATATACACTGGTCCTGCTTACTCCTGCATATAGCATACAGCATCCTTTTTTTATTATAATTTTTTTTCCATAGAAGTCGACTCTTCTGTGGGAATTTGAACCCTCTGACATCGTCATTAGAAAGCTAGCACTTTAACCAAAACGCTACAAGATCTGACTGAAAATGGGGAAATATGTTTCCAAATAGCAAAAATATTTATTCAACTTATTTTTTTAATTTTTAGGGAGAGGGGGTGTTGCAAAAAATAGTGTGTGACACATGAGTAAATATAGGAGATTGTTAACTGTGCAGTTTGCATCATTTGCTTTTGGCTTATACTACAAAAATCACACTTGTATCAAAATCACCTATTTCATAAACTTGTATCACAAATAACTATTTTTGGGTTTTTCAGTAGATTTTCAAAAAAATTTACTGACTTTCTTTTAAAATTGGACACCTTAAAAATCCATATCAGGGAGAATCCCCCCTTCCCTCTCGCATCAAGCCTGCTTATATTACCTAGGTTTATTATGTCCAATTATATGTAATTCGGTATTACGTATAAATATAGTAGGTGGGAGGAGAGGAGAGCAACATCAACCAAAAAACCTTAAAATAATTGACAAACACATTTTCATTTCATGTTGATACGATCCTGAATACCAAATAAGATTGAAAAACATATAATGAATCAAACAGTCAATGACGCCAGTTGCCAAAAGAAAACAAAAAAACGGGTATCAGAGTATGCTGGAACCTGGAGGAAGAAATATATATAATTTCTAATTTTTTGTTAAAGCGAGCAAGAGTCATCACCAAGGGGCATTGCCACCAGCCCCTCTGGTTACCAGTCTGATGACAATCCATCGCAAAATTTACAGCCCAATCTCTTTGATAAGTTTTTTCAAAACTCTGAACCAAAATTCTTTTACAGTTTCCTAGAAAACTACCAAACAAATAGGCACCAAACTTCTATCAGATCAATCAGTCTTGCACATATATAAGGAAAATCTTTTGTGTAAATTTCAACCTGATCTCTTCAGCAATTTCCTCAAAATTCCAGAAAAACTACAGTTCCAGTAATTTTTTATTTTCCAGTTATCTCGGAAACTACCGAACAAATAACCATCAAACTTTTATCGGACTAGCATTAATATAAGAAAAATATATCACGAAAATTTCAACATTATCCCTTTTGTAGGTAGTTTCTTCAAAATTCTAGAAAAACCACTTTTCAAGGATTTTTTTTTCTCCAGTTTTTTCCTGAAACTACTGGACCAATAAGCATCTAACTTCTTTTAGACCTGGTCATATATAAGGACCGATTGTTTTGAAAATTTCAACCTTTTCCCACTTGAGTTTTCTCAAAACCATGAACCAAAAATTCTCTCCAACAATTTTTTTTTTTCAGTTTTCTCAAAACTAAAAAAAAACTAGGGCAGCAATAGCCTTGCTAGAAAAAATAGGCTTTCAAAAATGAAATTATAAAATTAGATAGTAATGTATGTGTGTTAAATTCATGTACATAGATCATATTTTATGACTATCAAATTTTTTAGCTGCTAATAAAATTTTTGGCAATCTGAAATGTAGAAGCATTATTTTTTGAAATGACAAATTTTAGTTTTAATAATTAATAAATAATGGACTTTATAGAACTACCATCCTGTCAATCAACACAAAAATTATTGACAGTGTGTTACAATCAATTATAAGGAATACTTCTAAAAAATTTCCGAGCTATTTGTTCAAAATTAAGCATTTTATAGCCAAACTAAAAATAAAAAAATAGCATTACCAGAAGTACCGTCAGGTTGATCCGCACTAAAGTAAGTAGCATGCTTCAATAAATTGTAATAAATATTTTTTCCAAATTTAGTACATATTGTTCCAAAATTCCATATTTTATGATCAATATAAAAACAAACACAGCAGTACCGGAAGTACCATCTAGCCAATACATGTTGTAATTGGTACCCTACTACAATAAATTGTAATAAATATTTATTCCAAGTTTTGTAGCAATTGTTGCAAAATTTAGAATTCAAGAGCCAAAATAAAAATTGCAGTACCAGAAGAATCATCCCACCAACTGGGACCAAAATCAATAGATTAGTTCCTTGACTAAGTACAAATGTTTGTCCCAAATTTTGTGTTTATCAGACAAAAATTTTGACCTGTACCGTGGAATATACATCAACTTGAGTTATTGGTGCTAAAATTTTCATGAAGTCATAAAACAAAAAATGTACCCTCCCCAACCCTGAGGGCTAATATCACACCAAGCCTAATAAGTAAAATTTCTGAAGAAAACATATTTAAAAAATGATTACTTCAACAACAGCCATCAATTTTTATGGCAAAATAGGAGAAATACTTATATATTTATATAAGAAATGAAAAAGACAAGAATGGCAATAGTAATTTCATTTTCTGTTTCTAACACATTTGCTCGGGCATTCTTGTATCGTGAGCATTCTAGTATTCTTTCTTTACTCCTATGGATTGAGCTGATAAAATGGTAAACAATCCTTAGCAATCTTACCAATTGGGATTTTTAAACAAAGTGGCTGACATCTGGCTGAATTTTAGTGAACCTCAAATAAAAAGGATCAATTTTTATCATTCTTATAGCTGATTAGTTGCTCAATGAGTTTGCATGTGGTTTGATATATTTTTGAAGTGAGGTTCTTGAATTTGAAGAAAGTGAACAAGTCAATTTGAAATACTATAATGCATTGAAGGGAAAAAAACTATACGAGTCTGAGATCAACCAAAAAAGAGATGGCAACTTCCCTCCATTATGAAAAAGCATTCGAGTGAGAAAAGTGAAGTGTTCACAATGTGCGAGAGATAAAATTTGTACGAGATACATAACCTGATCAGGTACTAACTGTTTTTAAATATAGTGTCGCTAGTAGTCATCAACAAATATTGAAAAAAACTCCCCCCAACAGTCTTACAAAACAATGCAAATAATAAATCATGAGTGTGAGTGCCAAACAATCTAACAAAAAATAATTACAATTGTTTATCATTTTTACTGCTCATGAAAACAAAAGTGAACTAATTACAAAATGAAATTAATTTTTATGCTTCTTCCCACATGAATTAAAATTAATGACTAGAATTATATACAATATATTCACTTATAAGTATACATATATATTTACAAAAGATGTCTATAGTACAAAAATATAATATTTCTATTTTATTCGATGAAATTCAAAAGAATTTCATTGTTGACATCGATCAATGAATTCGAATTGATTCAAAAAGAATTGTAGGTATAATTTTGGTTTTTACATGTCAATTTTAGGTTGTGTTGAAATGTAATATTATTATCAAAGTTTGTATCTTGCATCTTTAAATATGAGAAGATCCATATTTCATGTCTCTTATCTTTGGTTCTGTGAACTTGAAGATATATAAAGAATAAATATAATTCTGTATCGACAAAATATGAATTTGGTAAAAAATTACAATATGTGACTAAATTTTATATAATTCAATTCTTCTATTTTGCAGATCTATGTTGTGTAGATGTAAAGTGAAAATTAACAGGATATATATAGAAAGATATCTATAGGACATTATCGAGCTTCAAGATTCATAATCTATTCCCAGGCAGAAATAACCAAATTTTTCATTTTGTGTGAATGTAGAGAGCTGAACAAATGAAATTTTTGACTTGGACTTTATGTGGAGAAACTGGAAACATGTAATATTTTCTTTACCAGACTATAAAATTTCTGTTTCTCAAGTCCTTTGGTTATTGTGTCCACAAACTAGGAATTTGTGCTAACAGTTTTAAATTCTATTTACTTATCCTCCACAGATTGCATTATGGCAAAACATTTCATCATTAACGCTCTACCACTTTTTTATGCACCACAGACATAATTCGAAGAGTAAAAATATTATCCTCAAATATTTAGATGGGAGCTTCTTCTTCATTGAAAATTTCCTTTTGCAGCAAAAAAGTAACCTGAATATCATCCAAGACATCAACAACAGCGATAGTTTTGGTGGCTATGGAGCTTGTTGCCATAATGGTGTGTCTTCTTACATTCCAATTTAATAAATTGCATTTACATATACCAGGAATCCCAAAATCGATTTTCCAAAATTCAAATTTGATATTTTAATTTCTTGATCAGTTATGTTTGGTGGGTAGGATACATTGACAAATGAATGAATTCCCTGTCCGATGTAAATTTTAAACAAGAGTTTTTAGTGGTATAATATATTTGAAGATCTTTGACATGATCATGTTTTAATATGATCATGTTTTAATTAAGTGTTTGATTTAGCCTGAAATCTGGAAAAATATTCAACATCAAAGCAATATCAGGTCTAGTGACCCTTACCAGATACAACAAAGCCTCTATCATAGATCAATATTCCGTATCGTCGTTTAAATTTTTGTCTAGTGATTTTTAAAGCCATTCCTATAGGTGTGTTTATAAATTTTGAATTATTCTGTCTAAATTTTTTTTTTTAATTTTCTCAATGTATTTAGTTTGAATTAAGGTTATGGAGTCCTCTGTTCTATTTCTATGCATTTCAAATCCTGAATAAAATTTAGGGTTGTGTGTTATTTTCATAGTGAATCTTTTTTGAAAGGCTGTATTCACTTTTTCAATCCAGTCTACTAAATTTGAAGCTGTCAGAATGTCATCAACATTGTAACCATATATATTGCTTTTTCTTTATTCATCCAAAAATATAAACATTAAACAGTTTTCAATCTTTGAAAACCCATTTCTAAAATGTACTCATTTATTAAATAATACCACGATTTAGTTGAGATTTTCAATCCATATATTGATTTCTTCAATTTCAACAATTTATTTGAGCTTATGGTTGATCCTTCAGGTGTTTCAGGTATATTGGGATGATTGCGGGAGAATTAAGATACGCAGTTTTGACATCATATTGGACCATTTTAAGATCATATTTATTTACAATTCAGAGAAGCCATTAGACAATCCAAACTGGAATAACAAGTGTGAAAGCTTACCCTATTTCATGTAGCTATCTGCTGTCAACTTCAATTAAAATATGTCTACAGACCAAATAGCCAAATGTCCTCAAATTCTCTAAATTTGATTTTCTATCCAAAAAAAGTTCATATGGCATTCTGTAATCAGTATTAACTCCAGTAGGCGAATGATTCAATAAATATGCTGCAGTTGCAATGGCATGGGCCTAATATTTTATGTCTAAATGGCCATCAATTAGCAGACTACATACTCTTTTCATCAAAGTTTGATTCTGGTGCTCTGCAATTCCATTCAATTTGGGGGAGTAAGGTAACACATTCTCCAGCTGAGTACCATTTTCTTCAAAAAATGTTATTATTTTGACATAGGTATATTCTTTAGCATTATCATATCTCATTTGAATAATTAGTGTTTGAGGGATTTTATTTTTCATGGAATTAGAAATATTTTTGAATTCCATATAAACCTGACTCTTTGCAGTTACAGTAATGATGAAAGTGTATTTGCTATAATGATCTACAAATTTTAGAATGTATTTTTGATTAGCTCTAACAGGTGAAAAAGGACCCATAATATCAGACAAAATTATCTCCAAACGTCTTTGTGATTTATACCTATTAGTATTATGTCACAGACATTGATTATTTGCAATTTTACAAATTTCACAATTTATAAAATCGTCATTAAGTTTAAATTTTTATGAATTCCTAGTTTAACTTTTTGCAAATATCTCATATATTTTCCATTCCTATGTGCCAGTCTACAATGCCGCAACATTTTTTTATAGTCATTGGTAGTGTTTTTCATAATTTGTTGGGAATTATCTAAAATTTGGTAGTTTTCATTTATATTATTTTCCAATGTATTAGTACCCAAGATATTATTATCATTTTGAGAAACACTGGGTTGTAAATTTATGTTTTCAGGGGTATTATTTTCATTTTCTAATTCATTCCTATTTGGTTGTATTTGATTATTATTATTATTGTTTTCTTCAGGTGGTTGTGAAATTTCCTCCTCTTCCTCTTCAATAGTTAGGTAAATCTACTGAAAAGGAATCCCAGTCCTCATCTGTATTTTGTGTGACTGGTATACAAATTTTTGGAGTTTGAAGATATTTATAATCACCCTGAAAAACTCCATCAATTTGTTTGAGATAAATAGAACTCCTTCTGTTTCTATGAAATAAATTTTGGCCACGTCTTTCCCTTGTCTCATATGTAATACTCCAGATTTCCAGACTTCAATTCCTGACATAATGCCCAAAGTTAAGCCTGGTACATGATGTACCTATAGAAGTTCTACAACTGATTGAATTTTGAATTGATTTTTCTACTAAGATCATCATATTATTCATGTATGTTGAATATAAAAAAGTGTCATTTAAAACATACTGTATTTTTCTTGGAACTTTAAATTTTGTGATATAGGTTAATTGCAATAAATTCAAAGTTAAATGTACTTCTGCCCCCAAACAAGTAATTTTTTTTAATGGGGTATAATTATTATTATCCGAATTACTTTTAGTTGAAGCATTTAGTAGCCATTCGTCTTTTAATTTTTTTTACCATATACGATAATTTAATGGATGTTTCATCATCTTTGTTATATCTTTATTATTATTATTATTATTATTATTATTATTATTATTATTATTATTATTATTACTATTATTAGACGAATTATTTTTGGGTTTCACTTTATTTTGTTTTCGATTTTTGTTTTTAATTTCAGGTCATTTTGATTTAAAGTGGCCAGTTTTGTTCTTGTGATTATTAGGAGAGCATATCCATAATACAACTCTAATCTTCAGAATCCTCATTACTTAACTTTTGGCCCAGGGTGGCAACATATCTATTACTGATTTTTATTTTCTCCAACAATGTCTTTAAATCTTTTTTTTTTTTTCAGTAGAGAACTTGGGGAGCATATGCTAATGCATTGAGACTGTTTTATTAGATTCAATCTTATATTTATGATAATTCCGATCCTTTTTTCCACAATTCTGTTCATATTTTTACTTTTATAATTTATTAAAATTACTCCTCTTACGGCAACCCAGGGCCGTAGAGAGGAAATTCGGGCCCGGAGGAGAAAAAATTAAGGGGTCCCAAAAAAAATGAAAATTGCAACTATGTTGAGTTACAGTATCAAGGATTCATCTGTGGGAGAGATCTGTTTCACGAACGGAGCAAGCGAAAATATTTTTCAAGTGTTATTTTTCTATTGTGTTTTGAGAATACCGGGCCCTTAAAAACCCCGGGCCCGGGGGAATCTTCCTTCCTCCTCTCGTCACGCTTGCTGCAACCCTATGTTACGTTATCATCAATTCTTCACCGTAAGAGGAAGTGTGATAAGAGAAAAACGATGAAGAATTGAGAAATCTCAAACTGTTCTTTTCAATTTTACGGGAAAGGTGAGTGAGAATATGTTCATTATTTTTCACTGTCATGAAAATATATCCCTGATGACGGACAAATCAATTCTTGGTTTAGAGCTTTTCGACAGGTTGCAAAATCTGTTGCAATTTTTTCCACTCTTCCCATGCCCTTGGTAATGATAAATAAGTTGGGGTCCAAGGATAGGATGCTTTGCAAAGCTTGATTTATGTAACGGGGTAGAACATACATTGTAATCTAATTTGAGACTTTTTACTTCTCTGAAATTCTCTTTAAATCCTACTCAATTTTTTTTTTTTCCAAATGTTATTTAGTACGTATATTAGATTCTTTAAACTTAAAAGAGGGAGCGCATCTGGTTCTGGGACTATTGAACTTACATTAATCAGACAAAAAAAAAAGGAGGAAACTTTCATACAATGAAAACCTAATTGAAAATAATATACCTAGTCATGGTTTCCTTCATTGTTATCGCAAACAAATTATATCTTTCCTTTCAACAAAAAATACTTTACAATAGCTGACGGCCTCATTATCTAACTGTCTATAAAATTGACACAACTTATAGATACGTTTAAATTATGAAAACTGTGCGAAACTTACGCGCATTATTTCTTCCAGGCATTGGCGTCGATCACGAAGAATATCTATTTCTCTCAAAATTTTGTGTTTTGCTCCGATAGTGATCGTATGGAGATTCACTTGAGTTTGGTATGCCTCGAAATTACTTTCATCAAGTTTTAAAATTTCATCATATGACAGACTTGCGAAAAAATATAAGTATTTATGAAGTCGGTGCAATCTCAACCATCTATGAAAAGCTGAAAACAAAGTTAAATTTCCTAACAATTAACGTACTAAATTTCGAAATTTTTCAGTCAATAAGGTTCTTTTTTCAAGGAGCTATCAATAGAGAAGGTGAATAAAAATCCGAATGCCAATTTTTTTCCAACTTAAAATTGGAAAATTGAAAAGAATTTTCATAAAACAAAATTTCAAAGCACTCTTCGACTATCGACGGTATATAGAAGTATTAGTTTTTCACGATTAAACGTAATTTACTAACAAAACAATCCTCTATACTGTATGATCACTGACATTTTTTTCGTTTTAGCAGTAAGTTGTAGTAATTTCACGAATTATCCAAAATTTTAGTACGGTATTTTGGAAAATATCAATTGAGTCCATAATTTCAAGAAAATATTATACATGAATCAAGTCATTAGTAACTTCGGAAGTTCCCAACAGAAGGTCTAAAAATCTGAAAGTCGTAAAGACCCGTCTAAGTAAGGTAAGGCACGGAAATAAGAAAATTCAACTTTGAACCTCAGAGAAGATAAGTCAAAAAAAATTTAAAACATAAATAATGAAAAATTAAACGAGTTCAGAGACACAAAAATAACGTTATTGTCAAGATTTACAGTCAAGCAGATTTAAAGAGAAAAAATTTCACCAAAAAGCTACCACTGTGGACTGAAGTAGTAGCGTACTCAAGAGGAGATCTCACAAGGCTGCAGCCCCCTCTAGAACTTCAAAGAGAGAAAAAACTGATTATAAATGTACGAGGAAGTATGAAGTTTAGATTGTATTCTAATTTTCCATTCTTCTAAACACCAGTAGAGTATACCCTGGATTATGTTTTTGAAGGAGCAGATAACTTGGCCTTTCACTCCACCTAAGGCTCCATGGTATGGTGCGTCATATGAAAGACTCATAGGAATCTTCAAACAGGCATTTAAAAGGGTAATGGGTCCACTCTCTCATCATCGCTTTAATTTTCAGCCAGCGCTTAAAAATATGCAAGTGATGTTGAATGAGAGACTACTCTGCCCAGCAGTAGACAAATGTGGGCAACACTGACTCCTGCATGCAAGTTTCAAAATTTCACCCTTGACTTAGATAAGCCTCTTGACAAAACAACCATAACTTCCAGAAACCTACAAGCTCTCTGAAAAACTGACATGGATAACCTTAGTAAGCTTTGGGCTGTGTGAAAAAGAGTCCATCCCATACACCTCAGAGAAAATTTCAAAAGGTGTAAGCAATGGTTACCATATGGTTAGCTTCAAACAAAAAATTGGAGACATAGTCCACATGTTGGACACTAAGACAAAACCATGAATCTACAAGTTAGCCACTATAGTCAACTTGATGACATCTTGCAATAGCTTGGTATGTCATGAAGATGTTGAGCTACCATCTTCTAAAATAGTAAGTAGACCTATAAAGTTCTTAGCATCACTGGAGCTAAGAGCAGGTAGTACGGAAACTAGCCCAGTGTTGGACTAACTTCTATCCAAACTTGATCTATAGAAGCACACGTAAACATAGCCACAACCAACAACTCCAATGCAGGTGGTACCATTGGAGTTGAACTATCTTCAAAGACATGACAATTCAACCTTACCAAATACTTGACTCTGCCAACCAGCTACCTTTTCAGATCAGGGGGTAGAGGTGATAGCGGATTGCGATAAACACAAACCAAAATTGTGATATCTTTGTCAACTATCACAACTTCACTTAAAAAATTGCTAATTCAAACCAAGGCTTTTAACCACAACCATAACCAGAACAGTAACTACTAAAAACCTAAACAAATTGGTGATTTTAATTTCAGAACCAATAACCATAAAAAAAAAAAATTCATCTAACCAAAAACCCGTTAACCAATTCCCACAAAATTCTAAAACCATTAACCAGAACAATGATCAGAAAGAATAGGTTTATATTGGTTTTTCTGAAATATTAATATGTGTTGGGAGATGATCCAACACTACCTCATAACTGTATTTTATTCGTTCACATATATGCATAACCTGTATACACATATATAATAGATTTTTGTACTTCCCCATCAACAGCACTGACTTTGTGTATCAAATATATTTTCAACTCTGACAAACATTCAGTTTTACACCCATGCGCATCAGGGCTTTATATACATTTATAGGCTATATACATATAAAAATTAGTCACAATTGGAAACTAGTGTAAATAATTTTCTCTTGTGAACAGGAAACTTTTGATGAACCTCATCTCTAACCCCACTGGGATATCAATTTTAATGCAAAGTAAGTAGAAACAATTTCTACTTAATGACGTAGATAAGAAGGAAGGAGTTAGAGTTCAATTACACCGTCTTTATTATGAACATTGCCAGATTAAAAATAAAAAAGAATCAAAATAATCGTACTGCACCCTTACCTCTCAAATCTCAGTATAGTTCCATTTCCCACTTAACAATTCAACTTCATCATTTACACAGTAACTACTCACACATAGATCACATATGTTGTGACCTGGCCACCAGGAGAAAATCCTGCTTAGGAGTTGAAAATTTATGAGCCTCTGTTTTCTGTAGGTGCAGAATAATTATGTTGTGGAAGGATTTAGATATTTTTAGACTTAATATTATTTAGAAAAATAAAATTTTCTTCATTAAAACTGTAAACTAAGAAAGTAAAAAAAAAAAAAGGAAACTAAACGGGATTGGCAAACCCTTAAAAATTTGAATAAAATTAAATTTTCAAAGTCTACCTGTCTCATCAAGAAAAATTCTACACGCCATGTCTCTAACACTGAAGAACCAAAAATACAAAAAACTATCTAAATGTTTGGAAATGAGTTGCAAATTCATGGAAGTTATACCAATCAGAATTGTTAGGAGACGACTTCAATTCAAAAATTCGAACCTATATTGTCACGATGTATTTGTATCATAACATATTTATGCTTAGTAAACATATTTCATAAAATTAGAAGTACAACCAATTATCCGCCTATTCCTAAAAAATATATTCTCAAACACTCATCATTTATTTCAACACTTTCAAACATTGTTCTCACCATTACTAAATTCTTAGAATATAAATTACTGTCTACAAAATACTCTTACATATACTTAATTATCCTATATCAACAATTCCTTCAATACACGTTTTTTGACAACAGGTCTCTCCAAACTGTTCTCACAAATTATGTATAATTGTAAATTCATCACATCCATATTCCTTGAATATGATTTCCTTCCTTTCTCTTCAACACAAATCACCCATAACTCTGGCCTAATAAAAGACAATATCTTGGTGGTTGTACTTCAATCTCATTTTGTACTTTAGTCAGTAAGCACACATTTAAAATTGTATATTTTCATGTGCTATATTTTCATAATACACAACCTTACATTTTGTACGATATTATTATCGTTACATATATTATCGTTAATATTTTTCAGATCATTAGATGAATTATTTTACTTCCATGACTGAAGTTTGAGTTCATGTTTGTGAAGTAAGTATATTACTTTTAAAATATTATGGGCAGCAATTTAAATTTTTTCAATTATTTTTAAATTCTCAAAGAAATGGGAACCCATTCGATAACCGATTCAGTGCATCAAATCTCAGGCTAAGTTGGTCCTTATAATGGAATATGGCACCCAATATCTGTGGAAGTGATTCATAAACTGGCGACCTGTAGACCCTGAGGTATGCGTATACCTACTTCATGGAATAGGCCAGCTAGTGATGAAAAAATAAATAAGAAAACTACTGATGAAGGAATAAAACATCGATAAAGGCTAAGGAAGAATCTTTCAAAATACTGATGTCATATTTTAAATTGATTTTAGGGCAGAACCTAATATGAATTTTCGCAGAATAATCGAAAAAATACTCAAATTGCAAAATGTGAAGGAGTTATATGCTAGCGCATGTGAAAGTATTCAAGGTTATGCAAAAAAACAATTCAACTAGTGCCGATGTAAAGTACGATTTTTATTTCAATGATTGAGGGTGATCCCATGATAATCCCTATAGTTACCTACTTTTCATAAAATCGATTCGATAGTTTTTGAGTTATCTTTAAATGAATGTTCATTTCAAAACGAAAATGACGCTAACGGGAATGTAAATAATTAAAAAAAAAATCACTGAATAAAATCTTTCTTTCAAAAAATGAAACCAGTATAAAAGAGACGATACAAATGCGCTAAAAAGATAAAAATAACTCAAAACTTATCCAGCAAAATCCAGCTGCTGGAAATATTGAAAAAGTTTTGTCACAGTATAAAAGATCAAATAATAAGAGAAAATAGTTCGGACTTCAATAATGCCAGTCTCTCGATTTTTCTAGAGAAATTCACATGAGTTATTATTTTTCTTTTCGTAGGTATCGCATTTTTATTTAACACTGAAGGTGGTTCCACATTAAAAAAAAAGAAAGAAAAAAAGACCAAGTTTATATTCAACATGAACATAAAATTAAGAATCAAGTGGATTGTATTTTATATTTTACCTCTCAACAAAGAGATATTGGAGTATCCTATACTCTGCGTCAATGAATCGTCACTAAAAGAATACTGCAAATTCGGAAGATCACGAACACAATTTTCGTCCTACAAACCAATGAAAGTAGGGGTATAAATAACGGATGAGGTATTTTATTAACTCCATAAGCAAGAGAATAAACGAATACAATATGATATACCTTGAATGAAAAACGTTTTTTATTTAGCCTCCTGGCATCGAACAAGGCATACCACTGAGCCAATAAACTGAAACAAAGAACAAAGCAATGTTTTAAAAATAAATCAGTCAAGTCTACGCACGGGCATAGTTTCATTCGAATATCTAACTTGATGAACCAATAAATTATTTGTACTTATTAATCATCAAAAGTTCTGCCTAGTAACACACTACAATCAGAAGTGATTCGCAACAATAGTTTTGGAGAATTTTTTTCGCAAGTTCAAATATTTCTTCCGCGTATCAACAACGCTGTTTGTATACTATTCAAAAGGGTTAAATTTTGTAATTGCTGGCATTCGAAAACCGATAGACCCATTTTGCTCTAATTTAATACCAAACACCAAAGGCGAAGCTAGAAAATTTTCCAGGGGGGTGAAGTACGCCGCTAGGGGGTTAACAGGCGGTGATATAACTGAGAATTTGCCACATGAACACTAGTCGATATGCCGCCCTCAACTGCAATAGGACTATACTCAAAATTTACCTCAAGAGAGGATTTTCTATGATGAAAAAACAATTATTCGGTGTTTTCTGGATTCTGGAACACTCATGTATCGAGGATTGTTGAAGTTTTTGGGTAGGTGGGGAAGTTTCGAATGACCCCGGTCGATACATGAGACCTTAGCCCACAATGTAATTGTTGTATAAATAATTTGAAAAATAATTTCCACATATAATTTTTCCATTCCCAAAACTCAACCAGCCGGGAATTAGTACCCTCTTGTCCTATAGTTACGCCACTATTACCAAGCGAACTCTGAAGTCTATTAACAGTCGATTTTACAGGCTGTACAAAAAACAGCCACTGAAAATTTTCAAATGAAATTAACGTAAAGAAATTTATGGGGAAAAAAATTACTCACAGTTAACTTCTATTTAATAAAAATTTTTGCTTGGATAACCAAAAATATGTAGATTTACTTTAAAAACCCATTTAAAAATCATGCTAAGCTCAACTTTATATCATTATTTCTTCATTTTTACATATTATTACCGATATTAGAGGTAAAGAAAAACAACCAATTTTTTTTCTTTTTTAACTGGCCTTTTTTTGCAGAAAATCCAGACTGTCTAACGCCTTGCAAACCAGTCCTTAATAGGTTTTAGCTATACAATAAAAATTTTAGGCCAAAATCTTTCAATTCACAGAAGTTAATGAACGGTATGACAATGGATTTGCAAAACTTTGAGAACCCCTCCCACCAAAACTACCTATATGTATTCGTGATCTACGATTCAGGATCGGCGCTTTTCCTTATCCCGCCACCCACCATTGCAAATATATTACACATCAAAACTTTTTTTCTTAGCAAATACGTATAATTATTTCGAAGCTGATAGGCTATCGTCAAAATTGAAGATGATTCAGAGGTCAACTACTGAATAAAAATATTCAACTATTTTAATTTAAATGCCGATTTCCAACGTTTACTCGGTTCAAGACTACCAATATTAGTGGTTCGAACTTCGTGTTTTTTTATTTTTATAAGAAGTTGTGTCCAAAAAGTCCTCCTTTCCAACGGCTCTGATTAAAATGGGACTGACTAGACAACTACTGAAAACATTAGTAAATCTACAACACAGCGAAATTTCAGCCGGGAATCGCACAAAGAAAAATCCACTAGCTGGTATTGAGTAGTCTGCGACCGCAAGTAGGCTACAGGTAATTATAAGTTAAATGAAAACGAAATAATGTGTTGAAGTACTCACCTTTGTTGAGCAATAAAGGCAGGATGAATTTTCAGGATATCTATGATTTGAAAAATTTCCTCAATACGCACGTCATACAAACTAACGTGACTAAAAAGGACTGGCATAATTTTCAAATATATCATTTTTACATCATGATTGTCAGGCCTGATGAATGGTAAATTTGTAAGTAGTTCTTCAATTGCAATTTCTTTCTTCATAAGCAGAAGATTTTTCGCTTTTGCTGCAATAAATGAGTTTTGGTAAGCATTCATTCAAAGAGTACAAATACATAGAAAAGAACACAGATATACTCTTTATAATCAGAGTATTTACTCTCTTTTTACACGAAAAAAAAAAGATATTTTTTTTGGTCCAAAATGGGAACTTTACTTATTTATGTTTTTTGCATACCTATAACAACCACATTTTCACAAAAATTAAGAAAAATATGTAAAATTGTAAATAGTAAATATTAAAAAAAGAAAAAAAAGCTGTTTTTTTTCGGTCAATTATCAGTCACATACTCTAGCGAGAAAAATCTGTGCACCCGGAATATTACTGTGTAGGTTCATTACTGACGAACAACAAATACTATTCTGGAAATGAAATTCCTTCACACACGAATTCCATCAATTTCAGAATAGCTGGTTATTAAAGGCTTCTGAACTCACTGCGAGGCAAATACGTAATATTTTAGCGAACATTACCGGCTTGTAAAAATGAATGCTTACGAACTGAAAGTGAGCCAGGAACAAACAGGTTCAAGATATTATAAAGTATAACATCATTTCTTCCAAAACAGAGTCCAGGGCACAAAATTCAAAAATCAATATGGAAACTACATCCAAGGTAAATGTTTTACCATTCTATAACTTCCGTTTTGAAGGTCACAAAATAGCTGGAAGAGCTTCACAGTCTGCGATCAAGTCAATTTGCTCTGAAGGCTTCAACAACCACACTGAACAATTATCCATTCCGAAAATTTGGAGCTAATATTAAAATCAATTGTCTCCTCTCAAGCAGTGACGGAGCCAAGATTTTCGTCAGAGGGGGGATATAACGAAAGAAAATTTCTCCCCTCTCCCTTCACCTCATCAGAAAATTTCAAGAATTTTTTTCTTATGAAGGAGGGACCACAAGCGAACTTCGATCAACCATCTGAGTGAACCACAACAATTTTAATTAAAAAGTGTCATTTTCACCTTCCAAGCTAGGGCCACTGTATACAGGATTAATCTCGGAGGAGAGGAGAATTCGTAAGTAGAAAAAATTTTTATGCATTTTGGGATAGGTATGAATTTCTGATTTTCATGCCGCAATCATCGTTATTAGTCATGAAATTAAAAACCATCATGGTCTCACTCAGTGAAATTCTGCTGTAAAATAATCCGAATGGAAGATAAATCCCCCAGATCCTCCCAGCTGCATCAGTGCTCCCAAGTCGGCTCATTTGCAAGTAAAAATGATCATAATGAAATGATTATAAATTCAACTGTAAGCTAAGTGCCTCAGCTAAACTTGTGAACCAAATATTCATTTGACTATTCAATTATAGAAGTCCGAGTGTAAGCCTCGTCCAAAGATTTTGTAGGTAAAAACCACTTGCCCAAGGCGAGGATATAGCTCCATTTTAAGGGAGACCTGAGAAGATGTGCACATCCATACTGTTGTCTCTTCTGATCTCTCCCCACTACAACACCGCTACCATTAACGACTTACTATAATTAGATATAGGGAGTTTTTTTCTCCTTCTAAGAGGAATTAAATCAGACCACCAAAACAATGGACATCCCTTCTTTATCTACTCATTTGCTTCAGCCGGATATGAAGTATATTATTAATTGATGAAAATATATTCATGTAAATCATCCTATGAGTTCATAAGTAAAATTTCCCATCAAATTAGAGTAGCAGGTCTGTCACTGATAATGCCAAAGAATAAATATGGAAGATGTAAATGGCTAAATCCTGGCACTTACTTGAATTATTAGCAATCTCCAAATGACGAAAGAATATGTGTCTCAAGTCAGTCAATTTACAGCGCAAAATATAGTAGAGCAAATATTTCTCCCCATTTGAAAACGATAGGATATAATCGAGCGTTTCAAGCAGCTTCGTTACAGAATTCACTGAAAAATTTTCAATATGAAACTAAAATTACAATGTCGAGCTAGTCATCCTCAATAAATACCAACTTAATTATGGATTACAAATAGACAAGTCAATTAAGGATTTGAAAAGAAATTGATAGTTGCAAAATGTTTTATGGCTGAAATATGATAGGGCTAAGCTACTCAATAAGTGATAAAAATGTTTCACACCCATTAACTTACATGTTCCCACCAGCAGCACCAAATCCGACTATTTTTAGTTTTTCGAATTTTCCTCGAAAGATAAACCACCATAGGTATGCAATGAAAGTAGCACTTCAGTGCAATGTTATTGCGCATAAAATTGAAACAAAAAAGTTACTACAAACGTTTTTCGTACCTGCCACAGGTGCAGTAATACAAGATGGTAAAAAAAGGAAAAAGGTTTTTTTTTTTTTTTTCAAATATAATAATCCGCTTTATTTTTCTTGTTAAGAATCAATAAATGAATGCAAACAGAAATATGCCCAAAGAGTTTGGCGATAGGACCCTGAGTTTTACTTGACACATTCATTAATATGCAGAGTCTATATGCAATATTTTACACTTGTACATAACTAACATGGGGTCCCAATTAACGGAAATGAACAATCGGAAGAATTGTGAAAAAAATTACAATTTTTACATGATTTTTTCTGACGGATTATTTCCGTAATTAGGAACAGCATGTATGTACTATGTACAAAGTTTGAAACACGATGTACAGAACAACAGACTAATTACCTACATACAGATGAGAAATATCAGTAAACCATCTTCACGTCTAAGTTCATTTCATTTTAACCTTCCTAAAGAAAAAATAATGCAGATTATTATGATTTCGACTAAAAATATTAAGCTATACTACCCTTTATCTCAACCGCCCCTTTGGTAAATACGGAAAAAATGAGTGGAAGTTTTCTAGTCTCAACTTTTGTCCACATCAACTTTATACCGAAGTACCAACACGGAATGCAGTACCTACTTTTGGTGTAGACGCATTATGTATCGAGAAAAATGGAAAAATTAAAAATAGTCACACGATATACAAACTGAGAAACACATATTTAGGATATTTCACCTCAAAAAACCTTTTAATTCTTGATTTAATTTCAACCACATTTTCAACCTTAATTCACTGGGCTAGAATGACATTTCTGAACATAAAAAAAAACAGGTTGTTAAACAGTTCTGAACTACTTCCGATTAAATTGATTGCAGGTTTTTTTGGTAGAAAAAATGAGTCAAATTTTTACGGACAGTATATAGATATACAAATATAGTATATGTATATATATAGGTATTATTTCAATAAAGTGAAAATATACAGAAAAATTTATTCAAAAGCAAAAAATATGAAAAAGGCTATTAAGAAAGGTTTTAAAGGACAATGTTGTCCTAACCTCTTTTGACGGACAAATAGCGATATAACCTTCGTAGTCCATTCGAAATACAATTTTCAACAAAAATAATTAAACCAGACGCGAATACAAAGTGCAAGACCAATAACTCAAAAACATCTGCAAAGAAAAAAAATTGGAAGGAAAATAAATGGAAGGCCAATCGCTGATCTGCTTTTGTTAATAGAAGTTAAAGGTTTTTTGGTGTATTTTGTGTAATAAAAAAATGGCTTAAACGTAAAAATATTAATACTCTTTCCAAAATGTTAATCTACAATAACATATTTAAGTTACGGCTGTATCTAGGTACGTAATAGTAGTAAGTTATATTCTCCCGCAGTTAGTATAAATTTCCTCAGATATTTCTCCACGATCCATCAGCATTCAGCAATGTTATTTATTTCTTCCAAATATCTAAAATGTACCGAGAGAAGGGATGTTAGCCCTTCACACCTCAAAATACTGAGAAGAGAATTGCAGAACTGAAGGAATGGGGCGAAATTGTCATTCGAATTTCGTAAGTGACCACCTGTAACCAGCGGCGTCGGATATGTTTCCTTGTTTCTTGCCACTCGTTCTTTCTCTCTTTCTCTCTTTCTCTCATTTACTCTTCCCCCTTTTCCTGTATCATTCTAATTTTCCCCATTCTCCTAAATTTGTCCCTTTCGCTCTCCATTTCTCCCAGAATCATTAAAACAATATCTTGATATACGAAGTTGTTAGGATCCTTTGGATTTTGAAATCACAAAAAAGAAGTCAATTTTCCTCCGGCAATAAAATAAATTATTGATACGAATTTGAGACCTACATGCCAAACGTTATTGTGTTCCATTTTCTTCAGTCAACTACCTATCTCTATTCAAAATAATTCAACTCTTTTAAGACTGGCGAAGGACTATACCAACTCAAATCATGTAATCAAATCCAGTTGAACCCACTATTACAGATTAGTTCGTATATAAATGTTTATTAATTAATTAATTCAACAACGAGGTAATGAACAAAATTTTGTATTTAATCTATAAATTTATATTACGCTGATTCTATGAAGATTGAAGATATTCGATTTTGTAACTTTCAAGGCCCCATATCTTTCAAAGGATATGTCGCAAGAGTATGAAATTTCAAGGACTCGTTCATACCATTAATAACAGAACGTTTCAGAGGGGTAAAAATATCAAGTATTTTCAATAGGGGTTGTGAAGGGATCAAAACCCACAACTAATCTTTCAGGAGGGCCACAGATTTCCACAATAGCCTTAAACCTTCCATGGGTTAACGAAAATAAGTTTGCAGAACTTCATCAAAATCCGATCAGTACTTCTCCAGTGATAGGAGACCTTTCATTTTATGGTAGTGATATAGATTGAAATTAACATTAGTTTTTAATACAAATAGAATTCTTCGAATTTGAATTATCGCACCTTCCTATAGCCTACAGTGCAGCCCTCTTATATCATCTTCGAAAACGGTTAATACCTCGAACTAGTGAGAGGTGAAGCTACGTAGGGAGTATGAGGGCTAAGCTTTTCAAAAATCTATAAGCCCTCCTCTGCCCCAAACTAATTCGGAAAAACTTTTTGTTATTTTTGAAATACAGCTCAAATTACAGAAATACCTGTAATGAGTTTCACTTAAGTACTAAATTTAAGAAAAAAATCTTGGAATCATGAGCTTCCCCCTCTCAGAAGCGGTTTTTTTCGATTTTTTGAACCGAGGGGAATCGGTTGTTTTACAACGTGAATATGCTTGCAATAACGTTTTTCACTTTTTTCACCAAAATTTCTTTCGAGCACTGTAACGTCGAAAGATTAAGCGAGCGATGTTTGGATTTGAAGAAGAGAATAAAAAATAATTTTCCGAACTGCCACTATTTAACTACCAGGTTTCAGAATTCAGAACAACACCAACCGTCAATCAACATTCGTTGCTCCCGGCCAATCTGTAAAAAAAGTCGCATATTGTCAACCATACATCTGAATGCACAAAAAACTTCTTTATAAAAGAGCTATTTAACAAACTTTGTGTCCAGAAGGCTTTTGCAAGAGTATAAACTGTTTGAAAAAGGTTACTTTTCCAAGGATTTGATTGAATACTGAGCAACATACCTACGTAATACAATATTAAAAATATGAAATTTTCTCTTTTTGAAAAAAAAAAAAAAGAAGTTGAATCAATCGACATGAGACATCTCATGAACTCAAGCGCTGGAGAAGTTACTTCTAACATACAGCAAAAATATCGACATTATTAGAACTCACAATGCTCTGCAGTCGAATTTCGAAGAAGATCTATCATTTTCACGAGTAATTTTTCAAAACAAAACAGAAGACCACAACGTTATAGTCCATCTAATCAAAATAATCAGTCAGATTGCTTTGCTGTCCATTTCAGTTCAGTTTGGATCAATGACACATAAAAGGCGAATCTTAGAGTGAATTTTACAGACCGTGAGTAGAGAAAATATTCTATATACGTAAAAAAATACTACTGCATATTTTTCGGATTCTTCAGTACATAAGTTGGATGCAATTTCAAAGAATTCCAACTCAACGGAAAAAGCTACCAAGTACAGGTAACCATGAAGTGTAGCTTGCGGACATTAACTTACATCACCCCTGTCAAAAATACACCCGTTAACTACCCGGTAGGATCAAAATGACCCATCGCTTTGGGTAGATAACGCGGTACCTAGAATGAAGATATTTTGGCGGCATCAATTTGACCCCACATGGTAAATTAAGAGTATCCAAAAGACCCAGTGACGGATACGCATTCAGAATTACTCCAAGGAAGTCAGGCTTGATGAGAGGAAGGAGAAGGAAATTCCCTTAATCCTGAATTTACAGGAGCCCGTCATTCCAAAAAAAAAAAAAAAAATATAAGTAGGAAAATCTACTGAAAACACTCAAAAAGTTTACTATTCACGAGCGCGCATACTGCGAAACCCTGAAAAATACCTCCCCCAGGAAAATTTGTGTTACCGCAACCGAACACAGATGGATAAAATTTTGACTTTTTTATGAAGCTAATTAATTTATATATTAGTTCTAAGAGACAATTTTAAAATCGAAAGAGATAAAAATCCTGTCGTAATTAATAGGTCTGTTCGATATGGAAAAGATAGCGGTATTAAAACTTCGAAGACGTACGTCTTCAACAACGTTATTCGATTTATCCAGGTAGAACAGAAAAAAAACTTGCTTTTTTATTTTTTCACAAAATGCAGAATATCTTCAACCGCCAAGTCCCCAACTGGTCCAATAAAAATGGAAAAACTTTTTGTGTGAAGATACGAGCGCGTGTTTGTATCACACAAAAAGATCCTTCCTCTCGGGAAAATTCGTTTCATTGTTCTCTTTTCATTTTTTCGTAATAAACTTAATAAAATTTGTCCACTTCACAGAACTGAACCCACATTAAAGCTTCAGATTGATCTAGTTCTCTGAAAGATCGAACTTAGTTCAATACGTTTAGTTTTAGGGCTGTTTCAGTTCGCAGTTTCACGAAGTCGAAAAATTCAAAAAACTTATTTTTTCAGTATGAGGGGTAACATCCGCACAAGTGATACGAACGCATCAATATCTTCCAACATAAAAAACATTATCCGCACCTATTCTCTCAGAGTTGGGAATCAGGGCAATCACCTCCCTTGCTTTTCATTTCCCTTTTGTGATACTTTAGCAGATCGATCTATTCTTAGCTGCCTTCGATACAGTGAAAGTATTGCTCTTTGAAGTTCGATACTTCTAGATGAGTTATAGGTACCTAACTGTCAAAAGTTAGTTCTCAGAATATTAGCTCCACCCTTCAACCCACAGGTGTCAATACTAGATCAGTTCTGTGAAGAAGAAAAACTCGAAAAATTAATACCTATCACAGATACAACAAATTATAGCACTTTCACCATCACAAGCAAGTATTATGTCCGATCAGTAACAACTGACTTACTGAGATTTTGGAGAACCGTTCAGAAAAATTACTCACTACGATCTGCACACAAAATGTGAGTAAAAAACTTACATTTCCTTCAAAAAGTTTGCATGAGTGTTTGGCGTTGAGGAGCCTAATTTGCTGTATCAAGCCAGGAATAAAAGCCTCTAGTTAGGGATTGGATTTAGTCTTATTTATTCCCAAATCAGGAAAAATAACGGAAACGGTAGCAAAATTCTTAGAAATTACTATTTAAAATAAACGAAATTTTAAAACCAGCTTGAAAAAATCCGTATAATAGACAGTCTACGTCTACATGAACGTATGTAATAACTGAAACCGTGAAAATGAAAATTTTTCCTAATCACAATGTCGTTCTACTGATTTACATATAATTGTTAACAAGAATTAAATAAAATAAATAAGTAAGTACAGTATAATTTACTCACTTGAGAAAAATTGAAGAACAAAAATCGAATTAACCAAGCTGAAAATTTACGATGCAGCAATCAGAAGAGATCGCATAACTAAGAACAAAAGTAATGGAGAAAAAGAGAATGGACCAACACACCAAATTATGATAAAGGTGAGGCTAGGTTTTGATTAGCTCAGCACTTCACTTAAGAAATAAGAATGTCTTTAAACGCCACTCAATAGTCACCATTACTCTCAACTATGCAATCTACGCTGCTAAATTAATTTACAATGTCGTTTGAAAAAGGAGGAACAAAGCAGCCACGACTAGGCCACGACTATTTTGTAATACTGCTCGCTGATTGGATGATTCATTATGGCTAACTCATCTTTCTACATTGTTTCACTAATATAACATTACTTGTGTGTGTTTTACTTCATATTACCTCGATTACCTCTCCTCTTCCATCATAGATCACGATGCCGATCGTATATTCCGCTGCAATCCCTCTTCCAGCATTTTATTCCCCACCGAATTCCAAACTATCTCCCCCTACCCGATAAACGTTACTAATTATGAGAATTGTATGTATCTTATTATTCGATTTTTTTACTTCTTTTTTTGTTTCATTTTCAACTGTTTAACACGCCATATCAGTGATTTTTGCATTTTAGGCGTAATAAAAAACGTATTTCCAAGAAATTTAACTGCCGTCCTCATATCTGTATAATGATATTACTGTCGGTTTTCTTTAGATAGATCTGAAGTACTCCATGAATGTTTTTTTTTTTCTATTTTTAACTAGCATTTTAACCTTTAAATTCCATTTCAATGTCGAATTATTTTTTCCCTTCAAGCCGACGTAGCTATGGTGATACTGAAGGCTGTGACTGAAATTGACATACAACTTACATGTGCAGGTGCAATCGAGTCCGTTGAGTCAGCGCAGTGCATTTAACCATCTTCTCTATCCACGATGGTTTTTTGTCGTCTTTGAAAACTGTGATTTTTTTTTAACTCTTCATCATGTTTACTTCAAAACAATTTTAAGGCTGTGACCTTTACGAATTTCGAAAACGATGTTAGTGATATTGAGAAGTGGAGGCTCCAGAAAGAGCGCTTCGTTTATCCTAGTCTGTAAACAAGACTATGTATTTTTCCTACGTATTTTACTATGAGAAAAAAAAGAGTTTAAATTAATTTTCTGAAAATGGGAAAGATTTTAATATGGATGATCAGTCATTGTTAAGGATAATCTTTGAATCCTACCCAGTTGTAATGATACAGACTCTTTTCAAAGAAATTGTTGTATTACAAGATCAATACATTTATACCTATTTTCATCCATTATCCTGCTTTCGGCCAATTACTATTTTCGCCACCAGAGTGCGTATCTTTTGCCTCCATTTTCGAATAAGTACTTGCGAAGAGAAAGTAGGCCGAGAGTGAAAACGATAATAATTACCAACATCCAATGCATAATTATAAAAATCTATATTTACCAATATGTGAACTACTAGCAAAGCTAACGTCATTTCTCAATCGATGTAGTGGACTGAAATAGAAATGGTGGCTGATGCTGGTAGTGCCTGGTTCACAATTTTCCAACCTTCAGGTAGCCCTGCCAAATTTAGCCCTTCATTTGGAACAAAAAAAAAAATCCATGATCAGATTTTGTATTATTTCACATTTTAGGAATGAGGATTATTGATTACATTTTTGATATCAACGAACATTGTTCAGTCGGCAATTAATTTGTTTTTTTTATTTCGCCTCAAAATTTTTCGCCTGACGCCCGTGTCTCTAATATTTAATAGAAAATACCGCACTGGATGGTAGGAGCAATTTTAGAAAACAAATTTTCGCTCTTTAAATTGAATCCTATCGGAGAAAAAATTACGGCAATAGAGATGTGTCGGTTGACCGAGAACTAATTCATTTGAACTAATCTTTTGAAAGACCTAAATGAACAAGACCGAAAGATGAGGATGAACTAGTTCATTTTGAACTAAAAGATATTATCAAATCAAAGTTATATTGTATAGACCTACAAGCTAGTTCACTCTTATACCTCACAGCATTATTGTTAATCACTGGGTAAGTGGAATTTCTTATCAATCAACAAAAAACGAAACGAAATAGTAAGCGTTTTTGAGGAATGAAAGCGCTTTCTATGTCTGAAAGTAACTACGTATAGAAAATGTATACAAATTGCTCTCCATATGAAATAATACATACTCAAAGGTTTGATTCATGCAGCTCATTTCGTTCATTTTGAACTAGTTCACTGTACTAGTTCATTCAAAAGACCAAGACCTGTTGAACTAAATCCCCCAAATGAACTAAAACGCACATCTCTATACGGCAACAATAGCAAATTATTTTCGAATCTCATTTTATGAAATAAAGAATTTTAAAATCAACTTAAAGTCTCTGGATTTACAAAAATGAGTATTGAAGCATTTATATTTGCGTCTTTGTGGATTTTCATTTCATGGCTTCATAAGTAAAGTTGCCTTTAGTGCCAGTCAAACCATTATTACCAACAGCAAGCAGCAGAAACAAATTACGTTGTTTGCGCTGTTTGATGTTGACAGAAAATTTACGCTGGTTGGAAGCAGTTTAAAGTTGCTCTTTCTCCTTGCTGTTCGCTCTGCAGGCGTAGCTTTAAGATCGGCGTTTAATCATCGTTTCGGCATTTGACTCTAAATGCGGAACTCGAGCGTAGTCCGCAGTTAGAAAAAATATGCTTTGACGTTTGAGGCTGTGGTTTATCTCCCATTACTCCTATTAGGCACTAGAGGCTAGTGCCTTCGGCGGCAAATTTTGAGGCAAAACCAAGAAAAAACTGAAAATAAATTAAAAAATTAATTGTTAGACGACGACTTATAACTGATACCATAAATTAAATCAATAATCCGCGTTTCCTAAAACAATAAGAAATTTTATCTTAAGAGTTATTTTTTATTCTTTCAGCTTCATTGTCTGCAAAGGGGCAACAGAATTTCGGAGTGCCTATTAGCGAAAAAACTGTAAACCAAGCATTGGTTTGAGGTTTGAGTTTTTCACAGAAAAAACATCCATCGGTTGATTTGAAGGCAGCGAAAATGACTTCGGTGCTTCCCTTATTAGCCAAAATATTTGCTTGTAAGAGAGATTCCAACACTGAACCAATCAAACAGCAGCATCAACTACACACTGTCGATTAAAATTATTAAAAAACTTTTTTTGTTGCGTTCAACAGAATTTTACAATTTGAGTTTAGCCCTAACTTTTTCTCCTTTATTTGCCTCTCCTTTACTTGAAAAAAATGCACAAAAATGAATGAAAATGGAAAATTTTTTTTTCTTTTTACTTTTCTATCGTAACTCTTGTGGGGTTTTTGAGGCGTGAAAAACATTTCATCTGAAATCAATTAAAATGTAGTGTAGAAAAGTTTTGTTTCACGAATCAATTTTCGTTACAATATATCATAAAATAAATTTAAGTTCATGGAGAAATTTAAGGTTGGTAGTTACCAAAAAACAGAAATTGAAAACACTTTCTTAAATTAAAGTTCTAAAACGAAAAAGTAGGTAGCAAGTAAGGTACCTTAAGTACCTTAAGTTAAGGTTTGTTGATGGAGTCCGGGTAGACACTGAAATTTTTTTTATACATCGTATAGGAATATAGGCCTTTTGAAGCACCCCATTAGCGGACGTCCTTACGGACCTCAACAAACAACGTAGTGTAGTTACACGAAATTGAATACCTCAAAATTTTGTTTTTTCGTTTACGTAAAAAATGGTATTTTGTCTCGACCAAAATGGAAACATTTGAAAAAATAGTCAAAACGAGAGAGTAGCACGGATTCAGAGAGATTTCAGATCTGGGGGGAGGGGAATAAAGTAACGAGCCCTTTTCGAACATTTGTTTGAAAATTTCCATTTATTTCAAAATTTAAGAACAACTGTAAAATTTGAGTCCTCTGAAAAAGTCCGGGCCCGGTGCTTTTAATACCCTCCCTCTCTCTGAGACCCTTGAGGGTATATAGGAGTCAGAAAATCTAAGTGTGAGAAAAACTGATAGAAAAATAAAAATGTACGAGCGATATGAAACAATTAAAATGAAGACTGCAGTCAGGGATAGACAGGGACGTATCCAAGGGGGGACAAAGGGGGCAGTTGCCACATGACATCTTTTTATTCGGCTTGTTACTTTTAAAATTTGGAAAAAATTGTAGTTACAAATATGCGCACAGCGGGTTCCACGGATGCTAAAATTTCTCAAATGTTCTAAATTTTCAAGTGACGAGGAAAGAAAAAGTCATCAAATTTTTTTGACCCTCTCTTGAAGACATACTGGATACGTCCCTGATGACTATACTAAATATTAGAATGAAATGTCCAAGTCAAAATTGCGAAGGGTATAAGTGAATGACTCGACGAATTTCATCAGCTGATTAAATGAGTGGAATTCGCGTAATTCTGAATAAATTTTTAAAGACATTATAATGGGGTTCATACAGACCTGCCTGGTAGGCTACCCAATCGGTAGCATCTTGGTGAGATGATTTTTATCTCAACCAAAGTGAAACATATTAGCAACTGCGTTGACATGTACCGATACACAGGGAGTTCACTTCATAATTAAACTGCCCTATAAGCTACGTTTTCACTAGGCTTTTTTACAAGCCACAATCCAGCTTCTAAAAAATCGAAATTTTAAAATCTCACTAGTAAACAAGCTAGCTTTAGTTTGTTTACATTACGCGCAGCTTCTAAAAAATATCGAGATTGCAGCTTGTAAAAAAGCCTAGTGAAAACCACGCTATAAGATAATACACGTGAATTTTTTCTTTAGTATATAACTTGAAAAACTACCGTTGATATTGCATTGCAATGGGAGTAGCCTTACCGAATCAAAATTAAACGAGAAAGAAACATCAATATTGAAGAAAATATTGTCAAAATTTCCGATGAAGCAAACTCAGCTCCTATGAACTTTTTCGTGACGTCTATCATCGAGCAAATTATACGTTGAAAATCGTTTTTTTTTACTCGAAGTATTACTGGAGAGAGAAGAAGGGTCAAATTGTGGAAATTCCGGATGTTGCTGCATTCAAATATAGCAAATGGTTAACTGTTATTTGGGCACTGTTCCTGATCAAGCACAATATACCAGTTTAACAATTTGTTTAATCAACTGTTGGTTACCTACTTTATTAAATAGAAAACATTAAAAAAATAAAATAAAACTAGAATAGGCATTGACAACAAACATTTACAAACAACTCTCTTCAAACAATTATTAATTATAGGTACCTACCTGTAGGTATTTTTGTGAAGAATCGCGGGTTCAAAAAAAAAAAAAAAGTCAGTCTAAAAAGAAAATATGTGGATGTTTTTCTTTATCCCCAATATCGGTGATACGATATGCAGAAATGAAGAAATAATGAGAAAAAGTTAGGCTATCCAGCATGATTTTCAAGTGAGTTTTCAAAGAAAATCTAAGTATTTTTGGTTAAGCTCGCTAAAATTTTTATTTTATAAAAGCTATAACTACAGGTATTTTGTTTTTTCTTGAAAATATTTTAAATTTCTTTACGTTAAGTTCATTAAAAAGTTTAAAAAAAATTTCAATAACTGCTTTTTGCATAGCCAGTAAAGTTCAGACTGTGACTAGACTTTCAAGTTTGCTTATTAGGGTAGATACACCAGTTTTCAACTGTTTAATGCAAATGTTGAGTTTGAAGTAGCATAATTTAGTGTAAAATGAAGATATTTGTTATGTGAATGTTATAGTCTCCAGATTAATATTTCCTTTTTAAATTTTTATTGTATTCTCTGAATATTATTTTTTTATTAGCAAAAATACAATTTTTCCCTGTTTGCAACATTTCTGCTCTAGTTGGAAACATTTATGTTCCAGTTTACAACACATAAATAACGGACAAAATAGAAGACAAAACGTTTATTTTATTTCATAAACTGGTAATATCAATCAAAAATTTTAATATTCCCCTTCCATTAGATTAGGGGGATTTGACAAAGCTTTTATTGTGTGAAAATAAAGCTGATAAACATCCTCAAAGTGGTAATGGAGTATAAGTATTGAACAACTGGGGCTTAAGTGTTGCAAACTGAGGCAAAAGTATTATTGTATAGTAGTTATAAAGCAAGAATTTTTTGAGAAATTTAATTTGAAAAAGGAATATGAATTTGGAAATGGTAATTAATGTTATCACATTCAAATGATTAGAATAATTTGCATTTTCTCATTCAAACTGAAGCAAAAAGTGCCTGTTACAAACTGGCGTCATGATTTTTCCTCCACTATGCCAGTTTGGAACAATTTGTTCCAAAATGTGAATGTTAACATTTAATGAACCATTTTGCCACAGGTGTATAATACTAATAATTTTAGCTAAATTAATTGAAAACGCTGATTTTCATTAATATCGAAGTGTACTTACCATCTTGCAACACTAAAATATTCATCATACTATAGTAATTATTCCTATTTAACTGAGCATTATTCATTACCTATTGCGCAGATTTCTTTTAAGAAAAAGCACTTTTTGCATATTTCAAAGTCGTTGGAATTTTCTTTGATTTATGATTTCTTCTATGTCACTGATGAAGTACCTATTGAAAAAAGATGGGAATCTAATATAAATCTACTTATTCTTCTTATTTCTAAGCCTTAATTTTCAAATTGTTGCAAGCTGATACTTACAGTGTTGTAAACTGGTGCATCTATCCTAATCAAGCATAACTTGAGAAAAAATAACAAAAACCATCAGAAATTTATGACGAATTATATTTTTGGGAACTAGGAATTTGAAAATCAATTTGAAGAACTTTAGTTCTGTCAAAAATCTAACTCCTTATTTATCAGTTTGCAACTGCGATTTTCACTTCACAGCTTGATAAATGGAGTTGGCTTTGACATTTGATTAGTTTTTGAGCTACTACAGCCAGCTACTTGGGTTTCTATTCTATTAACTGTTAAAGTCACAACAATATTTTAAATGAGTGAAACAACATAGTGACTAGTAACTTCAACTGTGTTAAAATAAAAGTCATACATATTCACAAAACGTATAATGACAACTGAACTGTGGATGAAAACTATACTCGAAACATAGGTACAGAGTCAGCCGATAACAAAGAACGGAAAAAACAAAAACAAAAAACACAGATAAGGTTCCTATACACAATGTACATATTTAACACCCTCATCTAGTTTTCATAATTACATAAATTTAACTAGGCACAATAAATTTCTAAGATTCACAAATATATGCTTAGTCAGAGACTTAGTAAAAATATCAGCTAAGTTATCAGCAGAGTTTACTTTAACAACTTCGATCTGGCCTCGTTCGATCGCCTTATGAACAAAGTGATAGTGCACTTCGATGTGCTTCGACCTTTTAGTAAAATTACCTAAATTAGCGATACAAACAGCGCCTAGATTGTCCTCAAAAATACGTACAGGTTGTATAGATTCCGATGGTAAAAATTGTTTGCATACACCTAACAGGTATATGACTTCCGTGACAGCCTCAGACAACGCGACATACTCAGCATGCGTTGACAATTTTGTGACATTTCCTTGCTTGTGAGTTTTCCACAAGATCGGATTTCCAAACATTCGAATAATGAATCTGGTTGTGGACCTACGATCAACAGTATCCCCTGCCCAGTCAGAATCTACATAAGCATCTAAACTGGGCAGAGCACATCTACTACGATATATCAATTTCAAATCACGAGTCTTATATAGATACTTGAGAACTCTTAATGCCTACTTGTAATGTGTTTGATCATAGGCTGACTGGAAGCAGCTAAGATAATTTACACTGTAAGTGACTTCTGGCCGAGTGCCTGCACTTACATATAGTAGAGATGTGTCGGTTGACCGAGAACTAATTCATTTGAACTGATCTTTTAAAAGACCTAAATGAACGAGATCGAAAGATAAGAATGAACTAGTTCACTTTGAACTAAAAGATATCAAATCAGAGTTATATTGTATAGACATACAAGCTAGTTCACTCTTATACATCACAGCATTGTTGTTAATCACAAGATGAGTGAAATTTCTTATCAATCAACAAAAAATAAAACGAAATAGTAAGCATTTTCGGGGAATGAAAGCGATTTCTATGTCTGAAAGTAACTGTATAGGAAATGTATACGAATTGTTCTCCATATGAAATAATACATACTCAAAGGTTTAATTCATGCAGCTCATTTCGTTCATTTTGAACTAGTTCATTCAAAAGACCGAGATCAGTTGAACTAAATCCACCAAATGAACTAAAACGCACATCTCTAACATATAGGAGAGCTCCCATTAAGTTCCTAAACTTTACGTTAAAATCAGGCTCTGTGGCCCTTTCGAGCTTCAAGTGCATTTCTATGGGGGTATCAAATAAATTTGAATCTTTAATGTTATCTTTAGTGGCAAGTGACTCGATATAATTTTTTTGACTGAGTGTCATTACTTTATTTTTAACATCGTGATTTATTTAAATGCCCAAGTATGAGCTTACGTTATTTAGGTCCTTCATACTAAAACACTCAGAGAGCTTACGTTTAATTTGATTTATTTTCTTAACTTCCTTGCCACAAATTAATAAGTCATCAACGATCAAAATAATAAAAACAGGATTTACTTTATCTTTAGTAGAATATAAACAATAGTCAAAATTATTACGTTCGAATCCTAAAGTTACAATAAAATTATTAAAACATTTGTACCAATTTCTTGGACTTTCTTTTAATCCATAAAGTGACTTCTTTAGATGAAAAACTTTGTTGCCATTATCATTTACGTTACTATCTACGATAGGTTGCTTTACATATACTTCAGATACAATAGGACCATTTAAAAAGCGGTTTCTACATCCATTTGATGAATGGTGTAGCTCTCTTGGCAACAATACGACAGAAGCAATCTTAGGGTACACATATGAGCAACTGGTGAGTAGATATCATCCAGCTCATCATTCTGCTGGAACCCTCGTACTACTAGACAAGCCTTGTAGGTACCATCAGACTTTCTCCTATACACCCACTTCATGTCCAACACTTTCTTTCCATGTGGCAGCTCCACTTCTTCCCAGGTACCATTTTTTTTAAGACTGTCTATTTCCTTAGCCATTGCTTGCTGCCACAAGTCAGAATCTGAATGAGAAACAGCTTCCTGATACGATTCAAGAACATCGGTACTACAATAATGAATGTAAACAAAACTGTCATCCAACTTTGCCAGTTTCTTTCTCTCACGTGACGATCTACAAACTGCTGCCTCCTCAGATTCCTTACTACTACCTTGACTTCTCTCAGACTCCTGACTAGACTGAGCTTCATTCTCCTGAGGATCACCCTGATTTGTACTCAGCAAAGTGTCTTGCTCTCTAGGCCTTGGGGCCTCTTCCTCATCACTATCAGATAACGAGATACATTTAACGGTTTCTTCGACGATTTCAACGTGACGAGTTACAATAATACGATTATTTACTAAAACACGATATCCTTGGTCAGTGTACCCTAATAAAATTTCACGATCAGCCTTACAATCCCATTTTGAGTTTCTATTTACTTCATGTACTCGAGTGAATACTCGACTGCCATAAAGTTTTAAAATACTAACATCGGGTTTTTTTCTAAAAAATATCTCATAAGGTGTCTTACATTCGACAGTATTAGCTAACAACCTGTTTGTTAAGTAGGTTGCGGCCATCAAACACTCTGGCCAGAATCTCCGATCTACTCTGGCTTCAGAAAGCAGACAACGAGCCCTATACATCAACGTACGGTTATATCGTTCCTCAGTACCATTCAGTGTTGCCAGATGCTGAAAGTAGAATTGCCGTATACAAGTCTCCAAAGAGCCGTATTTTGCTCCTGAGAGCCGTATTTTTTGTTTTCCCCTGTAAAAGTGTAAAACTAACTTATCATTGACTTTTTTTTTTTTTTTTTTGGTCGTTTTCTATTAAATAAATTTTTTTTACACAAATTCAGTATTATATCAATCTAAACTAGCTAATAAATTGATGCGAAATAAAAAATGATAAAAGCATTCACGTCTTCACGATTAAATATTTCGATACTTCCGCAAAAAACAAAATAAAATGATGAAAGTTTGCTTGAAATTTTTCAAAAAAAATTTACAGAAATGGTGAAACTGGTAAAAGCCGTATTTTTAAAATGAAGCCTACGTGGAAGCTTAACAGCCATATATTTTGCGTACAGCTCAAACTCGGGCCGTACGGCCATATTATACCTAAAATAGCCGTACGTTTACAGCCAAAGCCGTACATCTGGCAACACTAAGTTCATGTACGTAGGGAACACAAGGCCTTAAATATATTCCACGATTCGAAACAAAATTATTTACTTTACTGTTAATGTACTCAGTACCATTATCGCAACGAATTTCCTTAATTTTCTTTCCAGTCAGATTTTCAACTA
Organism: Ericerus pela; assembly: GCA_011428145.1. Classification (NCBI taxonomy): domain Eukaryota; kingdom Metazoa; phylum Arthropoda; class Insecta; order Hemiptera; family Coccidae; genus Ericerus; species Ericerus pela. Next base: position 45,245 of record WOFM01000575.1, on the reverse strand, counting down.
AATTTACATACTCTACAAAACAATCAAAAACATCTGACTTCGATTTGATACAAAATGTTTTGACTAATTTACTATAATCGTCAACAAACACCATAAAGTAACGTTCACCACCATAGCCGACTATGTGGTCCATTAATATCAGTGTGAACAATTTGTAAAATATCATTGGCTTTCTCTATTATTTTCAAATTTTACGTTAGTCATTTTATTTTCCAAACAAATTGCACACTTCATATGATCAGTCTCAAGTTTACTTGGAGCTCCGTCTAATAGCCCATCTTCACATAAAATTTTCAATTTTGAAAAATTAATATGGCCAAGCACACGATGCCATTTTTTCTTTTGAGTCATTACTTTACTAAAATTTACTTGAGAATTTACGTTATATGGCATCTTTGATATTTTACTACTTTCAAGCAAATACAGACAGTTACGTTTGTGTGCAACAGCAATCAAATTTCTATTTGCATTATAAATTTTGGCTTCGTCATACTGAAAAACAATTTTATTTGATTGCTCTGTTATTTTACTTGTACTTAATAAATTAAAGCTCATTTCCCTTACATACAGAACATCCTTAATATCGACCACAACTGACCCTCAAAGACTCTAAAAAGTCTTAACATTTCCTCGTTTAGTACCTGCCAGAATTTTACTATCACCAACTCTAACCGAGATTGGCTCGTTTAAATCAACATAATTTTCAAACAATAAATCATCATTAATAATGTGGTCCGAGCAACCACTGTCAAGTAACCAATTTATACAATTCTTATCGGACGATACATGTTCGAACTTTACAATAATAGACAAATTTACCTCAGCATAAAAGCTATTTGCGTTACATTCACTCGCCGATAACAAATACCAATCACTGCCGTAACCTTTACGTCAATTTCTGCCAGGACATCTGCCACCACAATCTTGAAAACTGACTCTAGAACTCTGATCAAACTGAGCACCAAAACAACCATCTCCAGCGCCTCCAGAATTTGGGCATTCGAAATGACGGTGACCTTCTTTGCCACAGTTGAAACACGTAAACGACAAACAATTTGTGCTGCCTCTACTGCCGCTATTTGCAGCAAAGCCTGTGAATTTGTATTACCATTAGTAGTCGACAAATTTTCAACAGTTTTAGACTTTACAAAAAATTTCGTTTTTAAATACTCTACGACGTTTTCTGTTTTGGGCAGCACGTCAACTAAATCGCCAAGATGGGCAAGGGATTCGGGAAGCGCCCGAATTAAATAGTTCGCCTTTTTGTCTTCCTTTACAGTCGCACCTGTGCTTCGAAGGTCATTTACTGCCCTCTCAAAGTCATTAAAAAATTTCGCCGGATCCACACCATCATTGAGTCTGATTGCCTCCATCCTACGTCGAGAAATTATCTGCTACGCAGTAGACTGCTTTAAATACAAACTGTCGAACTTACTGATTATGTCAAACACCGTTTCCTCCGAATAGACCAATTCGAGCTGTTTGTTTGATATACCACTGATAATGTAGTTTTTTGCTTTGACCTCTGCCATAGCCCAATCTTCCTCCTTATCGGTGTCAGCCTTCCTTCGTACTGCCACCTCTTTACATTTCTTTAACTGTAGGAACAACAAACGATACTTCCATTTCTCGTAGTCAGAGCCATTGAAGATTGGAATCGAGACTTCATCACATCGGAAAAACGACATTATTTTTATTTTATTTTTTTATGAGCACGAATTGATCAAACGAAACATTTTCTACTTTTTTTTATAATAATTTAACATTTGCCATGAAAAAACCTGGCTCAAGCTATAATGTTAAAATAAAAGGTAGTATTCACAAAATGTATAATGACAATTAAACTGTGCATGAAAACTACACTCGAAACATAGGTACAGAGTCAGCCGATAACAAAGAACAGAAAAAACAAAAATGAAAAACACAGATAAGGTTCCTATACACGATGTACATATTTAACAAACTGTTAACAGAATAATGCCCCAAGTAGCTGGCTAGTACACAGTATGAAAACTATCCAAACGTAAACCAGGCTATATTTAGCGATAAATTATTTTTTAGCTAGGAGGGAAAGATGAGAGAGAATATAATAAATAACAACCCAAAGTGAAACTTGTTATTTGGATAAACAAATGAGATAAAAGCAAGGTAAGTACATAGCAGTATTCAAATTTGCTTCAAATACTTCGTTGTAATTCTCTTTAAAGAACATTTGGTTCATTGGACCTACCAAATTGAAAAGCAAACTGAAGCAATAAAATGAGACGAAGAACAATAATTTTGAGCCCTCAGAAGCCGAGATAATAATAAAATAAGAAAAAATTCTCTGAATTTTACTGTTTTGGAGCATTTTTGTTGGTTGGTTGCTGTTGATTGATTGTTTGTCCACATATTTAAATTCTTGTTTCAAGGCGCCAGCGTACTGTGACGTCAAAAGTAAAATACCCCATTAAGGCTCTTTATTAGCAGATATGAGCATGAGAGTGATAAGAGATGACCCGCCATCTTGTGTTATTCAGTTTTTTATGAACTTTACATTGTTTATTATTACCATATATATAATAACACAAAATGGTGGTTCATTCTTATCACTCTCATGCGCATACCTGCTAATAAAGAGTCTTAGCAACGAGCATATAAATACACTAGAGGTACAATACGGTCATTTTCACTGAGGTCAGCTACCCCCGCTCCATTAAACCTATACATCTTATTTAAAATACATGTATATAGGAAATATATGCATTTTTACCCGAATTTTTGGCCATAATTCTGTCATTTAATGACATACGTAATTTTTCGAAATAAATGAAATTTTAGAGGAGGTTTCAACGAATAAAATGAGCTCAAGAACAAGAAGTTTAAGCGATTAAAAGCAGAGAAAATTTTGAATGAAATTGAATTTTTGTTTTTTTGAAATGGTAATGTTAGTTTTCATTTGACTGATAATGTAAAATATAGAAAAGTGGTTACTGTCGATATGAAATAATGAAATATTCGTCAAACGTATGTTTCGGGATGATTTACTATTTTTTAGCATTGAGAGTATAAACAATCAAAGCTTTAGAAGACAATTACACGAAAACCATAAGAAGTAGAAATCTGAAATTTTTGGGAGACATCTGCATAGGTTATCTGAAGGTTACCTGAAATTTTGGCTGAAATCGTATATCCATTTCTAGAGATATTGCTGAAATTCTGTTCAAATCCTGTGATTTTAATAGTAGGTAAGAATTCACTAAAGTTGGGGAATATAAACAGAATTTCGGCGATAGGTAAGTATCTCGAGAAATAAATGTACGATTTCTGGCAAAATTTCAGGGAATCTTCAAATAACATATGTAGATGTTTCCTAAAATTTTCAGCTTTCTACCACTTTCAGTTTTTGTGTTTTTGCTTTCGATAACTTTAATTTTGTATGATTTCAATGTTAAAAAACTGTCCGCTATCCCGAAATCAACATCGCTAGTGGCGCAGTCTAGCGGAGGCTTTACATCCCAATTGGTGCTGCGTTTGAAGCTAATTTTTACCTAAAATGAGTTATACTTATGAAGCAGCTGTTGATTCAAGGTGTCGCCTTAAAGTGGAAATGTTTCCTATGAAATAATCATTGAGTAAGTGATGACGGTTTCATCTCCTCGTTAACCTAATTAATTTTATTTACGCGAATAAGTTTATCAAACTGTTTGGTTGCAGGTAAGTTTTATTCCTCCGATCAAACGAATACATTTGCTTAACTGCATTAGCCTATGTATTAAAATTTTTTCATATTTGCCCTGTTGAAAATTTATTTTTCTTTTCATTGCAAAATTGTGACGATTTGAAGGTTTTCAATACAAAGTAGGCTACTGGCTAATAATCATAGGCTAAAATAGTAAAGAGAAAAAAATTGAAAGTGCAGGCGAAATAATTAGGCTAGCCTACAGCAGAGCATCATGGCTATTCTCAAAAGACGAACAATCGTTATGCCTATCCAAAAGTATTTCCAGATTTTAGAATTTCCCTTTCGTTATGAAATCGTAACAATTTTAGTTTTGTGGAATACCTTGTCGTGAGAGATATTCACACTAGAAGGTCTTCAACAGTATTTGCGTGTTCTGCCACTTCATACGATTAAGTATGGGAGAGCCAAATCCTCGGCGAACACTGGCGATTTTTGAGCCGGTTCTGAGAGTTTATATACCGAATTTGGCACACGCACACAGACACACATGCATACGTATGTATACGTAATTATGTCATGCGTTACGTCGTTTCTTGTCTCCGTTAAGATGATAAGAAACGACGCAGTACGTTTGGTACCGAGTCGTGACATTACCGAGATCGTTATCAGGTAATTGATCTCGACTCGTACGATGTATCTTACCTGTACGTACGTACAGGTACGAACATACAAACGCACCAGTGTAAATTGGTTTAACGTCATAGAGACGATTATTGCCAGCCTTTGGGCGGCGACTGTCATTGAGGGGTGCGAGCCCCTAAAACCTCATACAAGTTATGTCCCCACAGCTACTCCCCCCCAGTTTTCGCGCCGCGAAAATGATAAGTCGCGTGCCTGGGGGGACTTATCGAGTCTACTGTCTTTGGTCCCGTTCCCACTTAGCGAGGGCTGAGCCTACCGCGGCCCCGACACACTCGTATGACTGCTTCCGTGCATCGAGTCGGGCCTGGTAGGCGTCCCTGCTTGTGTGTCCCCTCCTTCTCGGCGGTCGTTGGTGTGGAGCCGGGCGATTATAGGGTCGGGAATGGTAAGATATCCGGGGATCAACCAGTGTTAACGGCCTTGGCCTTTGATACATCGGGGAGTTTGAATTCCCCAATGGCTTGTAGGTCAGGCTTGCGGCGGGGGGAGGGCATGGATTGTGCACCTCATCCGCCGGGAGTTGTTGTTGTCTCGTTTCCAATTTCGCCAGGGCTAAAGACTCCGGAGGTGGGTTTTCCACTCCCAATGTCTTTTCCGGCGATTTCGGGGGCGAGATCAACGGAGGAAGGGGTGCGGACATCATTTTCACGATGTCCACAGCCGACGTCGTATCCATTAATAACTCGTTTTCAATTTGCTCTAATTCTTTTTCGTGTTCCGTCTGTTCCTTAGTCTTCACAGGCTGAGGTGCAGGCGGGACTACAAATTGGAATGGCTGGTTTGAAAACGGGGTATTAGTCGAGGACGACATAAGGAAGGAAACAAGGTAAAATAGAGAGAAAAAAGAAAGAAAATTTGTAGGACAATTTCGGCGTGTTCTAGTCAACAGTCGAAAGGCGAGTGAAAAAACTTTGCGAGAATATTTTCGATCGCAGCTTTATTCCAAGTCGTTATCTTATTTCAGACATGTTCGGAGGGGATAGTGCATTGAATATTCTTTGGCTTAAAAGTTTTCCTGTTCAATTTGGTTGAGTACAAGCAGAGTTAAGCGTGTTTGAATTTTCGTACTTTGAATTTTGTATTTCACAAAGGATTGCACTCTTCGTTTGTGACGACACGATCTATTGACTATTTTGTTATCGGTATTGTTTGTCAATAGAAACACGTTGCAATGTTTTTCTTCCGTATTGCACGTGGATTTGTTTATTCGTGTCGTATTTTTATTGTACGCACTTTTTCTCAGCTTATCTGAAGAATTTCTTTTGTTATAATTATTCCCAGATTCTCGTACGTCTTTTTATGCGGGTTTGTATTTTCCGCTACGGATATTAACTTTCGTGAATATTTTTAGTTTCTCCATGCCAGTCTCTCAGATTTTCAAGTTGGAATTTGGTTTTTTCGCTTTCTGCTGCCAAGGGGCCTGCCTCTTTTTCGTGGGCACAAGGGGGCCGATGGATCGTATTGTATTTTGACGATCTCGTCGTTGAACTTCACCGTTTTCTTTATTTTTATTTTTCTTTCTGGTGATTTTTGTGATTTATCACCTTTTTCGACTGGATTGTCCTCAACTTTTCGTGCTTGTATTGTTTCGGACTGTTCAGTCTGTTCTTCTTCTATTGTTTCCTTGCGTGTCGTCTTCCTTATTGCTCTTTGGAGCATTTTCTTGTCGTCGTTTATAAGGTACGCAGGTTTCAATCTGTCTATTGAAATCGTTTTTTGTTCGCCTGCGATTAGTATCACGAAATTCTTGTCATCTCGTGATACAACCTTATAAGGACCGGCGTATGGTTTCTCCAACGAAGATCTTATTTTTTCGTCTCTGACAAACACATGAGATGTTGTGGCCAAGTGTTTGGAGACATAAATCTTTGGTTGGCCATGACGAGCTGCCTGTTTCAAAAAACTGCTAGCATCAGTCCGTATGTTTTGGACGAGCGTTTCGGGGCTAATTTCTTTCGAATGGGTGAAAAAGTCCCCTGGTAGGCGTAGCTCTTCGCCGAGCGCTAACTGCGCTGCAGAGTGACCCGTGTCCGTTTGAAGAGCAGATCGAAGGCTCAAGAGGATGGTTGGTAGTATGTCAACCCATCTCTTGGTGTCGCAAGCCATGATGGAGGCTTTCAAAGCTCTGTGCCATCACTCAACTTTGCCATTTGCTTGAGGATGGTAAGCTGTGGTGTGATTGTGTTGTGCACCAAGCTTCTTAGACAGCTCTTGGAAGAGCGAGCTTTCGAATTGACGACCCTGGTCCGTGATGATGACTTCAGGTACGCCATAGCGGGCAATCCCGGTGTCGTATAACCTGGCAGCTACCGTGGGAGCTGTCATCTCATGGAGAGGAACTGCCTCTGGCCATCGAGTTGCTCTATCAATCATCGTCAACAGGTATCTGTGTCCTTGGGATGGGGGTAATGGACCCACCAAGTCTATGTGTATCATTTTAAACCGCTCCGTTTGTTTAAAAGATTTGAGAGGCGACCGAGTATGTCTTCCTACTTTGGACTCTTGGCAATTCAGGCAACTGCGAGCCCATTTGTTGCAGTCGGACTTCATCCGAGGCCAAACAAATCTTGATGATACTAATCCAGCAGTGCATTTTAGTCCAGGGTGCGATAGATTGTGCACGCTACTGAATGCCAATTTGCGATACTTTGTCGGCAGGAATGGCCTATTCTTGCCTGTACTAATGTCGCATGTTAGTAAAACATTAGTAACAGGAATTTTCCTTTGTCTCAATTTGAGAGCTGTGTCATCGTTCGACAACAGTTCGTGCAATTCTGCATCCCTTAACTGTTCTTTAGCTATTTCAGCGTAAGGTAATTGAGATGGTGCCGAGATAGCTTCGATCCTACTGAGAGCATCAGCTGGAGTGTTGAGTTCTCCACTTATATACTGGATGTCCATAGTCAACTGTCCTATGTAGTCCAATTGTCGAGCTCTTCTCGGGGAAGCTGGTTCTGTCTTTTGCGTGAAGGCATGTGTTAGGGGTTTATGATCTGTATACACAGTGAAACATCTACCCTCTAATTGGTGCCTGAAATGCTTCAACGCAGCAAATATTCCCAGTAACTCCCTGTCGTATGTGCTGTAGTTCTTCTCGGTTTTTGATACCTTTCTGGAGAAGAAAGCGAGCGGTAACTTTTTGTCATTGTCCTTTTGGTACAGTGTTGCACCAATAGCAAAGTCGGATGCATCAGTTGCGACACATAACGGCAGACTTTCGTCTGGGTGAGCGAGTAGAGTTGCATTTGCCAGTGTTTCTTTTATTTTTTCGAAGGCTTTTTCAGCTTCTTCAGTCCAGTCGAGTGGAGTCTTATCTTTCTTCTTATTTGTTTTTATTAATGCAAACAGCTTACTTTGTTCGGCTGCAGCATTCTTAATGCAACGTCTGTAGAAATTCACCATCCCCAAGAAGCGTCTGAGTTCTGCTACGTTGGAGGGTTTCGGGAATTTCAATATGGGCTCTACCTTGGTCTTCAGAGGGGAAATGCCTTCGGTCGAGACTTGATAGCCGAGAAAGTCAATCTTGGTTTGTTTGTATAAACTTTTTCCAACATTGATGGTAAGTCCAGCAGCGTGTATACGTTGTACGATGGTTCTTACATTCTTCTCGTGCTGTTGCTCACCCCCTTCTGAGCAAATGCATATGTCATCCAAATATGCATAAGCAAACGGCCATTCCATAAACAGTCCATTGATGAATCTTTGGAAAGTTTGTGCAGAATTACAGAGTCCAAACGGCATTCGAAGGTATTCGAATAACCCAAAGGGGGTTATGACCGGTGTCTTTGGGATGTCCTGTTCGGCCATTGGAATTTGGTGGAATGCCCAGTTGATGTCGATTTTTGTGATCATCGTTTTACCCTTCATATTCGCATTGAAGTCCATTATGTTTGGGACTGGATAGCGATCAGGAACTGTTTTGGCATTTAAGGCCCTGTAGTCTCCAACGATTCGCCACTCTCCACTGGCTTTTTTGGTCATGTGGATCGGGGAACTCCATGAACTTTTTGAGGGGCGGCATATGCCTTCTCCCAGTATTCGATCATAGTATTCCCGTGCTGCTTTGAGTTTATCAGGCAGTAACCTGCGGGCTCTAGCATGGCAAGGCGGTCCTTTAGTTTCTATATAATGAATGGTATCATGTTTATAGGTCGGATGCCTGCAAATTGATGGTTGAGTAACTCCAGGATAGTCTGACAGAATCCGTAGGAATTGTTCGTCGACTTTCGTGCAACTGGATATGTTGGTGTCCAGTTGGTACGCTAGCGTTTTGCCTTCCACCCATAGACCAGTATTGTTGTCTATGATTTTTCCATTTTTGAGGTCGATGACCAGGCCGTAGTGCGCGAGAAAATCTGCACCCAGGATCGGAGTTGGAACGTCCGCAATTGTGAAGGACCACGTCATGTCTCTTCGCAAACCGATGCTTACTTTGCTGGATTCTATTCCGTAAGCTGGAAGGTTTTGACCATTCACAGTTCGGAGGTAGTATTTCGGAGGAAATGCCTTTTGGTTTTTATCTACTGGCAAAATACTCAAGTCAGCACCTGAGTCTATTAGGTAACGTCTCCTATTTGTCCTGTCCTTGATGAACAGGTGGCGTGAATACTTTTTCGAGGGATCTTCAGCCGCATAGACGACCCCTCTTTCTAGTTTGACGTCTTACCGTATGATTTACCCCACCATTGGCATCTGTTGTTGCACTTGGTGGCCTCTGCGCCAAACCGATTGTGAAAGAAGCAGGATTTATCGTCCCAGTTTTGAGACCGGGGTTTAGGGGACGATGTTCTTCTAGGGGTAGTTGGACTCTGACCCCTGGTAGAATTGCTCTTTCGGTCTCTAGACCTTGATTTCCTATCGTTATTTCTGTTGTTGCTCCTGCTTTTCGAGCGGTTGTTGCTTCTACCATTTCTTGGGCTGTTATTATTATTCTTTTTCTTTATTTCACTAGTCAGCTGAGCTATCTGGGCTCTAAGCTGAGCTAGTTCTCCGGTCTCTGTCGATACTGCACTGATTGAGGATGCTGATCTCGAGTGTTCTAGTGCACTATCGGCACTCTTTGCTAGGAAGTCTAGGTCCTCGGAATTGTTGATTACCGTGGTACCTATAGCTGCCAGTCACTGCACAACATGTTGGGGTAGTTGTTTGCAGAACTGGTTCCCAATAACTGACGGTGACACTATATTATCGGCCTTCTGTCTTAATTTGGCCATGAAGGTGGAGGGTTTGTCGTCTCCAATCTTCATTCCACCCATTACATCATCTATTATCTGGTTTTGTGTTTTACCAAACACATTTCTAATTTTCTTGCAGAACCAACTGTATTTGTCGGCTTCCGCCGGAGGGCATTCCATGATATCCGGAATGCGGCGTATTATTTCTGCGGGCATGCTGCTACAAATGTGTGAGTATTTTTGGTCGTTTTGTAAGTTCTCTGTTTTAAAACGACCTTCGAGGAGAGTTAACCATAATTCCACTTCATTTGGTAGAAACTCCGGAATCTCTATCCTCCGTCTTTGGATCACAGGGTTCTGCAATGTCTGCATCTGCAGCAGCTGTAGAAGCTGTGCAAGTACTTCGGGGGTCAGCTGTGGCTGACCACTTCCACCTGCTCCTGGTTGGTTTGACGATGGGTTTGTGTTTCCGTTAGGCATTATTGTGTGCTGAACTTCTCTATTGGTAGTATTTTCTGCAAAGAGTCCACCAGACGCCGTCGGTTGTCGGTCTGGGGTCGAAGGGTTGGAGTCTTGGCTCAAAAGACGACCACTTCTGAGGGTGCGAGCTGTCGTTTTGTTCGGATTTACTACAGCTCCCAAACGCAAGGCTTCTAGCCTCCGGATTTGTTTTTGTTTTTCCGGAGTCTCAAAGACTTCAGAGTCTCTGGTCGAAGCTGGAGGAGTTGGCGGATAAGGGCAACTTTGTTCCTCCAGGTCTACTTCTCTTAGTTCCCTTCTGGCAAATATATTTGGAAGGGGGGGTTTAATTTCCCACTTTCAAAGTAAGACCTCTGCTTCGACAGCCAAAGGTGTCCAGGTCTTGTAAAAATATTTGTATTACAAGCGAGTAACTCGCCAGCGTACCGCGCCTCTTTTTAGTAATAGCGCAACGCGCCTCTAGACACCCACGACATAGCCAAAATATCACGTCGAGGTCACCACTGTGGAATACCTTGTTGTGAGAGATATTCACACTAGAAGGTCTTCAACAGTATTTGCGTGTTCTGCCACTTCATACGATTAAGTATGGGAGAGCCAAATCCTTGGCGAACACTGGCGATTTTTGAGCCGGTTCTGAGAGTTTATATACCGAATTTGGCACACGCACACAGACACACATGCATACGTATGTATACGTAATTATGTCATGCGTTACGTCGTTTCTTGTCTCCGTTAAGATAAGAAACGACGCAGTACGTTTGGTACCGAGTCGTGACATTACCGAGATCGTTATCAGGTAATTGATCTCGACTCGTACGATGTATCTTACCTGTACGTACGTACAGGTACGAACATACAAACGCACCAGTGTAAATTGGTTTAACGTCATAGAGACGATTATTGCCAGCCTTTGGGCGGCGACTGTCGTCGAGGGGTGCGAGCCCCTAAAACCTCATACGAGTTATGTCCCCACAAGTTTTTTCAATAGCGCAATTTTTATAGCAAAGAGAAAATAGGGCCAAGTAAAATTGTAAGAAGCCAAATTGACGTAAGGCTTCGCAGCTTTTACACATATAACTCTCTGAATACCTATATTTGACAGAAAACTTTCCGAAACAGTGTCGAAAGAAATAGAATTTTCGTTGACAATTTTGTATTACTTTGCAGTTCAATTTTCATAGACTAAGGAAGGAAAAAACTGAAACTGTAGATACAGTAAATAATAATCGCAGACCATAGAGAATCAACTGGCTTACCCATTCGAAATATTCTCCGCATTCTAAAACTTGTGAAAAAACGATTTAGAATAAATCCAATGCTACAATGTCAAAAGGAATTGTACCTACATCTCAATTTGATTTTCAAAAGTAAAATTGACTTATTTCACGGACAATCTTCGGTAAACTTAAAAACCGACTATTTTGCACGTCTAAATCTCAAGAGCAATTTAAATATCTATGAGAAATACCAAACGTAACTGTTTATCAAATCAGTTTTATTTTTTTAATAATATGCAGTTATAACTTTACTGTATTTGGGTTTGGCAGATACCGTACCTACTTCTTGACTACATTTACCTAAGCGTCCACCGTCCAGTATGAGTGTTAAAAAAGCGAATGATTTAGATAAATAAGAGTGTATTGTGAAGGAATGAAAGAGCAGAGTAAATTTCAACACAATTAAATACTTGCAGTATAGGGAATTTAGGATATGTTCCAGTTTGATGAGGGGTTTTGATAATTGCAGCCAAGAAATTGAACAAGTAAGCTTAGGATTGGTCATGCAAAAAATATGTGAATCCGGTCTCCCACATGAAAAAGGTTGTGATGCTGAGGACCGAGAGGAGATATTTGCATCTAATTTCAACAACAATAATTAATTTCTATTAATAAATTTGTGTATTAATTAACTTAGAATATATAATTTAGTTAGTTATTCGTACACAATAATACAAATTCATTTAAATTTACAGTTAGGTAATATTAATACAGTGAAAAAAATTTCAGACAAATACTATAAACAACGAGTACACGTATAAATGAAGAACATTCCACAGAAAAATTGTTTCACTAGTTTTCACGACAATAGCATTACACATCCAATTGTTTCAAACTTGTAACTTCTATTTGTTTCATGTCGGTTCGCACTGAAACACAACACATCGAAAAAATAATTAATAATTTTTTCGAAGCTATCGGTTGAGTTGGTACCTACTGCAATATTATGAGAAAGAAAATTAAAATAACGTCGATAAATATCTGAAATGACTTTAACGAAGAATACAATCATTTTATATTTTCACGAATTCTTTGAAACATTACAACGTTCTTAACTTTCTGAAAAGGGAAAAATTTAATTTTCTTGAAAAATTGAAAAGCAAAAGAATAAGAAAAGTACCCAACTTTTTTGTTGGGAAAATTGAAAATGAGGAAAATCGTAGCCGTTATATAATTTTGTACGTATTATTATGCATAAAACGAAATTTCAGAGGTAAAATATAAAGAAAGGTACCCACATATAGGTAAATGAATTTTCATGCAAATATAGTAACTATAGAGAGAAACGGGTAAGAAAAAGCTAAAATCATTTACACAAATTTTTCATTGTTCAAACGTAATTATACAAAAAAAAAAAAACAAAAAAAAACCAACATCTATTGAAGGGAAAACAGAAAAAAATGTATTTCTCTCTTAAATTCAATCGCTTCGTACTCACAATATACAGAGTTACCTTTAAAATATGAGGTATCGTATTCAGAATCCGGCTGTGGTACGAAGGGTGGTTCTACGGATAGTAAATTGTCCCACTGAATTTGCTGAAAGAGCTGTTGCTTCTGTAGGTCAGAACCGTTGGACCTATCCTCTGGATTTAGCGTTAATAGAGAATCGATTGTTTGTCGCATATTATCCGACATTTCGTCGGCTTCCGGCCAGTCTAAATCTAACGAGTAAATATTCGTAGCAAAAATTAAGAGTACATCTTATTGTTCAAGTACAACAATAATTGAAACGACTTAACGAAGAGCCTACTTTTATTCAGGATGTTTTCGAATACTTCTTGCGGCGTTTCTCCGTTGAATGGAAGTATGCCGGTGCTCATTTCGTATAAACAGACTCCCAAAGCCCACCAATCGACACCTGAACCTGTGGACAATGTGGTTTTAAAGTAAAACAATAAAAACCGTGTTATTCAACATTAACTATCCCAGTAACAAAATTTCCATTTGAGACAATTTCGAGGGGCTCAAGGCGTTGAATAAAATGGATTAGAAATAATTTATAGGACTTCTCCACCCCGCGAATCGACTGTTTCTTTTCTTCCTGCCATTACAAAATTGTTTTATATTCATTTGATTGTTCACGTACAACTCATTGCAAACCAAATATAGAGAATTAACCAAAGTGGTACTCGCGGGATTACATGAATCGTAACAATTAACACCTTTCCAAAATGATCGAATTTAGATATTTTTTAGGGGCTTGCGAAATGTTTTTACTCCCAAAAGTTAACATGTGCTAAAATAGTTGTAGAATGAAAATACATGGGTGTTCCATTAATAATTAGAACATTAAAAGATTAAACTTGCTCTCATCACAGAAGCAGAAATTCACAAACATAATAGGTGAATGAATATATTATGGTGATTGCGGCTTACCGTGATCTTTTTTCAGCAACAATTCAGGAGCTAGATAGTCCGGAGTACCTAATATTCGATTGTCACTTGCCTTCTTTCCTACGCGTAAATCTTTTGGTGTTCGAAATGGGTTCTTATTCTCCATCCTACCAGGGGTCACGATAGGACTGACCAGTACATCATCCTATAATTCACGATTTCAGTAAAATTTAAATTACTAAGAAGAAAAAAGATGAGCCTCATTTACGAAAACTGATGGGTTTTAATTGTTATAAATCACAAACAGTGACGTAATTCATTCTTGAAAAAACTTTTGATAAAATATAATTTTGTAAGTTTGGTCATTTGTATACCTCGACTTCAGATTTATGCCCTTTTCTTTCTCCATCGAGGTGTATTCTTTAATTTTTTTCAAAAACATTCAGATAAGGATTGCTATACAATATGTTTCCACATCTCTCGAAGAAAAATGGGCAGGAATGTAGGATTGAATTTAATATATATATATATTTTTTTTTTTTGATTTCCTGAGGAAAGAGAAATTAATGTTCAGCACCTATCTCTGCCATATAACTCCCGATATTCGAATCGAGATTAGGCCAACTTGTGTTTGGATTTTAGGAATGATGGGGGCGAATGGTCATAAACTAACAACCCTTCGATTGGAAGGCAGAGCACCCAGTCGTCACCCGTTCACGTCCGATATAGTTCCATACGTTGAGGCTACGTGTTTTAAGGATTTGGGTCAAGAATATTGGCGGTGGCTAGTCTCAAGCCATGAACCTTTCGGAAACCATGATAATTTAAAATGTTAGGAAATTAACTTTAAATATCTCAACTGAATCTGAATTCTGAAACTAGAAAGTACAATAACACGTTAAATTAGTAACTTCGACCGTGTCAATTCGACGTGTCCTGTTTAAATCAAAATATAAAAGTTGTCACTCGCAGGCTCTAGCTCCATAATTTGTTTTAAGACTTATAAACATTTAATGAGAAAATCCCAGTAAGAGAACCATAGAGAGAAAGAGAGATAGAGGTTTTTTTAATCTTTGTCACCTTTTTCTCTTTTTATTTTTCAGTTTACAAATAATAAACGAAGGGATGTACTTACATGAAAATCTAAAAATTTGTACTCAGGGAGTCTACAAACTTCCACTAAGGCTTAAAACCTTCCTTGGGATAATTCACTCGTTAAAAGTAACCAATACTTCACATAAAATGGCTCTCTTCCTTCCTTCACTCTGCTCTGTTTTCTTACATCTCTTTAATTTCATTTTCAAACCATTTATTTGACTGGGTCATGTATGCAGTATAGTGCACCTATACTTCAATTTTGTAATTTTTTGGTGCTCAATATCTCTGAAAGGGGGTGATTCAAAAGCATGAAATTTTGTGGACTACTTAATGTATTAAAGGAAATATGTTTAACGTAAGAACAAATGTCTAAAAATTTGTTTGAGAGGGTGAAAGGGTCAAAATCCACAACCTTTTCCCGGGGGGCTGTGGAACTTTCTCTTGTAATGACACATCTACATGGTCAGACCTTTCTTTTAACACCTCAACCATGAAAATCAATACAGCCGTTTTCTCTAACTTAATGCCACAATAAAAAGAACCTTCTAGAAATTAAGACATAGATTACTGCAAAAAATAGGATTGGCCATTAAATATTTTCAATTTACAACTCAAACTCTCTAAACAAGCATGCGAATGGCCCATCAAGATAAGAAGCAGTTAAACAAGTCTTTCATACAATACTTGGAAAGATTTCAAAAGTACCAATGCAGATGCAGAATGGTGAGTTGGTACTACAAATCTTGAGACTTTAGTCGACGAGCCATCCTCAAGTGCAAATTCATCTGTCTGAACCGGAGTGGAAAACATGACATTCGTTTTTCGTCCTTCACCATACAAACATCTATAAAACATGATGACAATGGAACATGTATAAGATTTCGAATTTTCTAATACATTCATAATTCATGTAAGTTTTGTAAATTAAATAGAATATGAAGAGAACTTTACTTTTTTTTTAATACACTTCTTAATGGACTAATTTGCACAGGCACTGAATACTGATAAACTCCCGATTGATTTTTCACAGGCGAAACGTTATTTGTCAAATCTAGCAGCTTTACATCTTGCGTCAAACCAGAACTGTTCGCTGTAAATCCGGAACTGTTTGCCGTCAATGGAGATGAACAAATTATTTCAGACCTGGCGAAATCAATAGGTAATTTACGTTTGCGACAGTACTCGGGTTTCTTGAATTGTTTTCTGAAATGTGAAAAATGGACATGAGTACAACAGACATTCAATTTTTTAACAAAAACTAAATACACCTGATAGTAAAAAATAAAATAACTATTAGAAAGAGCTTAATACGTTAACAATGTTGATACATTTTTTAGATTTTTGGTATGAATAGAGTACTCTGTTCAAGTAATGGCAGCTGAAAGAGGTTATCAGGCTACTGATATTAACCCTGAAATGCTCTTTAGACGAGTTTTTGCCAATAAATATGAGATGTAAACATTTTCACACCATAACAGAAAAAACCACATAAGTTTGAAAACTGGCAATGAATTTATAGCAGTGATTGCCGTGTTGCAAAACATAACACAGTCCGGTTACAGTCATGAATACGATTATGAAAAACTTTGTTCACAGATATTACAACTGAAACAGAGAGAACTGGACGATAAGTTCGAAAAACGCCGAACATTACAATTACATATTACAATCAAAAATTTAGTCATAAATTGAAAATTTAGTTTTCATCACTAGAGAGTAAATTTCCAATCAGTCTTGAAAATCTGAAACGGACATATTTTTATCTTCGGAATCTCTTTAATTTTAAAACTAAGCCAAGTCTCGATCAAATAACAGATAAATTATGAGTGAGATAGGTAATTTCCACTGATTAGTTTTTCATAATTTCAATAATATGACAGTAAATTTTTTTTCGACTTGAAGCATAATTTTATGTACGCGCGGAATTTGGGTACTTCGTTTATTATTATTATGGTTACTATTAATACAGTAGACGCTGCTTCATAGCATCAAAGATAATAGGATTAACTGTTTTATTGAATCAGAATAACTATGTACCAATTAGCCATATCCAAAAGCATTGAAAAAAATTCATTTATTAAGCTGCGGTCACACGAGGTATGTTTACTAGCTTCCATTAAACTCGCCGCTACTCTGCAAGAAAGTTAAATATGATCAACTCGAGCAAATAGGAGGCACGTAGCTGGTCACACAACACTATGCTACAAAAATGTCTAACTGGAAGCCAGTAAACATGCCTCGTGTAACCGTCGCTTTAGAATCAACGTTTCACTAATTTGAATCAAATTACGATTGGCAAATCTCTCTAAAGTATTAAAAACACTAACTTTTCATTTTTTTTTCACTGAAACACCTCAAAAAAACCAAAACAAAAAACATTGAGAACTTTTTAAATTCCTAACCAACTCATGCTCATATGACGAATCCGTAACAATATACAGCAATAAAATATAGTTTTCTTTTACAAAAATATCTAATAATTTTCAGCTCCAAATTTTATCCAATTAAAAAACATTTCATATAAAAGAATTAGTCACTTACTAGAATCATTTTGTCTAGGTCCCAAAGTGATTCTAATAAGCGGCGTCTACTGTATTATTATTATTATTTTTATGAAATATACTATTAATTTCTTAAACAACTCCTTTCATCCGAAAAATTTTTTATACAATTGGAAAGTGGAGGCAAAAGATACCCAGGCTGGTGGCGAAAGTAGTAATTGGCCGTAAACAGGATAATGGATGAAAATAGGTATAAATGTATTGACCTTGTAATGCAAAAATTTCTTTTAAAAATGAGTTTTTATCATTACAATTGAGTAGGACTTAAAGATTATTCTTTAATAATTAGTGATCATCCATATTAAAGTCTTTCCCATTCTCATAAAATCAATTTAAACTCTCTTCTTTTGTTATGGTTTTCACTGTGATATATGAAGCGAATTTAGCGCTCGTTGTGGAGCCTCTACTTCCCAATAGGCGATCAATGTTTTTTTGTTGTTTTTTTCATTGGTTACTGGTACTGACGGTCTGTAACTCAGATGTCATTTACTTGAACTTGGGAGATAAAAATTTTGTACTATTAGTCAAAGAAATCAATTCATTGTTCAGAAGAAAGAAGAAGCAATAATAAACATTACTTAGCACTTTGTGATGTTGATGTTGGTGTACACAATGTCAGAAAACGAGAATTCAGTTTGGAGCGACAGCTACACGTACAAAATAAATTTTTTTCTTTAGAACACGAATCACACGTATGATACGACAGACATGACGTATTTAGACTGGTTTCAGCTGAGCAAAAAGGCTCGAAACCTGACAAATTATGCGGATCATCGCAATCTCCAAGTCTATTCTCTGAATCAATGCTAATATTTTCTTTCGAAATCATCGACTGTCGTTCAAATTTCTTTTCGTGAGATCCCTATACGTAATAACAAAGATGAGAAATGAGAAGCATATTAAGGAGCAGAATTTTAAAATGGTTTTTTATAAATTTACGTCGACATACAAAGGACAGATGCGATGTAAGAGAAAGCAGCTGCCCCGGAGTTCGATTCTTTAGCATGCAACCAGGTGTTCTATTGATCAAATCGGTTATTTCTAACTCTAACACAAACGAAAATTAATAGTACATTAGTTTAAATTCGAGGAAGTCTTAAAGGAAATAATACATACATTCAGATTTATGCAACGAAAAATTTTACAATGCTTCCAATTTTTTTTTCGATCGGAAAAATTATGTTTTTTAAAATGACGCATTTGTTTGCAAACCTCTATGTAACGCGATTCGACTTAATCCAAAATCTGTCAATTTAAGGTGGCCTTTTTTCGAAATCAATATATTATCCGGTTTCAAATCCCGATGAACGATACCATGCCTGCAACGATAAAACGGAAGTAAAATATTTTCAGCTTTATTTCAGCTCAGAAATTATAAAAACCCTTCAAACTTACGAGTGCAAATATTGAAGTGCTAGAACGATTTCTGCGCAATAAAATACAGCCATATTTTCTTCAAAGTAACCATACACACTTAATAACGATTTAAGATCCCCACCAACCATGTATTCCATGACCTAGAATGATAAATTGCGTCAGTATTTTAGTAAGATATGAAGGCATGAAGCACAAACGTATAAAATGAGAAAACAATTCGATTGCACAAAATATTTACAAGAAAAATTCGAGTAGGTGTTTGCAATGAGTAAAACAACTGCACGCAAAATGGGCTTCTGGACAAAGCTAAAGCGTTTCTTTCTGTAACAACTGCAAAACATCATTAGTAGATAAAATATTCAGTCAAAAATAAATTATAATTATGTAACATTAGAACATTGATTAAAAAAAAATTTATGTATAATACCTTGGCAAGCCATATTTTTACGTATCATCTCAGATTTTTTCATCACTTTTATAGCATATATAATTTCATTGTGATTAACTTTACGCCCTAAATATACTTCGCTGGATGAAACCAAATCAAAGTAATTCAAAAATGAATTAGAAAATTTATAACGACAAAAATTAAAAACAAGAATATTAATAGCGAGACATTTAAAATTTACCCAAAAGCTCCTTTACTAATTGGCTTAATTATTTCAAAATCTTCAATCTTAGGAACCTGAAAAATAATTCAAAACGTAAAAGAAATACTTCAATCTAAAATATTAGTACTCGTAAGATAGTACTTTATAAAAGTATGATAGAAAAAATTATGAAACTTATGATCAATAATCGATTTTAATAACAAAATATATCGTTAATTACCTTTACTTGCTCCGAAGATTTACAAATTGTTTGCAGAATTGAGCCTTCAACATGAGAAATCGCAGAAACAGGAGCTTCACTTGAATTACCGTCCATATCAGTTTGCATGGACGTTCAATACAATAGCGATATATTTTGTAGTTCCCTTGAATTTTGTCAAAGCATTTTATATTTGGCATGAACCATGTGTTTGAAAAAAAACATTACAAAAATTTAAGTACCCGTTATTTAATAATATTCGAATTTTAACGAATGCATGTGCCGTTTTTTTTTTCTGACGTATGGATTAGATCTTCCAGGACTTACTTCGAAGATATATATATGATGGAGACGACATAATTGTGGTTTTGGTGTCGGATCTAAGGATGGCGTTACCGACGCCAGTGTTTTGATTTCTGAAAATCTGATTGAAAGAAAAAATTGATACATGCATTTGTTTATAAACACTGGAGTACAAATTACCCCATTCCGAAGAATCTGATTATTCTGAATGATTAATATTATTAGAATAAAGTACACATGTGACTAGTAAAGTGTTTATTGTGTACCAAACATACAACAAATAAATAATAGAGAATTAACATGGTGGATATCTTTGACCATATACTAGATGGACTGCCATACTGATAAAATGTTGAAGGCAACCAAATGAAATGTACATTCCATTCAAAAGTTTTTTCCCTTATCAAACTGTACTTTTAACAGAATTCATCTACAAATTCTCTTCGATTTGTCGCCATTAAATTAATTAGGATTTGGCAACGAATTGAGGAGAATTCACCTACAAATTCTCTTTGATTCGCTGTTAAATTAATCAGGATTCAGCGACAAATAGAAGAGAATTCATCTACGAATTCTTTTCGATTCGTCGCCGTTAAATTAATTAGGATTCAGGTACAAACTGAAGAGAATTCATCTACGAATTCTTTTCGATTCGTCGCCATTAAACTAATTAGGATTTGTCGCCCTTAAATTAATTAGAATTCAGCGACAAATGGAGGAGAATTCGTAGGTGAATTTTCCTCAATTCATCGCTCAATCCTTATTAATTTAAGGGTGATGAATCAAAGAGAATTTGTAGGTGAATTCTCAATTTGTCGCTGAATCCTAAATAATTTAAGGGCGACAAATCCTAATTAATTTAATGGTGACAAATTGAAAAGAATTCGTAGATGAATTCTCTTCAGTTTGTACCTGAATCCTAATTAATTTAATATAAAATTGACATACCAGATTAATAAGGAACAGGAATACAATTCAAGATTAATAAAGCCATATTATAATAAAAAAAAAACAAAATACTAATCTATTAAATTGAATCTTTTACAATAACTACTTGTTTCAGGCATTTTAAAAACAAAAAACGGCAAAATAAAAGCCAAATTTTTCATAAATATCATCCAATTGTTTATTTTCATTAATGTTTATATCATCTGAAATTTATTCCAAATTTGAAAAACATTTTCTCTGATCAAATAAAATAAAATAAATTTTCACTCAAAAAACATATTTTAGATCATTTAGGACTCACTCAAGTTCTTATGATAGTTCAAGAAGTATTTTTCGAATAACAAATCAGCGAACGATGAAACTATTTACCTAACAGCCGAATTTTTTGATTTAAGAAAACCTTACTTCAAACTTTTGAAGAAAAAAGGAACTCTATCCAAAACTTACATTTTCACATTCTGAAGAGTTCGTTGATTAATTTATATCATTGTTTGAACGTTTCACTCATTAATTTCAGACAATAAATTGGTATAGTGTTCTAATATTTCATTAGTATCTGCTTGTTAGGAGTCATGTAAATATAACTTAATACAAATTCAGTTTTCACACAAAGTACCTTTTTCGAAAAGTAACGCCTGCATTGTTTGCCTTCAAGATTTTATCAGTTTTAGCAGTCCATTAAGCTATATAGTCATAAGCTCTGTTTGGTAGGATTACACTAACTTACACCAACCTACACCGGTAGGGATATTCCACAAATATTCAAGTAAAACTTGTTGTTCTACACTCCACCTGCACTCGCTTACTAACACTTAGCGCAACTACTTTCGATAACGTAAACTAACACTATTCAGGTTGTGCGAACAAACACGACTTTTTTCATTCGTTCACCCAAGAACGCTGAAAATCATTTCCCACTTATTGTTCTACACTCCACCTGCACTCACTCACTAACCGTTAGCTCTACTACTTTCGACAATGTAAACTAACACTTTCAGGTTGTGCGAACAAACACAACTTTTTTCATTCGTTCACCCGAGAACGCTGAAACTCGTTTCCCACTCAAACTGTAATCTCGTAATGGAGGGAGTTCGTTCATCTTCCTCGAACTTGTAATTTGTGCTTTAGATCATTGCATTAAAGTATCTCTAACAAACTTGTTCCTTTCCTTGGATTTCAAACTCACTTCATGGTAGGCAGAGCTGCGATTCCTGAATAGTTAGTACAGAGCGATACTTAATCTTTCAATTTAATTTTTTGCTATAGTATCCAAAAGTTTAAGGAACTATAAGCTTTTACTTACGTTAAAAGTTAATTTTTTACAAAGTATATTTTAATTCAAGAGTTGTTAAATCGAGTGGATTTTTTTTTTGTTTAATTTTTTGAAAAGTTCATCGAAAATTATTCGAGGTTTATTTGAATCACATTGGCGCCAAATTAATGTAACGCCATTTTGATCATCTTCCGAAAAATACTGGATCGTCTTTTTGCAGTAAGGTGAAATCAAAGGATTTTTGCCGTGGGATTGCAGATTACTTCGGACCTGGATCGTCTGTTACAGCCAGGTGAAACATAAAAAAGTTCAAAAAATCAGAGACTGCTGTTACATTGAACGCAATCATCGTGATTTTCGAACACCTTCATTATCATCGAGATTTTGTCGATTGAGTGCTGCTGATTCAACTGCTTCGTATGCTGCCAAGATTGAAATTTTCTGAGGACAACCTGAAATTGATCCAAGTGCTGACCCATGGAAAAATGCCGATTACTCACGAACTCAACTGGGAGATATTCAACGGAATTCCGCAAATTACGGGTAATGTAATTTTCGATACTTTCAAGTTATATATTTCATTTACTATTGCGGAAAACGATGGGATATATTCAGTGATTTTGTGGGATATTAAGCGAAATTAGTTATATAAAAAATTCCTTTTCTCTTTGAGAATTTTTTTTCCTTCAATTTCCAAAACGCTTAATTTCAAGAACCCCCTTTAGTTCGGTAAAAATCAAGTGAAATTTCACAGGACGATTAAGCTTACAAATAAATTCGAATAAAGCAGGTTACGAATGATAAGGTTTTGGAAACAAATTGCCAATTGCACATCAAACTGTGAAGGAACAATAAAAATTAAAGAAAAATATTATAAAAAATTATTAAATACTTTTGAAAACGAAAAAATAACAGAAGTGAGAATTAATTTAATCGAATTCCCATTCTGGAAAACATTTTCGGGAGAAATAGTTTTAGAAACTTTCTCAGTAAATGTTGGTGGAATAATTCATTATAAAAGAGGTATCGAAGTTGCAAAATTCATAGAATTTCAAAAAATATTTTCAGTATTCAAGCTTTGGACTCGATAGAAACTTTCAGAATTTTTCTTGAAAATTTTGAGAGAGAAAATCCTCTTTAAAAATACGTAAAAATACGAAAATTAAAAAAATATAATATAATATTAGCAAGTAAAACATTTTCATATTTGAACAAATTTCATGTTTTAACAATTTATTGTCATAAAAAGAAAAAATCTTTTGTCATATTGGGCAAGTTTAATTGTGAAATTTCATGTCACAAAATTCCTTTGTTAAAAATACTAATGCACAAACTTGAAAACTTATTACAATAAAATATTACAGATAATATTCAAGGACAATTTTCAATAGATCCTTTGTTATAAACAATCTCAAGGATTCAAATTTAAACAAGATTTATTCAAGTTTATTTTTGAAATATATTCTCAATTGGAATATTTTTTACTTTTCTTTTCTTTTTCTTTTTCATATTTTAAAACATTAAAAATACATACGAATAATATTACGAAAAATTAATAGTTTAAATAAAAAGAAAATTTTTTTTTCTTAAAAAAAAATAAATTTTTTTTGAAAATAAATTTCATTATTTTTTTCAAAATTGAGTTATCGGAACTAAGTACATTACCAAGTACTCCAGAAAGCATGAATACAGCTAGTGAGAGAACCACTACCCCATCACATCAAGGAGGATCAGGCTCTGGGAGTTCACACCCTCAAGTAAATTATGTCATGCCAGCTGATGAAACCATACGTCCAATACAAGGTCCAAGTGGGAAAATATTTGATGGTCAATATTACTTGGACTGGAAACGTATGATAATAGCTTTAATAAGAGGTTCGGGATATTGGGATGTTTTTGGCCCACACCCTGAATTAAAAATTTATATCGAAAATATGGATAATCTACAATACAGACCATCTTCAAATTCTGCTAAAGCATACTTTAAAAAACAAAAATGTGCAAAAGCATTTATTATGGAGCGAATGACATATAATGTATCAAAGCAAATTAGGGAATGTAAAACAGTAGATCAAATTTTTGAAAAATTAGATATAACTTACGGTTCTAAAACAAAAATAGTCGCAAATATGGCAAAATCAAAATGGACTGCTATTAGATAAATGGGACATATTAGTACAAGAAGTTTGTGATGCAGGGAAGGAAGTGTCTGAAGAAGAGGAATTAAAAAACCTTCAATTGGTATTCGGATACGAACAAACCATAGCAAAAATGCAATTTGATTACCTCCCTGAAAATAGAAAAAATCTAGAAGTATTTAAACAAATATTAAAAGAAGACGGTGATCAAAAAATGAGAGATAAACAAATTAAATTACAATATCAATCGTCTAACAAAAAATTTGATAATAATGGAAATAAATTTAAAGATAATAATACGAATTATAATAATAATAAAGACAATAGATGGAATAGAAATAATAATTATAGACGAAATAATAATACAAATGGTAATAATAATGGAAATAACAATAATAATAATTTTAGAAACAATAATTCAAGAAATGAAAATAATAATCATAATAATCAAAATAATTATAATAAAAACCAAAATAATAATAGAAATAACGATCAATCACCTAGAAAAAATAATAAAGAAGAAAGATGTTTTATATGTAACCAAACGGGACATTATAAAAATAAATGCCCTGATTATAAGCCGGAAAATAAGGAACAAAATAAGGAAAAACCAAAAAATAAAGATAAAAAAGAAGAAGAAAGACCAATAAAATTATCATACATGGTCAAAAAATACAACAATAATGAAGGGGCAAAAATAACTGTGGACGTAATGGAGGATAATATATCAACTCAAAAAATTTGCTCTGGTGGAAACCAAAAGAAATCGCGAGCTCTGATGATAAAATGTTACTCGATTTTAGAGGCAATGGAGGAAAAAATAATTCACTTCAGATCTGTCAATTCTGAAAATCAACTTGCAGATTTACTTACGAAATCTTTAGATAGAACAAAATTGGAAAATTTAATTGTCAAAGTTCTAGAAAACACGAATCTATACACATAATATTATACATATTTATTTAAAGAAGAAAAATATCAGTCCAAAATAAGTCAAGTCGTACCAAGTCAAACACCAAAGTCCAAACTTGAAACATACTGTACAAGAAAAAATACTCTTACATTGTTCATAAATAATACTCAAAAGAAAAATACACTCGAAAATACTTGTCAAAAATAAATAATTGATTTTACTGCAAACCCAACAATGAAAACAGAATTAAAATCGAGCAAGCATAAACCCTACAAACGCTAATAATAGAAATAGCATACAACTTTAGACAAGCGTGAGAAAAATACACGACAAATTCCCTCATAGAGTATGAAAGGAAAATCTGAACAATATACGAGAGATAAAAACTCATTACATGACCTCAATAAAGATAAACCTAATAGTCTGCCTTATCCAAAAATAAACATGTCAAACGCCACCTCAAACACAAAGAAAAACGTAAAAGATAAAGCTAACGGACAACATATTTTATCGTTTCGTACTATTACATGCCAACGTATTATGATAAGATTGTTAAACGTAACATTTCCGATGCACGATCGTATATCTTAAAAACCTTTTGTTCATTTTATTTCTTTTCATTCATTTTTTTTTCTTTCTCATACACTCGTAAATGTTCGAGAATTTATTCGAGCACACTTTTCAATGAATCATTTATTAGTCATTTATATATACGAAATATTTTTTGTATGTTACCAATTTTTATATTTTTATATTTTTATTTTTTTTTGCCTATTGCATATACCATTCTATATATAATATATTAATGTTCAATATTCTTTGCATGTTACCATATTTATTTACCTATTTATTTATTTATTTTAATCAATTATTTTTTGTTTTTTCGAAGCACAGCTAAACAAAATTTTTTTTGGAACCAAAGTTACCATAATAATATTTAAATAATACGATGTGAATATTTTTTTTGAAATTTTTTTATTATGCATATATCATTTTGCACTTAATATTTTTTTATCGTTCACTTTCAGCGTACATGATGATGGGAAACTCGATCGGTAAAATTTCAGGGGGTTGTTGATACGAAATCGCACCTTCTCTCTTTCTTCATCATCATCACGATCATACTATATATATATATATGTCATACGTACACTCTCGTCACGAAGTGCTTCCCCTACTATTCTCGAATCGATAACGCTGTTGCTTCGCCATTTCGTACTAATTCATATTTTACTTGAAATTATATTTTTAGTCTGCTAATAAATTCTATCGTGAATACTTCTCTCTTACTCTTTTTTGTTCCTCGTCTTTACCGCCTCACACACACATAACATTCCTGCATTTGTGGATTCTCCCTCCTGGTGTAGGTTGGTGTAAGTTGGTGTAGTCCTATCAAACAGAGCTAAAGTTAACACAGTCAATCCCGTTGTAAAACAGTTCCAATGGGAAAAGCCCGATCCGCATACACGATATTTCTAAATATTGCGGAGGCAATTTGAATGAATCATTGATACCAACACACGAAAATTGGACAAAATAAAATTTTAGGACAATGAGAAGATAGTGACTTCACATTTTTCATAAAATTTTTCAATAAAAACAAGTTAGGTAATGTTTAATGATTTTTGAGTTTAATTTTTTTTGTACGCGTTCAATTGAATTCTGATTGTAGACAAAGGTAATTTGTGATCAATTTCGTGCATTTCGGACACTTTATAATTATTGTACTGTAGTTTGTCGGCATTCATCGCAAATCGATCTTACCAATCTACTTTTCAACAAGTCATAAGTTGCTTCATAAGTAAGTTGATTAATATTTCATGTAAGTATAAAGCCTTTTAGTCTTGGTGAAGATCACTTCTTTGTAATACTGTGGAAAAACTTTATTCCGAAACACAGATCTGATTATATAGTTACTGACGAGTAAAACGGCCGCATCATTTCCTCCATTTACGTCCTATCGGCCTTATTCAAATATTTTATGATTTAATTGTTAGCCGTTTTCATAAATTGTAAAGGTCACAAATGTGGTCATTTAAAATCTAATTATGAACAACAGACACCAAAATCTAAATGGTTTATAATTTTTCTATTTGTAGGAACTCAAAATGTCGACAGTAATAACAGAATTGGAACAACTACAAAGTCGGAAATTATGGCATCAGCTCACTCTGAAGTTGTACGCGTACGTTCAGGACCCTGAAGTGTTGAAAAATGAAAATCTACGAAAGTTGTACGACGAATTTATTCAACCCATTGAAAATAAAATGAACCAATTTACGTTCATGAAAATTATAGCCCAAATTATTACCCAGTCTTCCGATCCTAATGAAACGATTGCCTTCCTCGAAATCCAAGAACCGAAGGTTAAAAGCGATAAAGAAGCTTTAATTTATTGTAAAATTCTGCAAGGTGAAGTGCATTTGGAAAAATTGAAAAACCAAGATGAAGCGGCCAAGCTAATCGGAGAGATTGAAACTTTATTGGCTGATATCGAAGAAATTGGAATGGTACACAATCGTTATTATTCTCTTGCCAGTCAGTTGTATCGAATTCAGAGTAAACATACTGACTTCTATCGCACTTGCCTTAAATATTTAGGATCAATGGAACTATCGTCGATACCAGTAAAGGAACAGATGCAGCACGCTTTTCTTCTGTCCCTTGCTGCTTTGCTGAGCGACGATATTTATAACTTAGGTGAATTGTTGCAGCATCCAATTTTGGATAGTTTACGCCATACGCCAAACGAGTGGCTTATCGATTTGTTGAATATTTTCAACTCTGGCGATATCCGTAAATTTGAAGAGATGCAACCAAAGTGGGCGTCAATCGGCGATATTGCCGTGCAAAAAGATAAATTACGTAGAAAAATATCCCTTTTATGTCTGATGGAGATGACTTTTAAACGCCAGTCAAAAGACAGAAAGTTGACCTTTCAAGAAATTGCCAAAGAAACGAAATTACCAATTGACGAAGTCGAGTTGCTTGTTATGAAAGCATTGTCATTAGGTTTAGTGAAAGGTTCCATCGATCAGGTTTCTCAAGAAGTTCATCTAAACTGGGTTCAACCGAGGGTTATCGATAAATCACAGATTAGCTCGATGGTTAAACGACTCGATTTGTGGATGAGTGATGTTAACAGTATGCGAAGTATCATAGAGGAGAAGGGATTAGACTTTTTGAAGGTTTAGTTTACTTTTTTTTCCCCTCTAAAATTTTTTGTACTTTTGTTTTACTCAAGAGTTCTATGTACTGCTCGAAGTAACGTCGGTTACTTGGTTAAGTGTTATTTAAATTTGTAAAATATATTCAGATTCGAAATTTTTGTAACATTGGTGTTTTTAGTTCGATTTTCTGCGTTTGGGAACAGTGGAAGAAAATAAAATTTCATTGGTGCCTTACGTATTGTACCAATTCAGATTAAAGCTTTCTTTTATTAATCGGAGTTTGGAAGAATTATCTCTTAATCTGATGCATTTTTCGAGGATGATTTTCTTCTGTAGTAAATTAGTTGTGAGAAAAATGAAACGTAGCATGTGTTATGAAAATCTTTGCTACTTCTGAATTAATATGATTATCTTATTGTTCAGAATTTATTTTGATTTGTTCTTGTCATCTGAATTTAGTTAAATTAAATAACTAACCCAAGTCCTAAACCTAATCTCAATCCTCAGTGCTTCGGTGGCGTGTTCGATACTAGACAACTATAAAATATGAGCATACCTTTATGTTTTTGAGGTTTCTGAATCCCCCTTGTTTCAGGAGTATAATTTCTGATTGAAAAAGTGTTATTTTAACAAATAATTACCAGTTTTGCAAAAAAACTCAAATTTTTTTAGTTTTTTATGTATTTTTAGATAAAAATTTCTCATTTTTGATTGGAAGGGAAGTGGAACATCAGGTTGCCTTTTTTATTAATATTTATGCAATAAATCGTCACAAAATCACAAAATTTTAAAGCTATTTATGCCAGCGACTGCGTTAGTTGTAAATCAGTTTTATAAAAAATTACTATTACAAAACCTAGAAAACTTGTTTTCAACATTTTAGTTCTAATATGTTTTATGTTCCTAAACGCTGTCGGTTTCATTTTTTTTTCAAAAATTTAATTATTTCTCGATTTTTCTACTGCAAATATTTCTTAGTGCAAATCTTTAATATCTGCCCTTGTTTCTCTCGGCGCTTTAATCCACGATTCTTTTTTACCTTCACAATTTCTGATAATGATAAAATACCTAATACAAAAAATTCAAGGGACAGGTGCTTGGTTGTGTTGCAATATTTATGTAACAGCAAATTTCATTTCCAGCCTATTGTTTTTTCTTAATTAATACCTATTTTCTTATTAGTCAATAGGGAACTTTGAATTTTTTTTAAATTTTGGTATTGGTCAATAAGTAAATTTCAATATTTTAATCAAATATTGAGAAAACTAATTAGATCTTTAAAATTGATTTTAACTATAAAATTTTAATAAAGAGAATGTGAAAAAAGGGGTGTATACATTTTTTTTCAGTCATTTTCATAACTATCTGATATTCTCTAAATTAATGATTCTTGTTGAAAGCAAAAGTTAGACCTCGCCTCAGTTTTGCTTGTATTTTTGTGTATTTATTCAGCACTTTTGCAACAATTTGGTAAGTATAATACCTACTCACACAGTTTGTCATAATATAGATTTGGACATAGAGATATAAAAAGCTGACTGATACATATGATGGGATATGAAATATAATTATATATAAGTAATCAATTAACAACCATAAGTGAGCCAATCACAGTTCATCTTTCAGTACACCTTTCTGATTGGTCAGTTTGAGGGAATTCCGGAAACAGGGTATTTTTATTTTTCCTTATAAATATTATTTTGAAACTGATATATCAACAGACTTTGAATGAGCCAATCACAGTTCATTTTTCAGTACACTTTCCTGATTGGTTGGTTTAAAGGAATTCTGGAAACATGGTACTTTCATTTTTTCTTATAATTATTATTTTGAAGCAGATATATCAACGGACTTTAAATGAGCCAATCACAGTTTGTTTATCAACATATGTCTTCTTGGTATTATTTTTCATTATAACTATTATTAAGCAGATATCAGCAGACTTTAAATGAGCCAAACCTACATAATACATCTATTGGTGCTAATATATTACTAGGAGAAGTAGTGAAATTTGAAATATTTATATAATTATAAGAACTTTTGAGAGACCCAATCAACATGCGTTATTTCCTTATATGTTGAATCTTGGATTGTGATTGGTTATGTTGCTTTTTGTGTTGAAAAAATCCCCAAATTTTGAATGAAAATTGTGGGACTTGTTTGGGGAATTTTTCAATTTTTTTGGCCACTGTTACTCACCTTGAAAATATAAATTTTTTGAGACCTATTTCATATTTGTATGATGAATATTGAATGCTGTAGAGTGGCACAAAATTTTGTTAGATTGTCAGGAATAGAGTCAAACACAATACCTCCTTCTGACACAGTCGGTAAAAATGGCAATACATCTCTTATCACCCTCATGCACATACCTGCTAGTCAAGAGCCATATCGATACTACCAAGGAATATGGACTTTTAGTAGGTAGCCTTGATTGTGCATATTACAAGGATTTTCATTTTACTATGTGTGATGTATTTCATACACACTAGCTCACATACAACTGATTGAGCATGAAGTAGAATAATATTTTACTTTTTTAGCTTCCAACATGTGATGTCAGTTTACTCACACTGACACTATTGAAATGATCGAGCATACCTAGTAATGAAGTAGTATGTATATGTTGGATATCACTCTTTCATTATTGTTGAGGTAAGTAAAGATCTTTTGAAATCAAACACAGTTCAAGGAAAACAAACTCATATTTATTTAGTCAATGACATTGCAAAAGCAACTAACTGAATGGAGAACTGTCTTAGTCAATTGAAGCAGAAATGTAACATTATCTAATTATCAGTGTTGCCAGTTGTTTGACACGAAAACATGTTTATTTATTATACAGGTGTAACGGTATAATTGTTACATAAAGATACGCGACACATATATTATTTTCATATGATGTATATTTTATATGTATTACAGAAAAATATTAAAAGGTAGTGAATTGTACAAGAGAAGAGTTTGTAATCAATCAGGCTTAGAACTAAGGGTACGGATTCGAGAGAATTATACATTAGTGTTGTGGGAGATATACAATGTGAATGATTAATAGAATCTACCTAATTTTAGAGTAGGCCAATAGAAAATTTTAAGAGGAATTGAGAATAGTGTAAAGTTGTATTTTATATTCATGGAATAAATGACATCATTATATTTAGTGTGAGACCATTGTATTAGTAGTAAAAGGTGACGTCAATAAACAAGTCTTGACAAGTTTTATTAATGTAATCAAGACAGGATGATAGAATGAATTTATAACAACTGTCGCTGCCACAAGGCAGGCTAATATTTGTCTCATTGATGTTAAACCAAATATACAAATTATGTTTGATTGTAATTACTTGCATGTACATGCAAGTGACATACAAGTACCAAATTGTGACCAATCTCAAAAATATGATGATGTCACAATTCCACACATGAACAGGCCCATCATTTCTTATCACTATATGAAATGACACACCAGGCCATTCACACAAACATATGTAATCACTATGTATGTGTGTTGGTGTGTGTGTAAATAAGCTGGTATATAAACCATTTGAACCAACTCTAAAATTGCCAGTCTTCACCCAGTTTTGGCTTACCTGTATGTTTACATATGAAGTGGTTGAACATGCAAAATTTGTAGATTACCTTCTGGTGAAAATATCTTTTCACAAGATATTCCCCAGTTGTGACCCTAATGTGATTTTCTGCCATGTTGTGGGTATCTAGAGGTATGTTGCGATATTTCAAAAATCAGTGTGGTGAGCTGGTAAGATACTCGCTTCCTCGAAAAATACAAAATTTTTTTGCAGACTAGACACCATTGGTTGTTGACGTAGAGTCTACTGAAGTGGGAACTTATACCCCCTTCTTAAAATAAATAAACAAAAGGAAAGTAGACCTGGAGGAAGAAGGTTGGACTCATCCCCCAACCCCTCTGACTTTGACACAACAATCTGAAGATGTTTCAGAAATTGTAAAGGCCTATCAACACCCAAAACTAGTACACCTGGAAACTGCAGTTAACCAAGATGAACTTGTAGCAAAAACATTGAGAAGCAGTCGGACAATAAGCCAAGGTTCCTACCCAAAAACACCCAAATTACAAAAATAAGAACCAGTGTTTTCAACAAGTGAGAAAACTTGAGTATCTGTGGAATATCTCAGTCAACAAAAAGAAACTGAGATAGCTGCTCCAACTACAGGAGCCAAGATCCCAAAAAATCCACAACAAACATCAGCAAGAGGAAGTGTACCGCAACAGCTGACACCCAAAGTCCCAGCACAAATTCTGTAACTGCTGTGAAATTAACCAAGACAAAACCCTAATTTCTATAGACGAAGAATAGAAATTCCAGAATTTTTGCCCAATGAGGTAGAATTATGGCTAACTCTCTTATAAGGCAGATTTGAGACTGAAAATATATAGTTGAACCAGCAAAATCTTCACATTTGTGGTGACAAGCCGCCCCAAATTATTTGCTACATTCTGGATATCATGGAATGCCTTTTGATAAAAGACGACAACTATGACCAGTTTGTCAGAAGAATAAAAGCTGTTTTTGGTAAAACTAAAAACCAGATCATCGATGATGTAATGGGTGGAATGAAGATAGAGGATGATAAACCCTCGATCTTCATGGCTAAATTGTGGAAGAAAGTGGATAACATAGTAGCCTCTTCTGTAATTGGTAACCAATTTTATAAACAACTACCTCAAAGTGTTATGCAATGTTTGGCAGTTGTTGGATCCACTACAATAAACACTTCCGCAGACCTTGATTTTCTTGCAGAAAGCACAGACAACAATTTGGAATACACAAGGTGAAAACTTTCTATCAATGCAGTGTCTGCAGAGACTGGGGAGATCACTCAACTTGAAGTCCAAATAGCTCAATTGACGACTGAAGTACAAAAATGAAACAAAAGCTAGAATTTGAAAAAACAGAATGGTAACTGGCACCAAAGGTCAAAATCTAGAAGCAACGGAAATAATAATAATAGACAATCCTAGTCCAAAGACCAAAGACCTAGTAACCAAAAAAGGGGTTAGAATTCCACTCCCCCTAGAATGTTGTCTTCCATCTCCCAGTCTCAAACCTGGGATGAAAAGACTTGCTTCTTCCACAATCAGTTTGGTGCAGAGGCCACCAAATGTAACAACTGTTGCAAATGATGGGGTAAAACCTTTAACAAGGAAGTGTCAAACTAGAATGAGGGGCCATCTATGCAGCCAAAGACCCCTTGGAAAAATACTCATGCCACCTGTTCTAAAAGGGCAGGATGAACAGGAGATGGTACTTAATAGACTCGAGTGCAGACCTGAGTATATTGCCAGTAAACAAAAATCAAAAAGTACATCTTCTGAAATATTACCTCCATACTGTTAATGGTCAAAACCTTCCAAATTACAGACTTGAGACCAGCAGTCAACATCCAACTTAGAAAAGACATGACATGGTCCTTCACAGTTGCTAATGTTCCAAACCTAATCCAGGGTGTAGACTATCTTGCATATTTCAGCCTGATCATTGACCTTAAAAATGGCAAATTGATCGATAGTGAAACAAAAATTTGTGTGGATGGCAGAACACTAGATTACAGATTGGACACAAATACATCCAGCTGTACTAAAGTCAACAAACAATTCTTACAGATTCTGTCTTGACTATTCTGGAGTCACCCAACCATCAATTTGAAGGCATCCTACTTATAAATATGACACAGTTCATTATATAGAAACTAAAGGACTGCATTGCCATGCTAGAGCTCAAAGGCTATTGCCTCACAAACTCAAAGCAGCATGAGAATACTATGATCGCATAATTGGGGAAGGCATATGCCACCCCTTAAAGAGCTTATGGAGTTCCCCAATCTAAATGACCAAAAAAGCAAGTGGAGAGTGGATAATTATTGGTGACTACAGAGCCTTAAATGCCAAAACAGTTCCCAGCCATTATCCTGCCCCAAATATTATGGACTTTAATGCAAATATGTGGGGTAAAACAATGTTCACAAAAATTGACATCAACTGGGCATTCCACTAAATTCCTATGGTTGAACAGGACATACCAAAGACAGTGGTTATAACCCCCTTTGGTCTATTTGAATAGGCGTTTCTTGGTGATGGTGAATTTCTATAGACATTGCATAAAGAATTCCACAGTTGAACAAAGTAAGCTGTTTGCATTGATAAAAACAAATAAAAAGTAAGATAGAACTCCACTCAATTTGAATGTAGAAGCCAAACAGGCCTTTGAAAAAATCAAAGAAACACTGGAAAATGCAACTTATTGGCTCATTCAGACAAAAGTCTGCCATTATGCATAGGTACCGACGCCGCAGACTTTGCTATTTTTGCACAACTTGATAATGACAATAAAAAACTACCACTAGCTTTCTTCTCGAGGAAGCTCTCAGAAACAGAAAAGAATTATAGCACATATGATCTAAATTTGCTCGGAATTTTTGCAGCGCTGGAACATTTCAGGCATCAACTAGAGGGTAGATGTTTTACTCTGTATATAGACCATAAACCCCCAATATATATTTTCCTTCCAAAATCAGAATTGGTATCACCGAGAAGAGCATGACAATTAGACTATATTGGTCGATTGATTATAGACATCCAGTATATAAGTGGAGAACTTAACACTCCAGCTGATGCTCTAAGTAGAATCAAAGCTATCTTAGCCCCTGTCTAATCAGGATTCAGCTACGAATTGAAGAGAATTCATAGGTGAATTCTCTTCGATTTGTCGCCCTTAAATTAATCAGGATTCAGTTACAAATCAGAGAGAATTCACCTACAAATATTAAAAAGGAATAAATGACGATATTTAATTTTAAAAACACTTTCATTTTGTAAAATGACAATGCAAATCTCTCCAAATTATTTAATCAGTTGACGTATAATATATGATAAATCCTGAAAAAAGGGAACTTTTGAATGATATGTATGCCTTCATGGTGTCTCCATATAAGCCAGTATTAATTTTATCAGGATGCACAGTCTATTATGTATATGGTCGAAGGTATTAATACTTATCATTTTCTACATACACAGTGAACAGCTACATGAGGTTCAACAATATCGTTGTTGTGTGAGAAACAATTTTGATGGACAGTATAATGAAGTTGACAGATAGACAGTAAGAACGAATTATTATTATTATAAAAATTATATGTTCATTCTATTTCATCTTCGCTCCGTACATTCATATTAATACTCATTATTTTTTACATAAAGTGAACAGCTATGTGAGGTTCAACAAGATCGTTGTCACATGAGAAACAATTTTGATGGACATGATGAAGTTGAAGAAGCTGCTGGTAGAAAAGTTGGACACTTAAATGAACAGTAAGAAAACAATTATTATTACAAATTGTTTGTGTATCAAAATTGATACGTTTAGGAGGGTGAATTACAATATTATGTGTATGCTAACGATGTGATTGTAGATGTGGAGGAAGAAGATGGGATTCAGTGTCCCATATGTCGGCATCTGGTGAAAGATGCTATTTGAGTTTATATGTGATTGTTGGATAGTTTGATTGATTTTGTATTATTATTATTAAGTTTGTGAGAATTTGTAGGTAAATTCTCTTCAATTTGTAGCCGAATCCTGATTAATTTAAGGGCGAAGAATCAAAGAGAATTCTTAGATGAATTCTCTTCGATTTGTAGCTGAATCCTGATTAATTTAATGGCCTTGAATCAAAGAGAATTCGCAGGTGAATACTTCTTGATTTGTCGCTGAATCATAATAATTTAAGGGCTACAAATCAAAGAGAATTCGTAGGTGAATACTCCTCGATTTGTCGCTGAATCCTAATTAATTTAAGGGCGAGGAATCAAAGAGAATTTGTAGGTGAATTCTCCTTGATTCGTCGCTGAATCCCAATTAATTTAAGGGTGACGAATCAAAGAACGTACCTATATTACAATAATAATTGCTTCCTTACCATCTATCTAACCATCCATCTTCTCCACCAGCAGCTTCTTCAACTTCATTGTACTGTCCATCAAAATTGTTTGTCACACAATGACGATAGGTAGCTGTTCACTGTGCATGTAGAAAATGATAAGTATTAATACTAACGTATGGAGCAACG
Source organism: Ericerus pela (assembly GCA_011428145.1). Taxonomy (NCBI): domain Eukaryota; kingdom Metazoa; phylum Arthropoda; class Insecta; order Hemiptera; family Coccidae; genus Ericerus; species Ericerus pela. The sequence goes on along the minus strand of WOFM01000575.1, from coordinate 8,912 downwards.
ATGAAATAGAAAGAACGTATATTACAGAATAATAATTGGTTGCTTACCGTCTTTCTAACTGTCAAAATTCTTCATCAGGATTGTTGATGTTATAACGCATGGCAACTATCACTTTGATGTTAAACAGTCTAACACGTAATTAATATTGAACAAAATATCAAATATAAATACATTTACGTGCACTGAAATAGTTGGCATCTACTTACTCTCGATTCCATTCTGCAACTCTTTGTTGTAACATCATTTCACCATCCTCAATTTCTCTCCTGAAATTTGCATCTTGATACATTGATTGTCTCAGTAATTCATTCATCACCCATGCTCTACCACATCCACGTCCACATCCACTCATTATGATTTTCACTGAAACAAACAAAAATAATTAATTCAGAGATAGAATTATCTTAATTAAATACATAATTTTATTTACTTACATTAAAAAATCCTCACAAACACCAGCAAATATCTTCAAAACTGAATTTTGACTGACACATTAAATCGTGATAATGACAATGTTGTTTGTTGAATGATGCTGCTACCAAATACTGCTACTTGAAATGAGACACTTGATTGGTTGATGATTCAGATGCATTAGAATTACTTCAACTAATACTTCACAACTGCATTAAAATTAATGATAAATGATTAGATTCCTTCTACATTTTGTCCACAAATCTGTCAAAGGCATTGGCCATTTGTTGCAGGGCATGGACAATCATATCTTTACAAGCTTCACTGGAGGATGATGTCTCCTTTTTATTTTTTTTGATTTTGCAAATGGGAATTTCTTCCTGGTCTGCAGAAACTTCATCAACCTGATCCACTAGTATTAATTCTTCTGGAGAATGGGACTCAGTTTCATATCCACTGACACTTCCTCCTTGGTATTTGGGCAATACATACAACATTTCCTTCCCCAACAACTGAGGCAGCCAAATTTGGAGGGTGAATATTGTGGTGACCCTTGGTATTTGGGCAGTACATACAACATTTCCTTCCCCAACCATTGAGGCAGCCAAATTTTGAGGGTGAATATTGTGCGCCTTTCTGAAAATGCTGTCAAATTCCTCAAAAAAATTGCAATAAATTCTCTTCTTTCCTGTGAAGCCTTGGCCCATATTATTCACCTTTGCTACATACCTCTTTTTCAAATATTTAAACTTATTTTCAGCCTGCACAGCAGTGTATGGTGGCAATTATGTAACTATGTCTTGCCAAACTTTAATATTTTTACAGGTGGAAGATTGAAATTTGGGAATAGATTGTTTGTACAGTTCAATGAGCTCTATTACATCCTCTCTTCTCCACAGTGGTTGATCGCCTGATTGTGCTTCATCTTCACCAGAAGATAATGATGTGCGGGTTAATACAGATTTTTTGGATGTTCATGATAGATTTAGGTTGACTTCACATTCAGTCTGCAACTGCTGCACTTCACAATGAATTCTGTACAATTCCTATCACCTCACAAAAATGTACTGGTTGTAGGCATCTGTAGAACATGTATCATCATTCAGCAATATTTCATCAGTTAATTTTGGTACTGCTGTGATGGTACTTGATTTTGGTGCAAGTGTGGAAATAGGTAATGAAGTTGGTTTCGTAACAGCTTTTTGTTTTTTTGGAAGAGAGGTGTTGGGAGTAAGTAATGCAGCAGATGACATTTGTGGTTCTTGTTTTGAAGTGGATTGGGGCTGTACATCTAACTGTCCTGCTCAAATATCAGGTTGTGGTTTAAAAGTGGATTGAGGCTGTACATTTAACTGTCTGGCACTAGTACCAGGTTGGGGTTTGGGATTAGACTTAGCTTCTTCAACGACCTCTGTGGAAATGGTGTCATTGAAGGAAGTAGATATGTCTGCTTCATGAACTTCCTGTATATCTAGTGTCTATTTTTAGAGCATATTCACCATTTTCATTCTCAGTGAAAGAGCACCTCAGTAGTTCATTCGCTAAACAGAAAAAAAAAATTGGCTGATGCAAATGGGGATTCAAAACATCACAAAAACACAAGGTAGAATGGTAATACTTACGATCTTTATGATGAATTAGAATGTTATCGACTTGGATAATAGGTTCTCCCGTCACACTGTCCACAACAATAGCTCTATTTGATAGGACTACACCAACTTACACCAACCTACACCAGGAGGGCGTTCAGAAATGTAACTCAGGGTGACGGGTGCGCAACCATGGTGGACTATCACATGACTTGAAAATTAAAACGGTTGTCCATTAGACCACACCCATTTCCGAACAACTTTAGGGTGATGAATGGTTGTCCCTTGGTTGTGGTGGACAACCCACTTATTTTTGAACGCAAATAACGGTCAACCATGACCTCTAGACTATTTTTTATCATATTCAAATATTTTTGAATAAACTCTGACATTCATAAGTTTGATGTGACAAATTGATTTTTGTGAGAATTTTAAATTATATTGTTGTGTGATAAATTAAATAAAAATGAATTATAATATTGTGTCAGATACTAGAACAGGAATGCCATTCATGTATGATGATCATATTCTTGTTCAATATAAGGATGATTGTAAGTATTAGCATAGACTTCATCATTTCTTGGTCAAAAAGAGAGAATAGCTCTTCAATAGGTTTTGTTTTTTTTTTTCTTAGCGGATAATCTGTTGTGGTGCCAGTACACTATAAACAAAAATGGAGATTATTCAGTTCAAATTGACTCAGCTACTCCAGCCACACTCGATATGTTAGTAGATTCTGATTCAGAATTAATCAGTATCAACGATATCTCTGCTGTGTCGAGAAATAGTACTGCTGCAGTTGATGAAGTAGTATCTGATGATACTACTAGCGAATTATTACCGCCAAAAAATAAAAATGATGCAGTTGTCACAATTCCCTCCAATGGTACCAGTGGTGACTCATCAGCAACAGTCAAATTACCTCATACTTCTAGACAACCCGATCTTGAAGTACAAAACAGACAACAAGACGTAGAATTACATCGACAACCGGAGGTACCAAGTACCTCGAACTATAAAAAGTCCGTTATTTCAATGCCAAAAAATATTATGGAAGCTATACATAAAAATGGTAGCAAAGAACGGATAAATATGCAAGAACGTATGTCGAAACCTGCGCAAAATGATACAAAAAAAGCACCAGGTAATACGATTCAACAGAAAACAAATCTTTCAAATATTGATTCTGAAAAAGAGGATCAAATATTATTCGAGAAACGAACATCCCAGGCTAGACTACAAGAAGAACTAGACGCTCGATATGAAGAAGAAATTGTAAACCTTGATGACTCACCTGTACAGAGTACAGTATATCATGCTGTTGAATTTAATGATGATCTGCATACATTGACTGGACCACTGTGGAAACAAGCAGATGTCTTGGAGTTACTGACATTGTTTAAAGATGCTGAGCATCTCTTCAAATCAACAACCTGTAAAAATTCAAAGGTTTGGCAACAGATTGCTGCCAAATTGGTCCCATACACAGCTAGACAATGTGAAAATAAATTGAAGTACCTGAAAAAATGGTACATTACTAAAATTGACAATATGAGCAGTGGAGATACTGAAAAAAAAGAGTACACTGCGATTTTTTTGAAGAACTTGATGCCATATTTCATAAATCACACAATGTTCGTCCTCCTCATATTGCTTCTTCGGTGAATGGACCAAAAAATATATGTGAAAAAGTTGTTACTGTCAGTGGATATGAAACCAGCGAGTCGACCTCTCCTGAAGAAACAACCCTTTCAACATGTCTGAACAAAGAAGTGCAATATGAAGATACCCCAAAAATAAAAAAATTGAAAATTAGACCTCAACCAGCATCATTAACCAGAAATGAAAATCTTGTCTATAAAGAAAGAGCTGTTAATGCTCTCGAAAGAATCGCAACAGCATTTGAGGCGTTTGTCGAAAAAATGTAATGAAGAAATGCAATTTGATTTCGAATAATAATCAATTTTTATCGAAACATAGTTCCAGCATTGATCGACCAATCACAGAGCTAGTAGCATCGTTTGTTCTTCATGTGATATACATCTACATTGTCATTTGGTAGCGTCGTTTTTGTCATCACAATGTGCTTCTATTCGAAATTCAATCGTGGGTGTTGGTGCTAGTATCGAGGAATCTAAATTTCAGAAATTTATGAAAAATACGAGGTTTGTGAACAGATTTTTTTTATTAACATTTAAATTTGTACGTGAAGATGTTATTTGTTTCGTTATTGTTATAGCTCATCTTAAAATGAATAATCCTCCTCGTTGTGGTGTTCCACATGCTTTGTGGAGGCGTTACATGGCGGAATTAATGGAACGCAATCCACGGCAACCTGAACAAGCACCAGCAGCAGAACGACAACAAGAAAATGATGTAAGACAAGTGGAGATTGATGTTAGACAACTGGAGAGTGATGAACCATGAGGTGATCATGATCATGAACACAATGCTAGATTAGACCAACGCGGAGATTTGAATGAAAGGTAAGAATTCGATATAATTTTGAGTAAAATGTTGTGTCCTCTTTACCATAACACAGCCCATCGAATTTAGCCACGGGATGCGATGAAATTGATAATTTGTTGACAGTGATTATATTACATTAAATGGCATTAGTATAATATTACAAGGATGAAAATCCTGAAGATTCCCATCGATTGTGTCGTATTGCGTTTGTGCTCGGTTCCAATGAATAAATTGTCGAATTGTAACTATCTGTTTGTTTGTTTATTGTTTCACAGACTGCCTCTCCCACGTAACGAAAATGGACAACCACAAGTTTGACAACCAGAAGTTCGAGAACCTGAAGAAATACCTGATGATAGACTGTTAGATGAAAGGTAACAATTTGATTATTATTCATCATATTTTGTTTATGTCATTATTTTTGATAATTTTTTTCTTTCGATTTATATTTGCAGACCACCAAATCCGGTTCCAATGCTGCAAATCCCTACATGTGGCCTGAATTGGCGCATGTTACATGTGTAAATTGCGGGTTCAAGGGACATCGAACTACTCAATGTCCCTACCCAGGTCGTTGTTGCTACCGATGTAAACAATTTGGCCACATTGCTCGTGATTGTTAACAGTACACGAGTGACAGGTAAAAATTTGTTAATTATTTTCTTACTTCATTAATATTATTTGTCACAGTTTTTAATTATATTATTTATTACAGAAGAAATTTGTGTACCAACTGCGGCTTCCATGGACACCAATATCGGAATTGTCCCACTGGTGAAAAGGTATGTTATACCTGTCACCAGAGGGGACACTTTTCAGTTGAGTGTCTGACAAGAGGCCATAGCAGCAGTAGCAGTACTATTAGTCGTAGACTAGAAGAATCAGCTAGACAACCAGAAGTTCGTGAACCAGAAATAAGACAACAAGAAGAAAGTAGACAACGTGAATTAGAACATGACAATGGTGGCCAAGTACATCGGCAGCAGCAACAGCAGCAACAACCGGATCGAATTTGTGTGATTTGTTTAGAAAATGAGAGGCAACTTTCATTCATCCCGTGTGGACATTTTTGCATTTGTGAAGAGTGTTACTGTCAGCTTGTAGAACTACATGATAGGGAAGTACCGTGCCCTATATGTAGGATGATCAGTCGCGAGACTGTTCATATTTATTTATAAGTATCATGTATATATTATTCATTTTCTTTTTTTGTCTTGTATATCTCTTTTAATTTTATGTATTTCAAGTGTTTTTTTTTTTCAATTTTATTTTTATAATATGTAAATTTTCATTTTTTTTGTGATATTTGTTGTTCTTTTGTTAAAGTCTGTCGTTAAATAAATTTTTTTTCCAAACATTATGTTATTTGTTTTGGACAGGCAGCAGTATTAAACTATACTTACGAGAATTCGAATTGTAAAAATTTGGAAGATAAAATAATTTAGGTAGAAAAATAGATAGCAGAAATATGTAGAATTTGATAAAGAAAATAACGACGAAAGGCAAAATAAAATTTTTTCATTTTTTTGGTGAAGAAGGAAACAAACAAAAATTGAGAAAACAACTGATACAAAGGGATATAAGTATATGTTTGCGTTAGTTGTCACACCTGAAAACATGATGAAGTTGGTCATCCTATGTGTACCTCACCGAATCAACCGAGTAGAATAAAAACGTATCAAAAATTAACTAATTTCTTTGGAAAATAATAGCCCAATCCCATCTTAACTTTTCATAGTGCTAGAATATTCTTTCAATAGAATGTCAGTAGAAAGTGACAATATAATATGAAAATTAATAAATATTCTATGAATCAAACCGATATTCGATAACCTATATACCCATAATATTCATACAACTTTAGTCGACAACAATTTTAAAATAAAAATGACATTTATTACACATTTTGATTATACAATAATCTTGTAAATACACCGATAAATATTGACATCATTTACGGCGTCTTCATTATAAAACTACATCATCTGACTATTGACGCCAATATTATTACGAAAAATAAAATACATATATTTAAACAAGGAAATATCACATCACAGTCACGTTGTCAAAGATTATCTCACTGTCCAATATCATTGAGTAATCCCATTTCTAAAGCTAACTGATCTCAAAATGCTCTACCCTCTTCATTTGTTGCACTACCTTGAGTTAATAATTGTTCTTGTTCTGGTGCTACAATCGTACGTTGCTGCAAATACACTGCACCTTTTGCCTCAAACCGAGGACGTAACGTATCAGAAGAATTCGTTAAACAAATATTATGTAGAACACACGCAGCTATAATAGAAGCTGATATGAGGTCTGTGCGAGACATATCAAGATCCTTAAAACGACGAAATCTACTAAAGAATAAAGCGAATGTACGTTCAATTACTTGTCGCGTCTTAGCATGTTGATTATTGAAGTTTTGCTGCCATTGAGTAAAATTACGTCCCTCTCGATATGGTGGTACGCAAAAAGGTTTTGGCTTGTAAGCTTTATCGCCTAGAATATATTCATGTGTCGAAAAATAATTTGAAGGATTATCAACAATTGCCTTATAAATTTCTGATTGTCTAAATATTCTAGTATCGGACACTGAACTCGGATATCCAGCAAAACAATCGATGAACTGACGACTATCATCACATATTGCTTGTTATGTAATCCCATAGAAACATTTCCGATTAATGTAAACTTGTGCATTATCTAATGGTGCCTTGATTTTTACATAGGTGCCATCAATAGCTCCGATAACGCCTTCGAAACCACCCATACGTTTGAATTTTTGGGATATGATCTGCCTCCTCTCCGAATTTGGCCAGGAAATAATTGTTGGCGCCAAACAATTGAGAGCATGTAATACACGCAAAAAGCAGGCATATAATGTTCCTTTTGATAAATCAAATCGACATGCAACAGATCTGTCATCAAAAAAACAGTAACTTCAATTAGTATTATCAATTAAAAATTTAAAAATATATGATTTACAAAAATTTTTACCTGAAACTACCTGGAGTTGCAAACAACCACAATACTGCTAGTAACTGCTTCCTCAAACATGTACTTAGGCGACCAACTGTCCGTTTTCTGGCCAATTTCGATGAAAGTTTATTTAAAAGCCATTCAAAGGCATGTTCCAATAATTGAAAATGAGATTGAAATTCAGTGTCAGTAAATCTTGGTACAGTATACTCAACAAATGATCGTATTCGCGATATTTGGGCAGCAGTTTGTTTCCTCTTTTTTCGTCTCCTGGGATGCTCCTCATTCGAGGAAACTTCATCATCTATATAAATACAAAAAATCTTATTAATTCATATAAATAAAACACATATTATCACCTACTAATCATAATGCATTTACCTGCTTCAGATGATGAAAGAAGGAAGTCTTCATAAAATTTCACTGTACTTCGCACAATGGCAGTCACTATAATTTTTAAACGCTCATCCATCTTTTAATAACTTATAATAAAATTCACTGACACTAATAACTAAGCATTAAAATATTTTCTAATAATTTTTTAATTAACATTTTCATAATATTTAATGGTAAAATATGAATTTGTGCGTGATATGTGTAAATAAACAAAATCTCCCATGTGATAAGAAATCGATATTTCCAAAATTTAAAATCGACAACCAATTTCATCACCCGGGGTGACAATGTGAACCATCTCCGGACCAGAGTGATAGTTGTCCACACCTACCGTCAACTGAGGTGAATGTGACAACCACGGTCAACTGTTTTTATGGGCGGAGTCAGGGGTGAATTTCCGAACGGGTAGTTTTTTGATTTTTGATGTTGTTGTCACTCGGAGTGAATTTCTGAACACCCTCCAGAAGGGCGATTCCACAAATATAGGAATACTATATGTCTTTGCGCCTAGTTTTACTTGAATATTTGTGAAATATCCCCACCAGTGTAGGTTGGTGTAAGTTAGTGTAATCCTATCAAACAGAGCTAATATTATACAAACTCATGTTTGAATTAAAAGTTTAACATATAAATGTAATTACTATTGTTGTAACGGAAATCCCACCTTCACTCATTCTTCATCATCATCATCATCACGATCACTGTATATATATGTCATATGTACACTCTCACCACGAAGTGCTTTCCCCTACTACTTTCGATCGTACATTGCTGTTGCTTCGCCATTTCGTATTCTGTTAATAATGTATTTTTCATTCGTGCAATAAACCTCAATATTACCACAAGTCTCAAGTTCTTTCGATCCTCGTTCTGTACGCCTCACATCATGGTAGCCATCGCTGCGGTAGAACTATGAGGAGAGACTTAAAAAATTTTAAACAAATGAAATAATCTGTTAAATTTATTTTACTGTTGCGCGAAAATCTTTTCATGTTTTCTGTCGTGTAATATATGAAGAATTAATTGTTTTTTCTTCTCGAGAAATTTAAACTCGAAATTTAATTA